>JAOTQP010000828.1:9568214-9594791 GCA_026413545.1 Cichladusa arquata
ATCTCAAGGTTTGGTTGGAATGTGTGTTCTGACCTGTCCAAATCTCAAGGTTTGGTTGGAATGTGTGTTCTGACCTGCCCAAATCTCAAGGTTTGGTGAGAATGTGTGTTCTGACCTGTCCAAATCTCAAGGTTTGGTTGGAATGTGTGTTCTGACCTGCCCAAAGCTCAGTGGTTTGTCTCTAATGTGTGTTCTTTCATATAAAAACAGCTACAAAAGCACAGCTTTTTGTCTGGGAGCCCTTGGTTTGAATTACTGAGAGTTTCCAGCATCTCCTACAGTTTTATTTTTATTCTGAGCACATCCTGCTGGGAGACTTTAACTCTGATTTCTAATCCTTTTGTTGAAGGAGTTGGACATGGGTTTGTCTGAAATTGTGGAAGATATTTTACATGTGCATGATAACACAAAGGTAGGAATTTGCTGTTCTTTCCTTGTCATTTTTATACCCCAGTATCTTCAGTTTATTTATAAGGCTGTGCTTTCTTTAGAGCAGAGATGTGTCAATAAAAGAATCTTTTTCAAGTAATGTCAGTTTTCCATTAAAATTTACCACGTTGTTCTGTGAAAGAAAGAACATATTTGAATTTTATAAGCCATTTTAATACATGAAGCTAAACCCAAAATGCATAACCAGATGAAATTAATTGGAAGCTTGCACTGTTTGCAAGGCTCTGCTGTGCATAACTAATACCAGTTTTAAATCTGATGCTTGACTTCTGTTCTGGTGAAACTGTTCTTTGTTTCCTGTTAAAATTGATCTTGAGAGAGAGTGCAGAAGTTTATCTTATATTTTATGCTCTGTCAAGACACATTATCCTCCTATGGGGGCATCTGTCATGACACAACAAAAAAACCTTGGTAGTTTATATTGTGCTTTAAATGTAGCTGGGTATAAATCTGTAATCATCTGCAATTCTCCTCCTTGCTCTTTGGAAATTTGGAGATATCCACAAAAAATATTGTGGAAGTTGCTTCCATTATTTCTTACTTTCCTTCACTAATTGGGAAGGGTGTCTGGAAATGATAAATAATTTATGAAAAACTATAAAGAATGTCTAGAAATGCTTAATTATGTGTTTGAGTAGTTGTCTTGCCTGCTTGTACTCCAGCAAAGTGGTGGGCAAATACTTTATTGTAATTCTTTAATTGCCAAAGCAGTGCAAATTGTGACTTCTCTCAGTTTCATCCTTTGAGGTTTTTATTGTTTGGCTTCTTAAAAAAATGATAGTTTATAATCAGCAGTCCTGATTCCACAAAGAGTTAAAAAAGAAGACTTCAGTCTTCAGAATATTTTTGTAGTGGCATCATCAGTGTAGTGCTGGAAAGAGCTGATGGTGCAGTAATTACATCAATTATTTAACTTCTTTTCTTGTGTTAGCTTTGACCTGGGTTAACTCTGGAGAAAATGGTCTGTAAGGAGAGGCAGAGTCACTGCCAGTGCTGTAAAATTGGCTCAGAATTCTATTGCCAGATAAAAAAATCAGATTGATCCCTTCACTGACTCAGAGCCCTCTGACATGGTCAGTGTTACATCACTGTGACTTGGCAGGTGCTGAAGAATTCATGGGATTTGTGTTGTGGGTGAGGTCACAAGGCCTTGGTGACCCAACCTGGTTTTTCCCAGCTCCCAGAGGAGGCTGCAGGTGATGGACACTGGGTGTGAGTGATGGAAGGTTCCAAACTGAGCTCTGTTCAGTTCTCTAGGTTGCCTGTGTTATGCTAAAACTGGAATTTTTTTCCTTCACTGGATCAAATGTATTTAAATAGTGCTAGATGCCAATTTTTATGGAATCCCTGGTTTTGTCATGCCTGGCATGGAACAGGTAATGAGCATTTTACCATCACCAGGTCCATGTTTTGATGGTTTTTCCTTCTCCTCCCTCCCAGCTTGGCCACCTCACTCTGGAGGACTACCAGATATGGAGTGTGAAGAGTGCTCTTGCCAATGAATTTTTAAATCTGCTTTTTCAGGTATGTTTAGGGGAAATCTAAGGTTGTAATTTACAGTAATTAACTGCTGAGCTTTCTGCATGGCCACGAAGTGCAGCATCAGCATTTGTGTGCACAGGAGGGGATGTGGCTTTGCAGCTCTGGGCTCCTTGGCAGAAAGAGTCTCTCTTTGATTATTGCCTCTTGCAGTGCCTGCAGATGCCTAAACCTCATCTGTTCAAGAGAACCTGCTGCACTGCTCAGAAAATGAAATTTCAAGTGTATCAGCAATTTTATTTTCCATTAGAAAAAGGCTGGGTTTGAAATGATTTTTTTGGCAAATCTTTGCCAAGAAAGTAACCCAGGGAATGAGAAAAAAAAAATCTAATTCTTTCCCTTTACATTTTACAAGCAGTTTCCCTTTACATTTTCTGTTAAGGCCCTCTAAGGTACCTCTCATTGCTTCCTTAATGAAGCAGTCCTGGAAAGCTGGGCTGTCCTCTCACTGTTCACTTGCAGAAGCTGAGGATTAAGTAGGTGCTGAATTGGGTTTTAATTGAGCTTGAATTGGATTTTTCTAAATCCTTGAAAGCCATATTTTCACTCTGGCTCCCTTTGTGCAGAAAATAACCCTCAAAGATATTTTCATCCACTGCAGTTTGTTCCTTACCTGTTTTCCTTTGAGGTTGATACTTGGAGTTTAAATTACAATACTAATAATAATCCTAATTGGCCCATGACTACTTTATAAATTGCATTTTGGATGATGCTTTCCCAAGGGCTTCAGGGTGACTGAGTGAGAGTATCCTGAGGCCACCAGCTACAGCACAGCTGGAAAGAATAACACCAGAAAGTTCTTCAAATTCATTTAATCTCTAATTACATCAAGTTTGCTGAAGTTGCAATCTTCTCCAGAAGGGCTGTCTTTATTTTTGGCCTGTCTGGCATCAAATATCCCCTCATAACTAAATATTGATGAACTAACAAATATCCCTGCAATCTTGACAATGAATGAATGAAGATGTAATAAATCTGTCTTAATGCTGATTACACATCACCAATGTTGCACATTGCTCATTGGGAGTCTCATTTACAATGTGTTTTTTTTTTCCTCCTGGCATAGCTGCTGTATTTTCATTTTAGCTTTTTTTTTTTTATATATAACTTTATCACGTAAAGCACAGGGCAGAGTCTGCCCCTGATTTATCTGAGCATTTATTTGAGGTGTCATGTGCTTCAGAAAAGCCAAATATTCTGAGTGGAAAGCTTGTCAACAAATGGGTTTGTTTGCAGAGGGGTTGGTTTATCTGAAGAATCTCATTTTAGCTCAATGCCACACAAATTTAAAAAGAAACACCAGACCCAGCTGTGTTGTGTGTGCTGGAAAATCTGTTGCTTCCCCCTGGCTAATGGCCTTTGTTTCATTCAGAATGTGATATGGTCTCTCTCCCTGTAATATAAATATAAATAAGACATCTTAGCAGTGATTAGAAGTCTCCAGCTGAGATACAAATTGATAGCCTCAAAAGAGACATAAGGAGGAGCCTGTGAATCATGGGGTGAGCAGCAAAACCAGCTGGGAGGGTCGTGAGGAGCCCTTCCCTGCTCTCCTCACTCCCTGTCCAGCTTTACTGGGAAAGGAGGCAAAGAGGAGCTTCTGACACTGGTTTGTACTGGGAATGAAACCCCACCCAGGCCAGGCAGCTGGCCAGGACATGGGGCCTTTGCCTTCCAGTTCAGTTCAAAACTAAATTAAAAAAAGAGAAAGAAAAATAGCAGCAGACCTGCAGAGAGTGGCCTGCACTTTGCAGAGAGGTTTTGGCTGTGCTTTGGGGTGGCTGCTCTGCTTTGAACTTCTCCCCCAGCCCCTTCCAATCCCATCTAGAATTGCTCATTCCCAGCTTTTCCTTTTCAATGCTTTTTTAACTTTTGGTTCATTCTCTTCCAACCACTTGTACTCTCCCAGTTCCTCATTCCCTCTCTGCAGCACACTCAGAAATCCTAATTTGTGCATCTGACCCATGTCAGTCCTGTGATCTGTCACAACCTGAGAATCATGAAAACTGCTTTTTTCTTCCCCTTAATATTTGTCTTGGGGCATTTGGCATTCTTGGTGCTTTTATCTTAACAGGGGGAGCAAGTTGGGAATCTCACAGCTCAAAAGACTTTTTTATTAGTGATTTATTTGATTTTAAGTAACCTTGCTCTATTATTAAATCATGAAAAGTCTCATCTGAGTTGGTTTTTTTTGCTTTTATTTGCCTGTTAATAAGAATTTCTTTCTTTCTCCAGGTGTGTCACATAGTTTTGGGACTGCGACCTGCCACCCCAGAGGAGGAAGGACAGATTATTAGGTGTGTGCTTTTCAGAAGCTGAAATGGCTTTCAGATCCACCTTTTAGTATTTTCAAAAGAACTGGAAATTCCCTGTTTGAGCTAAAAGTTCCCATTCTCTCTGTGCAGAGGCTGGCTGGAAAGAGAGAGCAGGTATGGCCTTCAGCCAGGGCACAACTGGTTTCTCATTGCTATGCCCTGGTGGCACCAGTGGAAAGAATATGTCAAATATGTAAGTAGAATAATAATAATACTAATATTAATAATAATATTCTATACTGAAGAAGTGATTTCTTGTCTTTCTGAATGTGCTGATGGCAAAAGCAGTGTGGAGAAAATGACTGCTGAACCAATAATGCTCAGAATTGAGCATCTCCTGTTTGTTGGTGGAAAATAATTGTTCTGCTGAGTCATTGTTATGTGGGGAGCTTTGCACTGTAATTTCATTAAACTCTCATCTCTTTCATCGTTCCTGCATCTCAAAATATTTTTTGAATAAAAACCATGCTCACAGGAGCATTTCTTTCAAGTCTTCTGATCCATCTGATAATAAAGCTGTCCACTTTGGGTTTCACTTGGCCACAAATACACTCAGAATTTTCTGGACAAAGGAGGAAATTGGTATAATTTGCTTTAGAGGCACTGGCAAAAACAGTCTAATACCCAATCAAAGGAGTCCTACTAAAACTTTATAGATGCAGAATGCTCTTTAATATCCTTTAGTTAAAATATTTAAGTAAAGCACAACTAAGTTCTACAAAATACAGAATATTTGATAAATCTAATAACATTTAATTGGAGGTAAATATTATTTGCAGGCTAAACAAGTGAAATAAACCCCTCAAAAGAGTTTTTATACCCTCATAAGTAATTATATAAGTACTTGATTTGTTTTATAAAAACAAATAGCTGGAAGTACTCAGAAAACTGCAGTCTGTGCATTAACTAACCTTGTAATGACCATTATTCTTTGTGCACAGTGAATTGGCCAAATGAGGGTTTAAATGCCAGAAATGCCAGGTAATTTGATCTTCAGCCTGGTGTGAGTGCTCAGATGTGCACAGGATTCCATCCCTAATCCTTTGCATAATGGCACAAGGCCATTCCTCACTGCACTTCTCAAGCAAAAATAAAAAACCACCAGAATTTCTGTGAAAATGCTGCAGGTTTGAGGGAAAACTGTGGTTTTTGTTGCTGTGCTTGCTGTTCTCATTTAACAGTACAAACTTCAAGCCTTCAAATATTTACAGCCTGTAATTTATTTACAGCTGTAAATAAATTTATTTTATTTACAGCTGTTTAAAACCAGGCATATTTTTATGTATCTAGGTAGGGAAAATATCTTTGGAATTCTGACTCTGTGCAGAATGGTTTATTCGATTGTTTTAACAATTTTGGGAATTTATTTCTGCTGATTTTTTTTTTTTTTTTGCTGGTACATGCAGAAAGCATTTTTCCTTCAGGAAATCTTGTGAAAAGTGGTCACAGAACTGTGAATTTTTGGTGGCTGCTTTGACTGCCATGTCTTTGATCATGGCTCATAATTAACTTTTCTATTTCTTTCCCAACTCTAGGATGCAAACCCAGTTGTGATAGAGCCTTCATCTGTCTTGAGTGGAGGTAAGAATCCCCTGGTAGCTGCTGCAGCCAATACCCCAGAACAGGGAGAAGACAAAATGGGAGGTCTTAATGACTTCAGTGCACCAGAAGAAAAGTTTTCAGATAATATTTCCACTGCCTCAGAAGCCTCAGAGTCCACCAGCAGCAGTAAGCATCTTATTTCCTTGGAGGTTTAATGTAGAACAGCTTTTGGGAAAACTGCATGGACCCCTCCAGCCAGAGAGATAACACAGCTTGGATTGCAGGAGTTTTTACAGGATTTTTTTAGGATTTTTTAGTCTGTGGTGGCTAAACACAAAGTCTGGTTTAACAGCAATTTATCTGTTGTGCTGAGATTAATTTCCAGAATTATTTTCAAGGTATTTTTTTGTCCTATTGTTTATTTTCTGAGTGGATTTCCCCCCCAACTTTCACACGAAGTTGTTTTGAGCTGGTTGATCCTATACTCTGCCATGCAGTGAGAGTAAAAAGAGGGAAGAAGCAGCAAAAAGCCATGAGGAAAAGCACAGTTGTAGTTTTACAGGGCATGTGATTTAAATTTGAATGAGTCTGTGCAGATCCTTAGAGCCATCTTTGTGAAAGAAGAGATTTTAGTCCTGATTTTCAATGAGTTCTTGTGAGAATTGGAGATTTTTTTTCTTGTTTGTCTTGCATCTGATATTTTAAAATCATAACTTCAATTGAAATTAGGTAAATTACTGTGATTTTTGGGGGGTATAGGGCTTGGGGGAAACAGAGAGACAAAGGTTTTTTATTTTTATTGAAATTTCCATTTAGTTCTGCATGACCAAAGCAGCTTCTATAAAACCATTTGCCTTTTCAAGGAAAAATAAAACAAGGCATTATTGGACACATCTCCAGTTCTGTATGTGAGTTTTTTAGGAGTTTGATATTCAAACATCCAGATAACAACTAAATGCTCACTACATTTGCTCATACAAAGCTGTTTCAGAGCTGTGTTTGTGTAATGATGATCTAAAATATATATATTAAAAAATATATATAATATAAAATCATAAACCCCTTTCTGAGAGATAACAGGTTTATCCCTCTGGAGGTGGAAGAGTTGCATGTTGCACTGCAGGATGAAGTACAGCAAACTCAATATTTTTTAAAAGAAGGATCCAAGAGTGTAACTCATTCCTTTGTGGTTTATGGGATCAGGAACTGAATTCTTTCTGGTTTTTCTCTTGCTCTGTGCTCAGATACTCTGTACCCTGGCACCCCAGGCTCTGAGGTGAGCTTTGCAAGGCAGCACAACACTTCAGACAATAACAACCAGTGTTTCCTTGGATCCAATGGGAATTCTCTGCTGCAGCTGAACCCCCAGAAACCAGGAGCTATTGATAACCAGCCCCTGGTGACCCAGGAGCCAGTGAAGGTAAAGCAGCCAAGGCATGGCAATAGGGGAAAAACATATTTTAGCTCTCTTTTATCACAGCTATTTTAATGTTGCTTTTTTTCAGCTGAATTCTGAATTAATGCTGCTCTGTCATACAGCAAAATTTCAGTTTCTGACTCTTATTTTAAGAGGGAAAAATTGTGTGCTGCTCCTAAGGCTGCTCTTGTGTTTTGTGAGAAAAGAAACATTCAAAATATTCTTACAATTGGAAAGGTATTTATGAAAAGATAGCTCACAGCATTTAATGTAAAATACTTTGACAATTAAACACTTCAGCATTTCCATCTAAATATGAATTTGCTGATGTTGCATAACAATACAGTAAAACAAAACTGATAGTTTTTGCACTATGAGTGCAAATAGAACATGAAACACAGACCAGCAGCATCAGCAGAGATGGGATTTTTCTATTCTAAGTTGTTGGAGTAGGTGACACAAGAGCAAAACACATGAATTTTGTACTGCACAAGCTTTTAGAGAAACAGTAAATAATGAGACGTGAACGTTAATTACTGTTACATTTAACTACCATCTCAGTGTGAAAAGCAGCTGCTAATTGTTACTTAGAAGTCTTTTAATAATTAAAGAGTGTTCTGTGTTCATGAACTGAAATCACTGTGGCCATGTACTAATTTCTCCAGTTGAGATGTGACAAAACCCTTTTTTTTTTTTTTTTTTTTTTTAAGGCTGCATCATTAACCATGGAGGGTGGAAGGTTAAAGAGATCTCCACAGCTGGTGGAAGGGAAGGACTATGTCATGGTGCCAGAACCAGTTTGGAGAGCACTTTACCACTGGTATGGAGCAAACCTGTCCTTGCCCAGGCCGGTGAGTTTTGATTTTGGACACTTTTTAACAACCAAATTTGTCCAGTGGCACCAGGGAACCTCTTCCAGCCATCTCCTACTTCATCCTGTGTCTTGAAGAGCAAACTGGGAAAAAGCAGCCCCCAGACTGGGCCTGGATGGAAAGCTGTGGCTGTTAGCTGGAGCTTTGCAGCACAGTGCCAGGGGCTCTTGCAGCAGGGCAGAAGTTCTGCTCAGCTGCTGGTGTTTGCTAAAGCACACCAAAGTAAACCTGAGGTCAGTTTTAAAGGATTGGCATCAAAACTCTCATCTTTAAAAGCTGAGATACAGCTAAAAAGTTATAAAATGGAAAGCTTTGAGAACCTGTTCCTTCTCTCTGACAATTTCATAAAATGGGGAGAAAGCAACAATTGCTCCTTCAGGCTCAGCATCACAGAAACACAATGTGCAAAGTTTGGGAAGAGCTCAGAAGCAGCTGGCAATGGGTGAGTCCAGGACAGAGAACAGGCCAAGACTCTTCAGAATGGCTGCTCAGGAACACCTGGGAGCTGGAGCTGCAGGATACTGGGAACTTAGCAACACTGGGAACTTCTTCAATTTCTCTGGAGTATGTTTATTCCACAGAGTGGTTGGTTTGTGCTCGTCAGGTAGTCCCTTGTAGGAGATGCACTTAAAAAAAAGGATATGAGGGGATTTTGATGCTGGTAGCAATAGATTTTTGGTGGTTGGTGTCACAAACATTGTGTCACAGATGGGAGAGAATTATCTCTATGATTTTTGACAGTTTGGTCTGTTGGCTCTAGTGCATACAATTATTTTACAGGGAAAAATCACTGGCTTCTTACCTCCTCCCACACTTTCTCCATGGAAACAAACACCTTTCATGATCCAGAAAAGGCCACATCACTTTATACACAAAGTAATGTGCTTTTTTTCCCTCAGAAAATGTCACACCATTGTTTTTGTTATAGCTGAAGTTGAATATGTGGCACTTCAGTGTGCTACGTTCCTTCTCACAGCTTGAGCTGTTTTCTTCTGCTTCACATGGTCACAAAAAGACTGAACATTCCTTCCATTTCTGGTTGTATATTTGGGCAGATCTGGATGGCAAAATCTTTGTAGAAATGGGGCTGGAAAGCTGCAGAATATGTTTCGGGGTAATTTCAGCTTTTTCTGTCAATGCAGCAAAATGTAACTAAAGTAGGTTGCAGCCTGTTTGTACATTATGAAGGTTTTAAGTCAATCTTGTGGTTCTCAAAGTTCAAACCAAATGTCTTATCCTGCATTTGTCAGTTCTTTCAACAGCTGTGAAACTTTTACGTGGAAGTATTATACCCTGAGTGGAATTAATGAGGTTCATTGTGGATTCACGTATATTCCAGGAATTATAAAAATATTCTTTCCACAGTATGGTGCATGGAGTGAGGTTGCACTAAATAAGTTGTTTGCTTTTGACAACCTGCAGCTAATAAGCTCCAAAAAGTGCTTAGGAATCAGGAAATTGTCATTCCTGGGGATATTTGCCTAAAACCCCACGAGAAGTTCGGATTTTTTGTCTCCTCATCAAAGAGTTTAGTTTTTAAATAATTTAATCACTTTTTAATGATTGAATCACTCCTGTTGCTATTGCTGTTCCCTCCACACCTGCCAAGTGAGTCTCTGAAATGTTCCCAACCTGTTTTTGCAGGTGATCAAGAACAGCAAGACCAACGTGCCCGAGCTGGAGCTGTTCCCCCGGTACCTGCTGTTCCTGCGGCAGCAGCCGGCCACGCGCACCCAGCAGTCCAACGTCTGGGTCAATATGGGTATGATGAGCCTCAGAATGTTCCCTCAGCATTTGCCCAGAGGTAACTTAAGAATGCAGCAAGAACCACCACCACCCCCTGTGCAGTTTCCAGGCCAGCCCAGGCTGGGGGAGCTTCCTGCGCCGCGCTTGTGCTCCAGCTCGATCGGCGCTCGGCAGCGTCCAGGCCTTTCCTCCTGCTCTCTCCTCCAAGGAAGAGGCAGCAGGGAGCATTTGCAGGCCTTTCCCCTGCCCTCTCCTCAAGGGAAGAGGCAGCAGGGAGCATTTGCAGGGAAATGAGTTGATTACCACTGTTGTGGGTGAGTTGGGAGTGAGAAATGAGCGCTGCAGAAGCTGAGCTGATCCGAAGAGCCAGAGCTGGGCATTCCCGTTGTGGGAGTGATCCCTGCAGCCAGGGAATAGGTGCCTCTGTGCCTCTCTGATAGTGCAGTGGCACAATAAATTCAATTAATGCTCAGCCAACTGCTTCTAAGTTACTTGGGCAGCTGGGCTTTGATGCCCAAAATTATTTAATGCTCTTTAGAGAGCGATGAAATGAATGGAATATGAAGGCCATTATTTGATGTAGTTCAAAAAGACAATTAAATACCAAGTGTAAACACTCAGCTAAAATCTATTTGTCATAATTGTGGTGGTCACGCTCACCAGAAGATTGTACAAGAGTAATCTTTAGGTTGTGGCTTCACATTCAGCTGAGGTGTTGCAGGATTTGTCTCTGGTTCCCAGTTTCCCTTGCACAAGAGGCTGGAAGGAATCCCTGCTGTTCACATTGGGTCACACATTTGCATCCAGAGTAACTTGTCCAAAAATGGGCTCACCTGACTGCTGGGAATTCAGTCCTTCAGCCTTGCTAGTGTCAGAGTGGGGGTAAAACCCTGGTGCAGATGCTCCATTTTTCACTGCTTTGGTAGGGTCCCAACCCCCTGCAGTCAGCAGCTGCCTGTGCCATCGAGTTGTGCTGCACAAACTGCCTCTGCCCAAATTCAGCTTTCCTGCCTGACCTCATCCAATGAAACTGCTTTGTTTGGACATCCTAAAATGCCCAAATTCCAATGTAGAGAATCTTCTCATGTGCCAAATTTGATCTTGATTTGGAATTACTTTGCACTGCACTAATTTGATTGTCCAATCTGTTATTAATCTTGTGGAGTTCTCAGATGTGCTTTCTTGCTGTAATCTTACAACTAATCCTCTGATCCCTAATCTCAGAAAATGTTGTTTTCTTTTAAAAAACCTGAGTACTTTGCTTGGTACACTGAAGCCAGACTGATGCTTTGCTGATTGATAAGGTATCATTCACTCTCTTGACAAATTGCATGTGATAATGTAGTACTGCACCTTTTCATGTTGTACTGTTTATTTTATTGTCATCTTTTAACAGTGTAAATAGAATTGTGTCACTTCTCAGGCTACTTAAGTATTGCAGTTGCCCAGTTTGGGTTTGGCTGGATAATAAAAGCTTTTCATGTTTGTAAGGAGTGGGGAACTTTGGAATTTTAAACCAAAAAAGCTCAAAAAAAACCCCCTCTTTAAAGTTGGTCTCATCTCTAGTGCAAATGTTTTATTTAAACATGAGCTCCCATTATAAAGAGCAACAATCTTGACCAATTAATTTGTTATTGCAGATGTGAGCATGTTGAGAAATTTTGGTGGAAATCCCAGGTGTCTTCACAGGATGTTTTGAGGAATTTAGTTTTTAAGAAATTTAGTTATTAGGAGTACTTCTATTGTGAGCTGCCAGGCTGATTTCATGTGCACAGATCAGCATTCATCCCCACAGGAGAGCTGCAGCAAACTCATACTATTCCCAGAAATAGTCAAACTGGTTTTTTTTACCTTATATTTTGCTTAAAACATTCTCTCAAAAAAGAAATCCTTATGAAATTTTGAGGTCCTATTTTTTGAAAATTCCCTTTGCCTCTCATACTATGTCTTTAAGAGACAAAAAGACTTGTGAAAACTTATAAAACTCCATTTAATTTTTTTATTTCCTCTGAGAATCTCAGAGAAGCAATTTCCTAATAGGTTTTGTTAAGAAGGGAGGTATTTTATCTTCTTTGTGACAGCAAATTTGTTGTCCCAAAGGGTCAGTAACAAGTGAGTCTCCACCTAACTCATAAACACAAGCCCTACAAGTGTACAATCCTTTTTGCAGAGAGTAAATTCAGTGTGCAATTACTGATCTGACCTCTGGGTGAATCCATTCTCTCACTGTGAATGCAGGGAATGTCCCTTCCCCAAATGCTCCTTTGAAGAGGGTGTTGGCTTACACTGGCTGCTTCAGCAGGATGCAAACCATCAAAGAGATCCACGAGTACCTGTCCCAGAGGCTGAGGATAAAGGAGGAGGACATGCGCCTCTGGCTCTACAACAGTGAGGTAAAACTGCTCCTTTTCCTTCCTTTTTTTTTATTTTTATAGTATGTGTTTATTCCTTTCCAGAATCTATTCATTATGCACAGAAAATTGAGAGTGGCCATAAAGATCTTTTATAGTTGCTGTTTATTTTTTGTGCTTTAGTTTCCATTTGAAGTGAAAGGATCCTCAGTGTTGTTCATGTAGAACTCTAATTCTAGGATGTGGTTTTTTTTTTTCCTCCTGCAGAACTATCTCACTTTGCTGGATGATGAAGATCACAGACTGGAATACCTTAAAATCCAAGATGAGCAGCATTTAGTAATAGAAGGTATAAAAAATATAATTGACTATACCTCTAAAAATAGAGGGTTACAGAGGGAACCTGTGGGCAGGTGGTAGCAAAGCTAATTTAGGAAATCTAGGAATTCAGGAAAATTTTCATGTATTTTGTCCCTATTTTGAAATACATTTGGATATTTTGTTGGTTTGCCATGACACAAAATAATAATGGTGTCTCATGAACTGATTTATTCAGACCTGGTGGATCTTTATTGAGAATTAGAATAAGCACTGAAAAATTTGCTATTCAACAGCAAAAGCAATCCCAAGGCTGCTTCCTAAAGATGTTACTGGTGTGGTTGGAGGGATGCCAGTGTTAGAATGAGTTCCAATAATGATTAGAAACATTGAAATGAAAACTAGCAAAAATAATAGCTAGAAGTAAGCACATTTCTAATCCCAAATATTAGAGAATTTTAATTAAAGCTCTTCAGCTGTGTAAGCTCTCTGGAGTAAGTAACAATTTTTAAAAGCCCCTTTTCATGTCCTTTTCTAGTTCGAAACAAAGACATGAGCTGGCCAGAAGAGATGTCTTTTATAGCAAACAGCAGTAAAATAGACAGACACAAAGGTGAGTCTGTCAGAATCACTGGATTATGATGAGAAGAAAAATCCAAGAAAGCAGCTGAAATGTTAAAACAATTATTTTAAACACAAATCCTGTTAACATTGGGTGAGGTCTTTGATGCTGCTTTGCTTGGCCTTTATATTAAGTTAAATGCTGGAAATGTGGGAGGGTGGGATTTTTTGTTTATTACCTTGGATTTTGTTAAAGCAAGGAATAATTAAGATTTTAACAAATGAACCCAGGATTTTCAGTACCATAATTACCTGTAAATATTCTGTATGGCTTGCACTGCTGTCTGTCAACAAAATACCTCAATTTTTGTGAAGCAGAGTTGAGAGAGGAGATATTTTAAAAATATTTTAAACATCTGCATCTGTGTAGTGTCATAATTGGGAGCAGGTTCAATTACATTGGTTACTAAGAAAAAGATGCTGCTACAACCTCCTGAATTTTCTCATCTGCACAACTAAAATGATGTTTTTGTGCTCAGTTCCCACTGAGAAGGGTGCTACAGGCCTGAGCAATCTGGGGAACACGTGTTTCATGAACTCCAGCATCCAGTGTGTCAGCAACACTCAGCCTCTGACACGTTACTTCATCTCAGGGAGGCACCTCTACGAGCTCAACAGGTAATTCCTGGGGGAGAACTGTGGCATTTTGGGTGCTGGAACATTTATTCAGAGCTGTCTGCTTCTGCAGGCTGAAATTCAGTGTAAAGGAGTGATTGAAATTCAGTGTCAGCAGCTCTGCAGCAAATGCTGTGTTAGAGACATGGAAATACAACCTCTTGTTTTTGGGAGCAGGAAGCTTTTCTGCTTCCTTCTTCTAATCTGGTATGAATTCCTTTGTGGTTTCTAGGACAAATCCCATAGGAATGAAAGGACACATGGCCAAGTGCTATGGGGATTTGGTCCAGGAGCTGTGGAGTGGCACCCAGAAGAACATAGCCCCCTTAAAGCTGAGGGTGAGTTATTCTGGGCTGGAAAACAAGGATTTCTTGGAAAAGCAGAAATTCAGTGCACTTTTTCCTGGTGTTACCTGTGTTGTAGCAGTTTGGAGACTCAGAGTCTTCCCTAGAAGGAGCCAGTGTTCATCAGACCTGGTGGAATTCATGGTTATAAGGCCAGAGGAGTTACAGGGTCTGAAGAAGTGGCTTTTACAGCCCTTTCCAGTTACAAAAAAAGATGCATTTACCTGTAAATGAGCTTTTGTTCTGAAAGCAAAGGGACTCTCTTCAGCTCTTGGCAGTTGAATTTCTGTTCATTGACAGCACATACCTCATCTACAGTATTTTAATTTATTTTTACTTTTTTTGCATTATATTAAATAAGTTTTTGTTTGTTTTTCTTTAATAGTGGACAATAGCAAAATATGCTCCAAGATTTAATGGCTTTCAACAGCAAGACTCACAGGAGCTTCTGGCTTTTCTTCTGGATGGGCTCCATGAGGATTTGAACAGAGTTCATGATAAGCCATATGTGGAACTGAAGGACAGTGATGGTCGGCCAGACTGGGAAGTAGCAGCAGAGGTAGAGCTTCAAATCTTTGGCTTTGGGGTTTTTTGTGTGTTTTTTCTTTTCCTTACAGTACCAAGCTGAGAAATTGTTGATGAGGCAATGCTTTTGTGACTGTAGCACCCTTTGGATCTTGTCAGAACTGTGATTTAGAGAGATAATTTCACCTTTGAGCTGAAAATTGGTTTTAATTGTTGTAATAAAATTATGAAAATGATACTTCACAACAATTTAGAACAACTCAAAATTAGGGAGTATCAAAATATTTCAAGATGCTTGATGATCCCCTCAGAAATATTTTAAATGGTTATTCTTGATTATTCTGTTGAGAACTTTACTTGTGCTGTAATTAATTACTTCCTATTCATTAGAAATTAGGAAATAACTTTTGTGGAAATAATTTGACTCCCATAGGCCAATGAAACTTTGGAGACCAATGAAGTAGTCTCCAGTTTCTAACATTGTATTCTATTTTTTGTGCTTCATTTCAGGCCTGGGAAAACCATCTGAGAAGAAACAGATCCATTGTTGTAGATTTATTTCATGGGCAGCTGAAGTCACAAGTGAAATGTAAAACTTGTGGGCATATAAGTGTTAGGTTTGACCCTTTTAATTTTTTATCCTTGCCTTTGCCAATGGACAGCTACATGCATCTAGAAATTACAGGTGAGTAAATATGTCATTCTTAAAATAAAATCTGTATAAGTGGGACAGCTAGAAAACATCACATTTGGTTTGTTACTATTTATTAAGAATAATGCAGTCATTTTAATATAACAGAGTGCAAGAATTTTCATTGGAAGACAGTTCAACCAAGATAAAACATTTAGACACAGAAAAGGATGGCTCATTTTTAGTCTTGATTGAAGGATTGAATACAAAACCTTTTTAAAAGGGAGATTGTGAGAACTTTTTTCTGTTCCCTCTCTTGTGGAGGTTGTCCTAAATCTGCCCAGAGGAAAAACAGGGGCTGGGGGAAAAATACAATGTGGTTCATGAACTGTGTTCTGAAGGAGCTGTGGATTGCTGGAAAAGAGGCAAAAGGAAAGATGATAAAAAAGTGCAAGAAATTTTGAAACCATTTTCTACTGCCTATGCAGCAAGAGATTTTCTGACATTGTGACATCGCCTGCAGTCCTTGAAAATTGACTGGGAAAATAAAATAAATCATCCATTCAAGTTGGGGAAAAAAATATTTTCCAATAAGTGAGGAGCTGTAATGTATTCTTGTCATTAAAACTTGCCTGGGTTGCTGAGCAGGGTGTTTCTTTTCCCCTTTAAAGTAATTAAATTAGATGGTACCACTCCTGTTCGATATGGGCTGAGATTGAACATGGATGAGAAGTACACAGGCTTGAAAAAACAGCTCAGTGAACTCTGTGGCCTCAAACCAGAGCAGATTCTGCTTGCAGAGGTGCACAGCTCCAATATAAAGGTAAAAAGAAGAAAAAAGATTCATTATTGCTGCAACATGCTTTGGGTGTTTTTGTTACTTCTTTATTATTTTTAACATTTAAACTTTGCTTACAAGAGCTGGGAAATAATTAAACTAAAAGTATGATAAAAATCAACTTAGTTATCTCTCTATATGAACTTTTATTTCATTCTTAAAGTAATTTGGCTTCTTGTAAATAGATTAAAATTGATTGCTAATGATACTTTTAGGAAAAAAAATCACCTTGAGGTAATAAATCTCAGGTTATGGTGCTGTGATGAGTTTTAACACTCTCAAGACATCAGGACCATGAGTAATGGCTGGCTTATGGATATTTCCAGATGGATTTTTGTGCTGTAGATTAAAAGTGCTTGAAATGAGATGCTCTTGGTGTGTTTGGAGAACTGAACTCCTGCAGAGGGCTTGGGCTCCTTTATCCTGCTAGAAAGGTGTAAGGAGGCAGGTGATAAATGCAGTTTGCAGCAGAACAAACAGCTTTTGGTGCCAGATAAAGGTGTCCAAGTGCCTGAGCAGCTTTGCCTCTCTCCTGAAGAACTTCCCTCAGGACAACCAGAAGGTCCGGCTGTCCGTCAGCGGCTTCCTGTGCGCCTTCGAGATCCCCATCCCCGGCTCCCCCACCTCAGCCTCCAGCCCTGTGCAGACAGGTGAGACACAGCTCTGCTCTCCTGCTTTTTAGTTACACATTTTAAGACTCCTGTTGACATCATTACACATTTTTTGGTTGGTGGTTTTATGTTGTTTACGTGCTTTGCACGAGTCTCTTAAAGACAATGATTGGTGCTCGTCTAAAGCTTTGCCACCCACCTTTATTTTGGGTTTTTTCATTTTAGTATTCTGTTTTTTAGCTCTTTTTTTTCTGATTTAGCACAGTTTATGTTTCAGCAGCTTTGAAGGGTTCCAACAAGTTGTTGAAAAACACTTAAAAATGGCTTATTTTGTGCCCTTGTTATAAACACTGGTCTCAACTAAGAAATACACAGAAAACAGCTAAGTGTGTGAAGGAACAGTAGAATATGCAGAAAATCAGCTAGGCAGAAAAACATGAAGAAAAGCAGCTGGTACACACAATACAGAGCAAGGCTTGGGCTTGTTCAGACATGTCCACTGTGGCTTAAACTTGTTTAGTATTACTACAAAACTTAAGCGAGGATTAAAGAAAGGACAAGAGCGGGTTGTGCTCGGTATTCACACGGGATGGAAAGGATGAGCTGAGCTCAGGGAGAACTGATCCCTGCATTGTCTGCCTGCAGAGATCTCCACTGGGCCAGCAGCCAATGGAGCCCCCAGCATCCTGATGAACGGGGACGTGCCCAAGGCAAGCCTCATTCCCAACGGGATGCCCAACACGGTGGTGCCCAGCTGGAGCCTCAACGGGCACGTGGCCTCGCTGTGTGACAGCCCCTGCACAGGCTACATCATTGCAGTGCACAGGAAAATGGTCAGTGCCCTGCACACTTGGGGAGAAATGTTCACAAAGCAAAGGTTGTTTTAATGTCCACGTGGTAATAACACACATTTATGTTTGATGTGGTCAGATAACCTCGCTGTAATATCATAGAATATAAACGCTTTTCAAGTCAGTGATGGAAATTTGCTGTATTTAATATTGGAATTAGAGTCATTTTAATACAATCATTGATTAATTTTAATTGCCAAGGCCTGAAATAAGTCCCAAGGCCAGCAATCCAGGTTATTGTACTGTGAGTTAATGCACCTTCACATCTGACTCCTCCTTTTGCTTCCCACAGATGAGGACAGAGCTGTACTTTCTCTCATCTCAGAAGAACAGGCCCAGTCTCTTTGGGATGCCCCTGATTGTTCCCTGCACAGTTCACACACGGAAAAGGGACCTCTATGATGCTGTGTGGATCCAGGTTTCCAGGCTGGCCAGCCCCCTCCCTCCTCAGGAAGCCAGTAACCATGCCCAGGACTGGTGAGTTGGGCACCTCAGCCTTGGCTCTGAGTTACAGTACACTGCCTTACACTTGCTTGCAAGATTTAAAATCGTGTTCGTTTGATTTCTCATAATAATGGCAGTAATTAAAATTAAATCCTTTTTAGTACAGTTAAATGTAGCTGCACTTAAAGGTTGGCTTCGTTCTTATCCAGTGATTGATAATTATTTATATGTGATGAATTTAAGCCATGGAAAGGCAGCTTTTAATAGTAAATTGTAACCAAAATTATAATTTTGAGGGTTTTCTTTAAGTAATCATAACAAGCCCATGAAGGGAGGTAATTGCAGTGAGAGTGCTGCTGTTTGATGTTGTGTTCTCCTCTGTTTCAGTGATGACAGCATGGGGTATCAGTACCCCTTCACCCTCAGGGTAGTTCAGAAGGATGGAAATTCTTGTGCTTGGTGTCCATGGTACAGGTAAATTGTCCTTTTTTCCATTTACAGCAGGGAATCACTCCAGCAGAAAGGTAATTTATGGTAATGGGTCTGTGGTACATTTCAGACTTCAGAGGTAATATCAAACAATAAGAATCTGGAATGTCATTTCACCAGAACTCTCTCCAGGCAGATTTGCACTGCAGCACAGATTTTATGACTTGCAGAGCTGAAAGTTGTGCTGCCACAGAAACTTTAAATTAGGAGACAGAAATTAGATTATCCAAAACCTGTTAACCCCTTACAGTAGTCTGTGTCTGTGTGCAGCCTTTTATATCCACAGACTTACAATGGTTTGGGGGGATTCACACAACCCCAAATTTTTAGATGTAATTCATCCACCCCTGTCAATTCCTTGCCATTTGAAGGGTAAGATCTAAAATGGGCAATAAGAAATTCACCCTGGAAGGATGACAAACAAAGACTTGCTAATGAAAATTCCAGACCCTTGCTGGAAGGTATTCAAGCCATAAGTTAATTTTTTTAAAAGTGTTTTATAGCTCTTAGAACTAGTTATCAGGGTGGAGATAGAGCACTGGAGTTTTTGGGGTTGTAGCTGGATTTGGTCAGCACTGGATCATAATGGAATGGAAGGGACCTTAAAGATCATCCCATTCCAACCTCCTTCCATAGGCAGGGCACCTTCCACTGGATCATGTGCAGGCAGATGCTGGAGCTCACCCAGCTGCTTGCATTTCTCCCTCTGGTAAAGTTTTGCAGTAAAAACACAAATAACCCTGAGCAGTGCTGCATAAAAATGTCTCACACTGACAGCCAGCCCTGGAGGGTGCAGATGATACAAAACAAGGAGCAGAACTGGATGAATGTAGAAGTGATTGGACACTTCCCTGACCACATGCACCCTTTGTGCTGCAGGTTCTGCCGTGGCTGTAAGATTGAGTGCACAGAAGACAGGGCCTGTGTGGGCAATGCCTACATTGCTGTGGACTGGGACCCCACGGCGCTGCACCTGCGCTACCAGACCTCGCAGGAACGGGTAAAAGCCCAGCTGAAACCCTTTGTTCCTTGTTAGCACCTCTGAACCACCACCCACTGCAGCCTTCCTATTTACTTGATGCTGCTGTTGTCCATTTTCTGTTAAACCAAAGGCAGCAATTGTGGGGCAGTGTGTTCTGGATAAATCGATGTCTTGATGTTAGACCTCTTATGTGGTCTAATGGTGTGGAAGGGAAGCTTTTAAAGAACCACAACAGTGCATTTGCTGTCTGTTGTGAATTGCTTTTAAGCTAGTCAAGATATGTAATAATATATTACAGAATACATTACAAAATATCTTAATTTGATAAATTTTCTATAACTGTAAACAGTTATGCATGTAAGTAAACCTGTTTTCTCATTGAGTCAACAAAACACATCTGAAGGTAAGCCTATAGCTGGGTTAACCTGAAATAACTGTTCCAATTTGTGAGTTTTATCTATACAGTTGTGCTTTATGGATAATTTATAAGCAGAGCCCAAGTATAAGAACAGTGAATTATTTTTATCTGCCTCTTCATAACTGAAATAAAATTCCTGCCAGAACTTATCACATCTCGTCTTTATCTTTAATTCTGAACAACCCAGTGAAGTTATTCGTGTGATGCAGTGAGGAGAGCCCTGCTCTGAGCAGTGTGTGTTACATTTCCAAGTCAGAAACAGTTTTGTCTCCCTTCAGATCGTGGAAGAACATGAAAGTGTTGAGCAAAGCCGCCGAGCCCAGGCAGAGCCCATCAACCTGGACAGTTGTCTGAGAGCCTTCACCAGCGAGGAGGAGCTGGGGGAGGATGAGATGTACTACTGCTCCAAGTGCAAGACCCACTGCCTGGCCACCAAAAAGCTGGATCTTTGGAGACTTCCCCCTATTTTGGTAGGATCTTGTGTCATTCTCCTCCTCAGCAGCAAACCCAAAGCATGTTGTTCACAAATCTGCCATTGCCTTGCTCTGAATAAGATGATTGGTTTTGTTCACACTCTCAGGTGGGGCACTGACTGAATTTACAGGCAAATAAAGCAAACCTCAAATGCTTTTGAATGTTTTTAGCTGCTGCCTTGCAGGAAATGGTGGTGGTTTGTGCTCTGACACAGCTCATGCTCAGATGGTGACACGATCTCCTGTCTGGTTGTGGAACACCTGCAGTTCTTGTTTTTTACACTTCATAGCTTATTCAAAATTGATCACTGAATTGAAGCAACCTTTGCCATCATTTTCACTTGAAAATGTTAGTTTCATATTTTACCAGCTCGATCCCAAAATCCAAATTGTCACACAGAGCATTGTTTTTACTAGCATAGAATCAAATGTGTATGTTTTTGGGAAAACTCTTTGAACAGTGAAATTACTCACTGGGATGTCATTGCCCCCCTTTAATAATTTTCTCTACCATTTTCTAATTTTTCTTCTAAAATTTTTCTAAAATTCTAAATTTTTCTAATTTTTCTTCTGTTTCCCCTTAGATCATTCACCTGAAAAGATTCCAGTTCGTTAACGGCCGCTGGATAAAATCCCAGAAAATTGTTAAATTTCCCAGAGAAAATTTTGACCCAAGTGCCTTTTTGGTACAAAGGGATCCAAGTCATTTCCAAAGGAAGCAGCTCACCCTGCAGGTTGAGAACCTTCCTGAAGCACGTGCTGGCCAAGGGGACAGCAGGAAAACAGATGTGCAGATCACTGGCACAGCAGCAGAAGGGGATACACTGAACAGGAGCCCATCCTCCCTAAACACTACTGTCCTCAATAATGTCAAAGGTAGGAAATGACTGGGGGAAATTCCACTCACTGCTGGTGTTTGGAGGGGACAAATGTTATTATGTACAGAATTCTAGTGTTTGGGAGTTTTTTGCCGAAGCACTACGCTTGGAGACATTTCTTAGGAGAGCTTTAGCATGAAAAATGAAAGAAAATTTAAGAAGTTGCTCAGTGACAAGAGATATTGGTACTTGTGTAAGTGGGCTGGAATTAGAGTGAGGGATGTGCTCAGTTTTTAGGTGTAGGGTTGAGTGTGCACAAAGATGGGGTTTTATTTCTATATATTATTCATGAGCTGCAGTGAAACAGTGGGGTTTGGTTATTCAAAACATCACTTTAAAAAGAAATCTAGTTTCTAGTCATCTTAGTAATCTCTGTAATTTTCTGTCTTAGCATCTCCATCCTTGGGGAGGAAAAGTGGAACCAGCTGCCCTTCAAGTAAGAACAGCAGCCCCAACAGCAGCCCAAGGACTTTGGGGAGAGGCAAAGGGCGCCTGCGGCTGCCCCAGCTGGGGAAAAACAAACTGTCCAGCAGCAAGGAGAACCTGGCTGCAAACAGGGAGAACGGTGCTGAGCACGAGCAGGGGGATGCTCTGACTAAAGGACAGGCTTTGGGGGGCAGCCAGAGCGAGCTGGAGCCCGGGCAGGACAGCGAGGGGGCTCTGGCCAACGGGTTCCTGTGGGAGCAGAGCTCGCTCAGCAACGGGCAGGGCACCGAGAACCACAGCGAGGACGACACCGCCGACGACCAAAGAGACGACGCCTGGGTCAGCCCCATCTACAACCTATATGCAATCTCGGTAGGTGGCTGCTGCTCCTCCCAAACTGCCTCCCTGGGACACTGCTTCAAGCAAATGCCTGTGTTGGGTTCGTGCCAGCACGGGCATCTGTAGGGAAGGAGAGCCAAAGTCAGCAGAATAAATTTGCTGTAGAACTGGGTGTGAATTAAGTCTCTGGTAATTTGTTCTCCTTGTGTGTAAAGTTAGTCAGCTCCAGCTGTCTAGATTGTCATGATGGCTCACTCACAGATAATGAACTTGGGAATCATTTATTGGATGTTTGATCCAGAATTGCTTTTCTTCTTCATTTTCCTCAGTGCCATTCAGGAATTATGGGAGGGGGTCATTACGTCACTTATGCCAAAAACCCGAACAACAAGTGGTACTGCTACAATGACAGCAGCTGCAAGGTAAAGCACTTCTCTTCTTCATTATTTCACATCATTATTCTAATTATTTCAAATAATTTTGCTTTGATTACCCACAGCTAAAGAAAGAATTGGAAATTCTAGCTGAAGAAATTTTAGAATCACAGAATGGTTTGGGTTGGAAGGAGCATTCAAGTTCATCCCATTCCACCCTTCTGCCATGGGCAGGGACATCTTCCACTAAATCAAACATTTGTGGAGAGCTGCTGTTTGCAATCAGGAGCTTCTCCAAAGCTGCATCAGATAAATATTAAAATTATTAACTGAAATTGTACGTGAGGTTTTTCCCAAGGTAACATCTGTTCATCAGCTGCTCCCACAGTTAAGGGAAGATGCTTATTTCATACAAAGATGGAAAAATGCCTAAGAATGGAAAGCCAGGAATACATTTCCATGATGGCAGCAGTTTGCATTGAGTTGGTGAATAACTCAGCTCTGACACTTCTAAGTATTTGCATTCATCAGTAGAAAATTGTCAGAGTTCCCAAGTAATTCATGGAGTGAGGTAACAAAGAGGGGAGACAGAAAACGGGATTCCTTGTGTTACACCCAGTTTAAAATACAGTTTTTAGGGCAGTCTGTGGCCCACATTTTGGGGTGTGTGCACTTTTTTTAGCTGTTGTTGCTGTGCACATTTTCTGGGGTGTGTGTTTGCAGTACCACAGTTATCCCACTGGGTTTTTCCCGGTGTTTTCCCCGTGTCAGGAGTTACACCCGGACGAGATCGACACGGACTCTGCCTACATTCTGTTCTACGAGCAGCAGGGGGTGGACTATGCCCAGTTCCTGCCCAAGATCGATGGCAAGAAGATGGCAGACACGAGCAGCATGGACGAGGACTTCGAGTCCGACTACAAGAAGTACTGTGTGCTGCAGTGAGCCCGGGCTGCCACAGGCAGGGAGAGCCCAGGGAAGTGCCCCTGGGGAAGGCTGGCTGAGACAGAACAGCTTGTGGTTGTCATTGTCCCCTGTGAGCTGAAAGCACAAAAAGAGCCCCCTGGTGAAGCAGTTAATATCCTGTAGTATCGTTTTGTTCTGTTTTCTCACTACATGCTCGAAACGTTTCTGATGTTGGACATCTGAGACTGCCACTGGCCTTTAAATCCAATGGTTTGAGAAAAGCCAACTAGGACCAAATAAGAGCTAAATTCAACATCCAAATAAGAGCTAAACAGAGTAGTGTAGAGTTTACCAACTGTTCTAACATCCCCCCGAGGCTCTCGTTAGGTTTAAGGTAATGGGGAAAAACAATTTGTAGTGTTGTCTTTGGACAACATGATATTGCTACCTCCTTTTTCCTGCAGTTTTATTGCATTTTATTGGCAAAACAGGGAAGGCAAGAGAAGGAAAAGTGCACAAATGGAAACAAATAATTGTCATGAGGAAGAGAGGATTCCAGTTTTGCCACCACTAATGTGTGTCAGTTGCTTTCTTTCTGTATGTTGGGAGCACAACCAAATCATCATTTGAGAAGAGATTAATTTCTACACTTGAATGGTTTATTATACTTGTATTTTCTCCACGTGTTGGCTGTGCAGATCAACATGTTTCAGGAATGGCTTTTCTGCCTGAAGAGTGCTGGCTCAAACTTTTTTGAGCTGCCTCAAGAAGAAACTTCAGGTTGGAGAGAGTAGTTGTGATTACACTCACGGTGTCTTAAAACGTGCACATTGCACAAAACGTTCCCAGCTTTTGGAAGGAGAGATGCTTGAGCTTATGTTTCATGACTGGTGTTGCTTTTGAAATTTGCACTTTTGAAAATGCATCTGATTCAATTGAAACCCACAGTTTGGTTGGTTTTGTTGTTGTTGTAAGGGCTCTGGAGTGAATGGCTGTGAATATCCACTGTGTATTTCAAAGGAAGAAGCTGTGGCTGTCAGGTAGCTCTGTAGCATTCATGGATGGAGGTTTTTTTTATTGGTTTCCTAACTCAGTTTCTTGTTTTCCAAAATTTGGTTGCCTTTTCAAATTATCTTTTTTTTTTGTCTGTTTGTTGCACCAGGTTATGTAAATACTGGCAATTAAACCAGACTTGCTTTCCATGCCCTTGCAACATGCTCTGTAATTCAAGGGGCTTCTTGCATGAGGGGAAGTGTGACTGAGTCTTAGCAGAGACTGGAAAAAAAGAGGGTTGGTTTTTTTTGAGCAGACATTTCTTTAAACATTTTCAGTGTTAAATTGTTTGCATATCTGAAAGAAGATAAAAAATTTCACTCTTTTGGCCTTTTGTTCTTCAGCTGAGCTTAAGCAGTTTATTAATTTTGTCGTACATCATCTTCCCAGTTCTCTAGATTTTTGTACCTTCACTAACAAAACTGTTACTCACGTGGTTCTCTGCAATTAATGTTTGGATTCATTTTGGGGTGTTTGACAAGAATGCCAAACCTTCAGAGAGTTTCTCATTTCCAGGAGGATCTGGGGTTTATCCATGTAAGAAATGATATCAGCTGGTCTGGCTGTCCTTGCTCAGGCAGAGCCCTCGCAGCCTTTGGAGGTTGTGCCTCTCTGGGGACAGCAGATCTGTTCCAAAAACGAGTCTTGTCTTACCTGTCAGGTGTTGCTCCTTATCCTCTGTGGTCTTTTATCTTTGAAGTGGTCTGAACATTGAGCCTAAAGAAAAGCAGACATGACTTGTGAATTTCTAGGTTAGAAGCTTTTTCAACACCCACTTGTCTCCTCTTCCCTCCGCAAACTCCATGAAAAGTGAAAGATTTTCAACTGATTTACTTTAAAATGTTTTATTTAAGCAGGTAGCACAATCTACTAATGTTATTTGATCTTCTGTGTTTGTTACATTGGTTGTAATTAATTTTTTTAAATTAAATTAATTCAAGAATTAGTAGTAAATTTATTAAGTTAACTATTAACTACATTCACTTTGTAAATTATTGTATAAAACTTATTGACAATGCACTGACTTTAGAAAGATGTTAATGTACATAAATGCCTTGTAAATAAAATAGTGTTGATGTACTGGAATATGAGCTGTATTAAAACAAAGGTATTGGTAATTGTATATGGAGTGAACCTGTTTATCTGTAACTATATTATTCAAACAAATTAAATACTGTGGATGCAGATGAAGTGTCACTTCTTGTCAGATAATTTTTAATAACTGTTCTCCTGCTTT
Source organism: Cichladusa arquata (assembly GCA_026413545.1). Taxonomy (NCBI): domain Eukaryota; kingdom Metazoa; phylum Chordata; class Aves; order Passeriformes; family Muscicapidae; genus Cichladusa; species Cichladusa arquata. Next base: position 9,593,820 of record JAOTQP010000828.1, read on the forward strand.
TGAAGTGTCTGTGCTGCTTCCATGAAGCTTAAATGCCTTTGTCAATCCAAAAGCTGAAGCGTGGGCGTGCATCCAGCAATTCTTTGCAGCTTCTTCATTGTTTACAAAAGGTAAGTTGGGTATTTTGTTGATGATAATATCACTTATTACTTGAAAACAATCCCTGTCAGCAGTGAAGTGATCCCTCAGGTACAGGAAGGCTTTGCTCTGGTGTTTTTGGACAGGATCTGCAGGTACCTGGTGTGCAGTGCTGGTGCCTGAGGTGTCCCTGCAGCCAGGGCTGTTTGCCCACGGAGCTGACAGTGCTGGGCACTTCCCCTGGGCACGCAGGGATGGGAGAGCCCTGCTGCACTCACAGCCTGCTTTCCTCCCAGCAGGAAGTGGATCTGGTTGAGTTGGCAACCAGAGCAAAGTCTGCACAGAGCTGATGTCAGGAGCACGCATCACCTCTGTTCTGAGTGTTTCCAAAAGCACCATGGTGATGCTTAGCTGGAAATGAACCATTGTTCTTTTTTTCTGGCCCTTGAAGATGCTCAGTGGGTATTTATCCAAGGATTAGCACGCAGCAGCATCCCCAGAGTGTCTCTGCAAGTGAAGCCATCTCTGGCAGGGATGGAAGGGCTGGTGCAGCACTGTGGTGACACTTTCCTGGTGAGCACTGGTCATTCTTCCCAGGTGTGGTCACCCCACGGTGTCACTGGAGTCACTTGGGTGTTTTCAATGTTGAAAATGTAATTTCAATATAAAGAATATGAGCTATAGTGGTTCCTGTCATGAATTTTCCTCTGTTAAGGCTTTGAGGTATGTAGAGTTAGGGATATGCGTTCGGAAGATTTCGGGATGTACGGTTAGTCAGGGCCTCTCACCCCCTCGCAGCTTAACCCTCACCTTGTCGTGGTTTGACCTTCAATCCCTACCTGACCTTCAGTCCCCACCGGACATGAGCAAAGGGAAGTAGCCCTAACTGCCCAA
>JAOTQP010000828.1:9632727-9649390 GCA_026413545.1 Cichladusa arquata
TGTTGGGTGGGGTGGGTACCTGTGGGTGGGCTCTGATGGAGGTGATGCCACAGCCCAGCTGCTCCCTGGAGCCCTCCTGCAGCCCCCTGAGGCAGCTCAGCAGCTCCAGCGCCCGCCGGGGCCCCGTGGCTCTGGCAGGGGCAGCAGCCAGCACCAGCCCCAGGGGCCAGGACTGCACAACGGCCTGCAGGGGCCACGGTGTGTCCAGAGCACAGGGAGGGGTGGCCAAGGCAGCTCCAGGGGCTGGGAACTCCTTTCCTTCCCCCTCGTCCAGCTCTGCTGCTGCCAACCTGGCTGCTTTTGCCTAAAAAAGACACAGAACAAGAATATTCTCAATGTCCCGGACACAGCTTAGGACTGCAGAACTGAGAGGCTAAAAAAGAGGGAGTCTGGAAGGACAGCACACCCCCATGTCAGTGCAGGTAAGGAATGAGCTTGTTTCTGCTGTACAGGCCTGGCATCTCCTCTGCTCTTCAGCTGGAGAAGAGTTTTCTGGAGCAGAGGTACTGCTCTCTCAGACACTAGGAAGCCTCAGTGGTTCCTTCCCAGTGCTGTCCTGTCCCATACTCACCTTCCACCTCCTCCAGCCACGCTGGATGGCACCAGCAGCCCTGCGGATCCTCTGGAAGCGATTCTTGGCCAGCCAGGAACGAACAGCTGGGGATTGAATGGAGACAAAGCTGAGTGCAGAGAACCTCAGCAGCTCCTGCACACACTGGGAGAGATGGCACTTAACCACACCTGTGCCACTGGAATCCCCCAGTGTCACTGGGAATGTCCCTTGTTCTGTTATTTCAGCCCCACCCTCAGCAAGTCACCTGCTTGGATGAGAGTTGCAGAGCGTTTCTCCTTGGCTGTTTTCTTCTCTTTAAATCTTCTCCAACAGCACTGAATGCAAAATGCCTTCTCATTTAACACCTCAGCTCTCCTGCCTTCCAGGAGCTCCAGCTGCAGTGGGGAACAGGAGGAGGTTGGAGTTAAGGATGGGATTGTGCTCACAACTCTTCCTTTTACAGCCTCTTGGTGTTTGTCAGGGGACCACAGCCTCATTCCAGTGTCCCATGGCTGCTGGATTAGGTTTGGGAAGTGACAGCACTTCCTTAGTGCTTTTTAGGTAACATGGAAATGAAAATGGAAGTTCTTGGGGAGGAAAGTGAAGCCTCCCAAAGACCCAGCACAGCAGGTTCATACCCAGCTCCACTGAGGGGCTGCTGCTAGGGCTGCATCCTGCAAGCTTGGCACAAGTGCCTTTGTCTCCTTCCTCTCTTTCCCAGGGAAGCTGTGCTGGAGCAGCCAAATCTGTCACCTGGAGCTAAGGAAAGCTGCCATCCTTACAGGAATCCTGACTGTTGTAGACACAAGTGCAGCTCCTTGTCCACTGGCAGCACAGAGGCCATTACACAAAGTGCTTTGCAGAGCTGGATTCTGATGGGTGCTTGATTGAGTTTAATAATTGGATGGAAAATGGCCAATTCTGGTCACACTGGCTTGGCAGGAGTTTTGTCTCCACCATCTGTGCCAGAATGGCCCTGAGGCAGGAGCACTCCAGAGCCATCAGGAAGGAACAGCACTCACCACAGAATTGGCCAGGAACACTTTGGTTTTGCCACAGTAGACTGAGGGGATTTCTGCTCCATTCCCTGTTTCCTGAGCAGGGGTTTGTCCCCTCACAGCATCCTGAAGGATCTCCAGAACAGCAGCACGTGGTGCTTTGTCATCATCCATCACTGCAGTCTCACCTGGAAATGAAGCATTGAGGAGAAGGTGTCACCAAATTTGGAAATCAGGGCCAGGGAATTGTCTTTGCACTGGGATTTCTTGGCCATTTAGAGGGGAAACACCTGCAGCAAGGGGGGAGGAGGAGATGGTTGGGAGCACCTGATCCTGCTGTGTTTAGGGCTAAAATTTGACAGCACAGATGCCAGCAACCAGAAAACCAATGTGGGACATTTTAACTGGGCTGTGGCTGGGTGCTGCCTTCTCATCTGTTACCACCTCTATTCTCCCCATGTAAATTTGTCATTTGGGGTAGATCTAGACTGAAACAGGGAGGGCTCAGGTGTTTTCCCATTCCAAGCATCCTACATGGAAGCACAAGAAAGCAGCAGCAATGCAATTTTGAACAGACTGAGCAGCTCAGTCCTAAGAAAATCACATTAAATACTCAAAACTCAAAGCTGTGGGAGCAAAGAACAAAAGGCAGGGAATTGTAGCCTTAATGTACTGAAAAGTGCAGGAAGGGGAAACAAATTCTACACAATTGTGCAGCTGTCACAGGGCACAGGGAGCAGCTATGGGGTCCTGTATTGAGCAGGAATTTATGGCAGCAATTACAGGTTATTAAAGCCATTTCTGGGACACAGTGCACAATTTTTTACATTACAAACACGTCAGCCAGATGAATCTCTTTGGAAATAGAGCCAGGCTTAATTCAGACCTGGAACAAGAGATTGTTGCAGGAGTTCCTGCATGCACAGGGCTGGATGGGTTTTGCATCATTCCATCCTGGATACTGTTTGCTTTTCTGCTATAAATATTTCTAAGGAGATGAGAGCATTTTAAGGTCCTGAAAACAAATAGAAGCAATTCTTGCATACAGGAAGACATCTGGTGGCTCTGATGGTGTTCATGGGGCTGGGCTGATAAGGGAACCAAAAGCTATCCCTGTGTTTGGGCAATTGTTTTGCTTTATTTGCAGCTTATTACCCCCTGAAGATAAAAAGGACTAAAAACCTATCACAAAGAGGCTTTGCAGTTAATGGGTTTGTAATAGAGGGGAAAAGATCCAGTGTGTAAGTAATTCTCCAGCCTGCACTTCCTTACTTCACCCCATTTCCACACAGTGAACAGATTTCCACCAATTTTACTCATCTGGGCAGGCTGGTCCTGCTTCCCACAGCTGCTGCTTATTGAACAGACCCACTGGGTGAAGAGGGGAATCATCTGGGGGACAGAAAGGGGCTGCAGTAACCTTCAATATTAATTAAATGTAACCACCTGATGAGCTCCTCCTTTCAGGATTCATAGCAAAGGCATTACCTGTAGGCTGGATTGTGTTAAAGTCCATCCTCACTCTTGCTTAGAAAAAGAGAAGTTTGCAAAAGGTGGAAGAAGCAGCAGAGTCCAGGTAAGCTGGAAGGTCAGTGATTCAGCAAGGAAATAAGGGGTGGGGGGGAAAAAAGGAAGGAGAAGGAAGATAAAGCAAAAGGTAAGTGGTTTTCGAGTCTACTAAAGAATCGACTCTAAATCAAATTATACTTTGTGAGGGGAACCCCAGAGAGCACTGTAACTGTGGTTGTTCCACCCAGGAGGAACACAGAAAACCAGCAGTGAGGGGGAAGATTTTAAGTGTTAAGGTTTCAGGTTGGTGAGAGGTTAAAGAAGAATTTTGAGAATAGTGGTGAATACAGTAATTGCCTGATCTGTGTGATACCAAATGGGTGCAGTGACAATTCTACTTGATGGCAGAGGGATTACCTGAAGAAACTTACCTTTTTTCTCAGCAGGATGAGAGTTGCTTTTATTCCACACTCTTTTTTTACTGGAGCCCCAGGATTTTCTCAGCAGTTCGTAGCGCTCAGTGAAACTTTGGAAAGGAATCCTGAGAGACAAATGTGCAGGGAATTCCAGGCAAGAATCACTACTGTAAATAACTGATCCTTTTTTACTCTATGGTAAATAACTGATCCTTTTTGCTGTATGGTAAATAACTCATCCTTTGAAGGGGAAAAATTCCAGAGTGGCTTTGTGGATCCAGTGCATGGGATGCAAACAGACTAAATGGTCAAACAAGGCAGAAAGTACAGAACTTCTGAAGAAATTCACATTTCCCACTAACAGTGACTGTAGCAAAGCCTGGGCAGGAATTGTGCTTGGATATGCTGATGGTGCAAAATATTTGGGTTTCCTGCTTATAAGCTCTTCTGAGTAACTAAATGCCACTAATTGCTATAGAAATGGATAATGCTGAAGAAGCTGGACTTACCTGACTGGGAAACCTGCTGCACTGATGGTGATGGCTTCCACTATTCCACAGGCCTGGAGCTGGCTGAGAACCTGAGGCACAAGGTGAGATGGTTTAGACAATGCTGACTTTTGTGGAAGCTGCTCCTTGTGTGCCCTGTCCTGGGCATCCACAGCCAGCAGTGCCCAAACCCAGCAGGGTGTGAAAAGCCAGTGCTGGTATTTCCATGCTCAGCAGATTCCAGGGGTGTTTAAAGCCTGATTGCCCATCAGATGAAGTTCTCTAGTTACAGCTTTAGCATCTGCTGCTCTGCTCTCAAAGCTTCTCAGCTTCCTGGACTCCAGGAAGGAGCAGAGTTTTGGTTTGAAGGTATTTGTGTGCCCAGGGCTGCTCAGATCTCCTCCATCTGTTTGGAGGGCTGGGAGGGCAGCAGCCCAAATCACCCCAGCAACAAGCAAGGGTGCAGCTGGAAGAGCTGCTGTGCTTAGGAGCTGTTTCAAAATGTGCTGTGGAAAGAGCTTTGCAAGGGACTCAAGATGCTGAGAAACCCAGTGCAGAGGCCTGGGGAAGGGCTTTGGAGAAGTTACCTCTTCTCTCCTGAAAGTCATGGCCTTGCAGTCAGCGTTAGGCTTGATGCAGCGGATGTAATGGGGTGTGGTTCTGCTCAAAATCTCCATCAGATGTTCCAGGGAGCTCTGCAGGAAACAAACACAGGGTTCATCAGGGCTCCTCCTCCTCAGGGATCTTCCATCCACCCCATGAAGCTGCTCTTGGCAAGGATGGCTTTACAGACTCATGTTAGAGCACTTCTACAGGACAGCTTGAGCAAAAAATCCACTCTGTGGATGTCTTCATCAAATTGTTGATGGTAAATCCAAAAAGTTTACAAAATTACAGCAGAAACCTGAATAGGATGTACCTTGAACTTGGACACCACTGTAACAACAGCTGCTCTGTTCTGGGTTCTGGTGTTACTTTGGTTCTTTTCTGTCACAGGAAATAATTTTTGAAGCAAAGGGTCCTTTGAGTTCTGCAAAACGTGGACCAGCTCTGGTGGAACAGCATCCTGCAAAGAGACATGACCCATCAGTATCTGGACCTGGCAGGCACCTGCACCTCTGGAAATAACTAAGAATTCCACATATAGAGATAGAACAGTTATTTCTGATGCCAAATTTGATGTGACCACAGCTGCAGTTTCCAATCTGATGATGTGCATTCATTCATAGTCACATTTAGGAACAGAAAACAATGTTTGGCTGAACATTCAGCAAATGCAGTCCAATGTATAACTGCTCCCAACACTGTTCTTGTCACACAGCCTGAGTGAGCTCCAGCTCTCAGGAGTTTAATCCCTGAAGGACAGACTGCAGCAGGCATTAGAAATGTTCCTTTGAATTAAGAGATGGTGTTTGATTGCTAAGTAAGTAATAGCACTTGCTGGGGATGTCAGAGGTGAGAAGGGACCCTCCTCTTTGCAGATATTTCACATTTCAGTTATTCCCTGATGGCCAAAATTTGAGTACTATCAGCACTTTCAGTAGTTAAGCCCATGCTCTTGTTTCTCATAAATTTAACTGATTTTTTTTGGGAATTTAGTGCTGTATTTGCAGTTATAAAAATGCCCTGATGCCAGTAACAATTCTGCCTCCCCCAGGAATGGAAGAAGCCCTGATTTGGTGATGGTTCACTTCAACCTCAGCTCAAAGGTGAAACAAAGCATCTGCTCGTGCCAGTGGTGGTTCAGAGAACCACACCAAGAACATCACCCACTTTTAAGTGGCCTGAAGGATTTATTTGCAGCAAGGTATGTCCAGTACCCAGCACTGAATGTATTTAATGTTAGTGGTGCTTTGATTTAAATCACTTTAGATCTGTAAGACACTTTTAGGATTTTTTTAAACAGTTCTTTTCACAAATACCTACCTTATTTTTCTCCACCATTGCTGCCAGCTGATAGCAGACTTTGCCAGCATAATGTGAAATGATAAAGTTGGGCTTCTTACTAAACTTATCTCGACTTAAACACTGATTACTGGACAAGGCTTTCTCAATCCTGGTTTGGAACAGGTCACTGTTGGAGGGTCTGTTGAGGCGACACTCCTGCAAAGGAAACACGATTGCAGCATCTCTGATTGTCCCAAAGAACTGATTCTAAAAGCTACAACATTTAAAACTTAAATCATTTAAGTCATTTTACCTTCAGAGCTGCTTTGAGTATGCAAGGCCTGAAATATTGGGAAGGAAGGCAGGGAAAGAAATAATTGAGGCTTCGTATTTGAATCAGAACATCCAGGATCAGAGGGAAAAAAGACAACCCAGAACAGGAGGAAGGAGTGGCATGGTTTTTCTGAAACTGAAGCCCTGCAGAAATTTTACAGCTGACAGGTTTTCTACTAATTTACTGTTTGTATTTTCTTTGGTGGTGTGGGATAAAGGCAGGAAAATGCGCCCAAAAAATGAAGGGTTTAGATCACACTTACCTCATTCAGCAAGGAAAAAATGCTGAGAGGATTTCCCTCTATCAGATCAAGGCAGTTCTGGTTATCCTGGTAGTTTATGAATGACCACTGCAGGCCTTCAGCTGCATATTCTTCCTGAGGGAAGAGGGAAGGGGTTATTCTGCAGCAGAGGGCACCAGAGCTCAGAACTCTGTGCCTTGGGCAGCTGATCCAGGTCCTGTTTGAGGAGTTAATCCCAGCTCAGCTCCAGGTCAACACCAAGCTTGAGAAAAGAAAACTCACATGAGGATATTCTGCCCCAGGTAGCTTTTGGGTGTGGATCAGAACCTGCTGGAACAATTTGTCTGAGGATTTGGGAACCCCAAGGATTTATCAGAGTGAGCTGCAAGGCTGCTTTAGAGAGCAAACAAAGGCCACAGTCACACAAAGCCTCTCCTGGCTGTGCTGAGGTTTTCCCTGAAGGACAAGGAACAAGCAGAACTCCTTCCCTGGACTGGGACAGAGCCCTAACCCAGCCTTTGTGTGCCAGGCTGTGTAACTGGGCTCCATTTAAAGCAAAGCCTGATCTGAAAGGAAGTGCACAGAGATACTGGTTGGAATAATTGGTACAATATTTATGCTGAATTACAGGACAAACTGTCAGCAGTGTTTAACAAGCACAAGCTCTGGGCAGTTATTTGAAAAGCCTCCTGCCAAAAGCTTGCTCAGCACAGCCACTAATGGCATTTAAGTGGTTTGGGGGACAGCCAGATCCAGAGGTAAGAGGGCAGGCAGTGAGTGGGAGGGGTGCTATAAACAGAGGTCATGGAGCCGTTTCAAGCAAAGCAATTGTGTGCCTGAACTTGCTCTCCATCTTCCCTGACCATTAACCCCTGGCATGCTGACCAGGGCAGCCAGGGAAAGCAGCCTGGCAAGAGCAAAAGCACAGTTTGCAGTCAAAGAAATACTTGTCTCCTGAATAAATTGACAAAACCCTGCTGTGAGGCAGGAGGTGCCAGCACGCTGGTGCCTTAAAGCAAATAATTCCCCTGACTCCAGGTAATGGCAAAGAGCATTTTGGTAATGGATCTGCAGTGGGAGGGGTAGAGCAGCAGCCTGGCAGGGAGTCTGCACCTTGCAGGGCACTCAGATGAGAGCTGGAATTAGCAATGTGTGACCAGTGAGGGACTGCACGGTGCAAAAAACCATCCCTGCTGTGAAACACCAGCATTTGTGTCCCTCCTTACTCAAAGATAAAAGCACACTGGGGTTTGTTTTAAAGGCAGCAGCATGACTGGTTCAGGGAGCTGTGCCCCTGTGGCAGGAGGCCTCCACAGATCCCACGTGCTCAGGTGTGGGTGGCAGGGCTCTGCTGGGCTCTGCCTTCACACCAAGCTCAGCCCAGAAGCTCCACTCTTTAGGGACTTGGTGCTTCATGGCTGTAAGCAGAAACTTCCAAGAGAATCTCAATCCAGGCTGCACTTGCCCCAAGAACTTAGTCCCAAGTGTTCATGGGGAAAAGCAAACAGTCTGACAGGCAGAGATCCAATGGAGCTGGGAACAGATTTCCAGTCCCCAAGAGGCAAAGCTGTGTCTTTCCAACTACTCACACTCCCCTCCTCACAAAGCCACTGCTCCCTCCCACTGCTTCCTGTGGCTTTACTGACTGAAGGTTCCACCTGACCACGGGCACAGCAATGCAATTAAAGGTACAAACAGATGCTGTTTTAAATCAGATATTGAAGATTTGATCTTCAGTTTGGGGTATTACCTGCTGTGCCTTCAGGTAGTGAGCTACAAAGTGCTGCTGCAGTTTCTCGTTGGCATAATTAATACAGAGCTGCTCCAAGTTGTTTTCAGGGAAGGCTTCAAACCCATAAACATCCAACAAGCCTGGAAGGAATGTGGGAGGACAGGGAGCTGGAGTTTAGGAGCAGCTTGGAGGGCTGCTGGCCCCTGAGTTAAACCAGGGTGGGATGTCCATACCTATGAAGCTGGTCCACACTGAGGCATCTGTGCAGATGTTTTCATTTATCACCAAAACCAGCCACTCAAACAACCTGCAGACAGCAACAATGGGATTAGCTGGGAGCTGCTTGCTTGCAATAATCAGAATTGTTTCTTTTACTGCCATTTCCATCAATGTCACTTGGAAGGAAGAGGAATTTCTGATGTGCTGCCATGAAACAGCAGCCAGTAAATCCCTCTGCCTCCCCATCCCCTCTCAGAAGTCACCTGGATTAGCACATCCCTACCTGGCATAGATGACTTTGGCCAGGCAGTCCCTCCTGGTGCCACACTCAACTCTGGAGCATGGCTTCTTGAACACTTGCTGCTGCTTTCCAGCAGTGATTGTTCGAATCCTCAAAGATTCCAGGAGCTCCTCCACAGGAATCTGGAGCAGATCTGCCGTGGTCTTCACAAACTCTTGTTCAGGAGAACAAACAGTGCAAAGTTACTTGGTGTGTTCACACCTCTGAATGAATGGAAAGTCTACAGATTGTGTAGAAAAATGCCAATTCCATCAGCTCTCCAACTTAAACGTGGATTTGGGATCTTTCTACCCAAACTTGGGAGCAAGTTTTGCAAAACTAGACTCTTAATTTGGATGTAGAGTGCCCCTGGAATTTCGGGTCCTTTCTTTAAAATGAATGAATACCAGAAAAAGCTGAAGTTTGCCACACTGAATTTTTTTTCTCCAGGTGTGTCTTTATTACTTGTTCACCCTTTTTGAGCAGGGACCTCAAAATCCAGACAGACAAATCAAACAGTCATGACCAGGAAAAAAGCAGAGATTTGGGGATAGAAAGGAAGTGTAGAAGAATGAGGATTTGCTGACAAAGCATTTAAGATCTTTCTCAGTTGAGCTGTATTCAAAATTATTTGAATATTAATTACTTTGAGTTCAGAGCACGTGAAATTGTAGCAGGAAGCTTCACTATTCAGGGCAGTTTTAGCTCTGAAGGAAATCCAGACCCACAAACCTCCCCAAAGACATGCAGAAGGACCTCTATTTATGCTGGAATTTAACACATTTGTTGTCACTGGCTTTTGGTCTTTATCATGAAAACTTGCAAGCTTTGGTGTGAAAAGCCCTGCTCTCCCTGTGGCTCAGATTTCTGCCAGTCCTGTGCTGGCAGAGTAAGATTACAATCAAGAGCCACAGTTCTGCCAACAATCCTGAAATCACTGGGTAAAGCTGCAGTTGCCCTGACCTGTCAGGAAATGAAATTATCTCTCAAGGCAAGGGAGCATTAGTTTTTGTTTGTTCAAAAAAACACACCCAAATTTTGGGTTGCTCATGGCCTTGATTGTCTCCTATCAGCAGGAGAGTTATTGTTTAAATTCTTTCCTTTAATAAGGAATTCTTTCTGAATTAAATAAAGAAGTTAAATTAGTTTGATTTAATAATATAAAATGCACTAAGTTCGATACAGTTTAAACAAATTTATTAAATTTAAGTTATTAATAAAGTAATTTGACTTATTAATAGTTAAAAGGAATTAATAATGATAAGTAATAATACTTAAAATTACTCAAGTGAATATTTGGTAGATTTAATAGATTTTAATACATTTAATAAATGCTAATAATTAAATAAATTTAACAAGTAAATCTAAATTAACTAAATAAAGGAAAGAATTCTTTCCATTCTTTCCTTTCTCTAATCCTTTCCCTTGGGCAGCTGCACTGAACTAACAAGGCTCTGGAGCATGGCATGGTTGTTGCCTCACCTTTGGTTTTGTCTTGCAGTTCACAAGGCTGAGATTCATCCACTGGACTAGAGAACTGAACATTCCCAAGGTGCAAAAGGGCTGATAACACCTGGAATACAATCAGGGAGTTTTTCAGGACAGCTCCCCCCAAGGCAGTGTCTCCTTTAGCCCCAGGAACAGGCCATTCACACCATTCCTGCACAAAAAGGTCCCAAACTTCTGTGTGGATCCCTATTGCGCAATTCCTGAGGGCAAACTGGAATTCAGAGGTGCAGACTCTCAGTTCAGATCTAATCTTTGGCAGTGCAGCCTGATGTGGAGCTTAGGGCCCTCCAGTGAGGAGGGACAGGGATTTATTCCAGCAGCAATCCCACCCTGGGACACACTCCCAACATCCTCAGCAGCCTCGTGCTGTGGGGCTGACCTTGAAAATATTGCTCTGCGTGGTGTGGCCGATGCCCAGGTGGAACATTGCCCCTCTGGTCACCTCGAAGCAGTCCTCTGAAAAGCCAAACAGTGCTCTTGAAAAAGCCAAGCACACAAACAGGGGCAAGCAGAACATCTCAGCACATCCAATCCAGCTGCAGTGGTCAGAGAGAGCAGGGAAGCTGGATGCTGTCTGGGTAAATCCCACACACGTCCCCACTGGTTTTTTGGTTTTTTCTGCCTCTGTCAGGTGAAGCACATGCAAAGACAAGCCAGTTTCTAAACAAAGCCACAGAGATGCAAGTTTTCCAGGCCAGTACCAGCTGTTTTAAGCCAGGTGACTGAATTTAAGCTTTAAGACTTGATAGTGCCAAGTGAAACTTAAAAACAATCCCATTAATGCAGGTGGCTTTGCAAAACATCTGCTGTTGGCTGACCAGGGGATTGAACAGGATTTATTTCTGCCTGCCTCCCTTTGAAGTTCCAGCCATTATTAATGGATTGATTGATTAGTTAGTGAAACTAATCTTTACCATCTAAGTTTCTTTCAGAATTTGGCAGCCAGCGGTACTCGGCCCCTTCTGGAAGTTTCCACTCCAGCCTCTCCTCTGCAGTGGCACCTTTTGTGATCTGGAGACAGAAAACAAGGTAAAAATTGAATTCTGCCTTTGGTGTTTACAGCTCCCAGACAGTGAAGAATAACATACTGGGAGGATGATTTAATTTGGAAGCCTGGGAGACAGGGAAACTGGTAATTATTAAAAGTTGCAACTGTGCTAAATCTGGTGATTTCATCCCTGCTGTGTGTCAGAAATACCCAGCAAAATAACTGAAGGCAGACCTGATAAAAAATATGGAAGTTTCTTTCATTAGGGGCCTGATAGGTCACTCTTGTTTTCTCCAGAAGGAAAGTCTGGATGGAAGCACCAGTCAGATGATGGAATCTAGAGAGGGAAAAAGAGAAAAGATTCCAACAAAACCTCTTCACAGAATCCAAGAGGGGTTGTGTTTTTCTGAGACCAATTGACTGAATGCTTTGCAGTTCACCTTCAGTTTTGTTCCTATTTTATTCAGTGCTCTTAACTGCATCTCTGTTTTTCCTTTGCTCTCTTTTAGAGATCAGAGTGAGAGCTTGCAGGAAAAAAAAAAAAGAAAATAGTAACAGTTGAAGCTGCCAGCAAACCAGAATACACTCTAAAGACATAAAATATTCTATGGCAGAATTCAGAAATAAGCTTTAAAGGAACAAGATATTAAAGACTTAAAGGAAGAAGACAGCAGGTAAGGTTTTGGACAGCAATTCTTACCTGTCCAGCTGGAGCTGGATGTATTTCCCAAACCTGCTGCTGTTGTTATTCCGCCGGGTGCAGGCGTTCCCTGTGAAATTGCCAGTGGCAGACAGAACAATCAGAGTGGTCCCACTCTGCATGCAGCACATACAGCTATTTAGGGAGATCTGTAAATAGCTCCAGTATTTGAAGAGTTTGTTTTTAAGGAGAGGACCAAGAGGTAGCTTAGAATCGTGTGGGAACAAAGGCAATTCCCACAGTGGCCATGACTTTAGCTGGTTGTTTAAAAAGTCACATTTACCAAATGCTTCCATGACAGGGTTGGAATCCAGCACTCTCTTCTCTATCCTTTCCACAGTTTCATTGCCATTTGGGGAGATAACTGAGGCAGCAACAGAGGCATAGAACTTCATAAGGCAGCGAGAGGTCCAGGTCTGCAAGAGAGAGATCTGACAGTAGCTCTTTGTTTTTAACATGTTGTCAGTTCTGTCAGAGCACTGCTGCCTTCTGGAAACACAGAGTGCAGCTGGAGGAGAGGCTACAGAGAGGAACTGTGTCAGGTTTAGAGCTCTGGTTCAGTGGAAACTCTGTGCCACAGACACACATTCCAGTGCTGCTGCAGTGCTGAATGGCACTTCCATCCAGGCGTCACCATCTGGAAGCTCAGCCAGAATTAACAGCTACTGCCTTGGGATGGAATGAATGTGAATGGATTTTGACTCACTAGCATTCAGCAAAGCATCTTGTTCTAGGGCTCAGAAATACCCTTAGCATTGTCCTGAGCAGGGATGGACCATCACAGGACAGGAGCTGAACCCACTGCTCCAAGTCTCGCCCTGAGAGACCAGGCTGAGGCATTAACTCAGGTGCAATTCCTGCTGAATGATTCAAACCCAGCCCTCCAGAAATGACAGATGTCACCTGAAGAGCTGCTATATTAAGCAGAGTGTGTTTAACTGCAGCAATCACTTAATGCTTCACACACATTTCGAGAGAGTCGTGCTGGGCAGATTGGCTACGTGCTGTGTCAGAGGAGTTTTTAATTCATCTTTGCTCATTCACTGCACTACTCTGCACTACAAATCACTGGCAGGGCTCAAAACTTGAGAGCAGTGTCATGGAAAAGCATTTCCTTACCTTCCCAGCACCACTTTCTCCACTCACAATGATGGACTGGTTCACAGGGTCCATCTGCTTTTGGACATTCCTGTAGGTTTGCTCAGCCACTGCAAAGATGTGAGGTTTTAAATCCTGGCAGTGAAAGAGAATATTCATATTTAAGAGTACAGTAACCACACAGTTCAACAGCAATGGATAGCAAAGGTCATGTCACATTTATCTGAGAACAGGACTGCACTTTTAACAGAACTAATAATTCACTAGAAATGGGGTTTAGCCTGCAGGAGTATTTTACTCAGATAAATCTGGAGCAGTTTGACACCTGGGCTCTGCAGAAGGACAGTGATCTCAAACACAAGGGTTACCTGAGGACAAAGTGCAACGTGGTACTCCCTCATAAGATCAGGTGAGTAGAGGCAGGAGAAAGGCTGGAAAGGATTTAAAGCCACCAGGCTGGAGCCAGCATTTGTATAGAACAGGTTGATTCTGTATCTTGCTTGAAGACATTTCAGAACTGAAAAGCAACACCTTCTGTCAGCATCTTTTGCAAAGTGTGTTTGACTCTTGCTGTGTATATTGTAACAGAAGTCTCAAGTGTGTTACCTACCAGGTTCAATAGAGAATGAGGTGATCAAGAGACAGATGGAGGTGTAATGGACAGAACTCCTGAGTTCATGGTGTTAATGCAGTGAGAGCAGGAGCTGCCATGTGTCAGTGGCCAGCAGGGAAAGGGATCCCTCAGCAGACACTCCCTGGCTGCTCACCTGTCCTGGTGGTCACTGGATTCACTTTTGTGAGGTCATCAAAAAGATGCAGCTTCTCTTCATCACCGAGGAAGGCTCTAACTTCTTCTCCAAATGATTCACTGAGGTCATTCTGGATGAGAGAATCTTCCCTTTGGCCATTTTCCTGGAGGGGATGTCAGATCAGCACCAGTTAAAGGTGAAAAGCTGGACTTTCACCCCATCCTCTGTTCTGGCTCTTCTGCTGCTTCCATGTCCCCAAAGTTCAGTCTCAGCAGGAGCCAGACCTCAGGATGTGTGAGCTACTCCTGCTCCCAGCTGCCCTCCTCCTGCTCTGATGTTAGAGAAGTGTTCTGGCTCTGGGCAAAGGCACTCAGAGAACGTGGCCTAGGGCTCACACTGCAGTTCTGCACAGACACACACCATCTGCTTGCAACTGGCTCATTTCTGAGCCTCTGCATGTCATGCATTCAATCCAAGCAGTGCCCTGGGTCAGGGAAGCAGGCAGGGCTGGCTGCAGGTACAGCTGGAAGCTCCTGCAGGCCAAAACAAATGCAGCTTTCCTAGCAGAGACTGTCATTTTCAGAGTGAAAGCTGCAGAGTGCACACATCAGGGGAATGGTGCTGGGGGAAGGAAGAGCTGCCCTGCCTTAGCTGAAGTTTTGTCCCCTCTGAATCACTTAAAATATTCAAATCTCAGCCTCTGGGCTCCTGTGTCCTTGACAACATTATTTGGAAGGACACACTTGTTGTATGTAATGGAAAACCAGCCAGAAGAGACATTCCAGGACCTGTTTGCCATTTCTGGGGAAAGGAGAGGTCAGAAGAGAAAATCAAGAATGGAAAAGATGCCAGTCCTGATTTTTGCATTCTATACACTCCTTTCCTGATCTCCTTCTCCTTGGCAGGAAGTTCTCCAAACTATCCCTTCTCACCTGTACCACAAGTTAACCAATGAACAGCATCACCTTGTTTATACAGAAAATGCTAAATTAAATTAGCAGCATTCTCATTATGTGAGCTGAGCTCATTAACATAGGGGAAATGCACTGCAAACCCCATTTAGCACATTCCTGGGAAAAAAAAAAAAAAAAAAAAAGACTGCAATAGTGCACTCATTTAGGAGCATTTTCATCTTTTGTAGACAGCATAAGCAGTTCATTTCCAGTAGTACAGAATTTTACACAGTAAGGGGGAAAAAAAAAAGCTCAGCATTGCAGTAAAGCTCTGACACCCAAGTAATTTCTGTTATTCTCCTCTGAATGAGCATTAAGCAGCTTGCTGCTGTCAGAGAACAGACACCACAATTAGGAAACACTCCATGGGCCTGAGGAGCTCCTGCCAATTCCCCTTTCTCCCCGTGCCCCCCTGTGTTCCTTATTACACCAGGCAAGTTAAATCCACTGTGAGACTGCAAGGGCTTGGTTCTGCTGCCCTGCCCAGCATCACTTCAGCCCAGATGATGATTGCTTAGCCAAAAGTAAAAGAATATCTGAAAATAAATCCCAACTCTTGTATCCATTCATATTCCTGAACAAACACCCTCAGGATGTGCCTGCTGCCTGCTTTAACACCTGCCCTGTTAGAGCCCAGGGCACCACAAAAATCACTGCCTGCTGTCTCTAACACAGCTCAAACCCACTAAATAGGTCCAGTCCATTCATGAAGCAGGGGTGAATATTCATGAGTAGTTACCTAATCTTGACTGCATGGAAATAAGCTAAGAATTCTCTCCTGGCAGTAACATTTAATTAGCACACACAATTCCTGCTTTTCTTTTTACCTGCTTTGGCATCTTGTCCAGGCCTGTGGACGGGAGCACTGGAGAGGGCCTTTACTTGAGAGTACTTCATTCAAATCACACTGGAGAACACTTAAATAAAGAAAATAAAAAGGTATTTAGATAAAAATAACTCTGGGCATGTCATTCTCCAGAGGGTTCCACAAGCAGATTCCAAAGAATTCAGACAGAATTACTGATCCCAGTGTGGCCCAAGTAACACTGGAGCTGGAAATACTACCCAGAGTGGTGGTCCTGTTCTGCTGCCCCTGCAAATAAAGATTTTTTGGAGGGAATCATGTATCTTCCCTTCTACCAGGAATAAAATGCTTTGTTTCTTTTTAATAAAGCAAGTTTTCTTGGCGAGACACTGCAACTAGTTGTTAAATTCCTCCTGTTTGGAGAAACAGGACAGATCTGAGGGTCTGACGGTGCCAGAGAAGCTTTGGGAAGGAGAGTGACTTAGAGAAGTTTGTGTTGTCCCCTTCCTGTTTCCTCTGAAAATCCCTGGGAGCCAACCCAAGGTGAGTCAGGCCCTTTGAATTTCTGTGATAAACTTGGCGGTTCCAGTCACTCAGCCAGGAAGAATTCCGTCCTTCCTGCAGCTGAAGCTGCCATTACTTCCATTCCTTTTCTATTCCTATTCTATTATATTCTAATTCTAATTCTAATTTTGTTCTATTATATTCTATTCTAATTTTGTCCTATTATACTCCATTCTAATTCTGGTTTAATTCTATTCTAATTCTACTCCATTCCATTCGTCTTCCTCTTCCACTGTTACTCCTATTCCATCCCTAATTTCGTTCTTACCCCGGCATGAAAACACCACTTGGGAGGAACCCCCAAACCCCTGTGTGACCCATGGCGGTGTCCTGGCAGAGCCTTTGGTGCCAGTGCCCGCAGATCCCGGGGACAGGGGGACAGGCTGGGGACAGGGGGACAGGCTGGGGACAGGCTAGGGACAGGGGGACAGGGGGACAGGCTGGGGACACTGGGGACAGGCTGGGGACACTGGGGACAGGCTGGGCACAGGGGGCACAGGCTGGGGACATGCTGGGGACACGCTGGGGACACGCTGGGGACACGGGGGACAGGCTGGGGACAGGGGGGACAGGCTGGGGACACTGGGGACAGGAGGGGGACAGGGGGGACAGGCTGGGGACACGGGGGACCGGCTGGGGA
>JAOTQP010000828.1:9657303-9677906 GCA_026413545.1 Cichladusa arquata
CAGAGTTGTGGCATTTGTAACTGTAATTAATCTTCTGTTTGGCCCTCTCAAGTCAGCCAACTTGCCTCAGGAAAGGTCCTTCCCAGATCTCTATCTCCGTCTCCCCGCTGGGATCCCCACGTCCCCCTCTCCCCGCGGGCTCCATCCCCCCTTGGCCGCCCGTGCGCTGCCGCATTCCCGGCCCGTTGCCGGCCCGCGCGGGTCCCTCGCGGCGGGCTGGGCGGGTGGGCCGGGCTCGGCGTGGTGAATCAGGCGATGGGGAGCGCAGGCTGGGTGCCGGCTGCTGGTGAAAGTGTGGCGGGGAAGCGCGGCGGGTGTTTACCTCCGGCCGGGGCCGCCCGCAGGCTGGAGCGGGGAGGAAGCGGCAGCAGCAGCAGCAGCGATGGCGCGGCTGGTGGCGGTGTGCCGGGACGGCGAGGAGGAGTTCCCGTTCGAGAAGAGGCAGATCCCCCTGTACATCGATGACACCCTCACGGTGAGTCCCGCGGGCCCGTCCCGCTGCGCCCGCGTGTTGCAATTCCCGAGGCCGGGCCTTTCCTCCTCGCCGGGCCTCGCTGGCTCCTCCTCGGGCTGCGTTAATCTTTGGGACTTTGCAACACTTGGGGTTAACAGAGATGAATGTGGCAACTTTTTTTTTTTTTTTTTTTTTTAATTTTTATCTGATGGCCGGCTGCGAGAGCGGGCGAGCCGCATAATGAGGGAGTTATCGCTGTGGCGGGGCCTGTGCACAAGTTGTGCCGGAGCCACGAGCGTGGCTCGGTGCTCAAGGGTGGAGCAAAGCCATTTTTCAGCGGGGAAGGAAGGGAGCCATGTTACCGTGAGAGCCCGGCTGCTGCTGCTGCTGCTCTCGAAACAGCCCAGCAAAGGCTGAAGGCGTTTGCCGAAGCTTTGGAGTGAATTCAGCGTTTATCGAGCGTGTAACAAATGGCAGAGTTCACATCTCGGGGTGTTGCTGTGGATTGGAAAACGTGGTGGTTTGGCCGTTTCCAGAAGATTCAGTGGGGGAAAAAAAAAAAAAATCAGCTAAGTGCAGCTTCTGGTCCTTCTCCTCATGTGTTTAGAGGAAGGTTCAAAAATTGTATTGTAGGAGAACACGGAGCAAATGGAAAAAAAAAATTCTCTAACTAGCCAGTTGCTCTATGTTTTAATTCTTAAAGCATGAAAATGCTTTGAAAATAATATTGCACTTAGTGTAATTTGGTATCTCAAAGATTCAAATTTGATTTCTCTTGATAGTGGCACAGTAACTGTTGTTACTTTAAGTGATGTAAAATGGGGGTGATTTAAATTCCTTATCTGATGTTTAGGATGGGAGAATTCCCGAGTTTTATCAGCTAAGGAAGATGTCCCTGCACGTGGCAAATGGATGATTTTCAAGGTCTCTTCCAAACCAAACCATTCTTCCACCTTCCAGAACAAAACTTGAATGTCTTCAGACAGGCCCCGTGTGGTTTTGCTGCATTTGAAGGAAGTGCTATTGCTGTATTTTGGTTTTGATCAATTTGAATGGTGGCATATTATTAATTTACCAAATATCATCGCTATTTTTGGCTTCTCTCAGGTATTAGGCAAAGTTTCCCCTAAAGTTGTCCAAAGCAGCATCTGCCTCTCCTAGAGGAGCTGATGACCTGGAAAACCCAGCACTGTGTAGGAATAGTGCAAGTTTGAGTTTTTTGGTGTCTTGGCCACACCTTGAAAGTTATTGTGCCCATTAATATTCCATGTGGTTTTAAGCTCTTGGATATTTATTTTATTTTTTCCCTCTCCTTCCTGGACTCCCTGCAAAAATTACCCATTAATTTGTGTCATGCAGACTTGCCACACTCATTTTTATTTTTGTTGTGTGTAATAACTTGAGAGTGAAAATTCAGCTCTACCAGGTGATGACTTCAGCAGACCTAAAATTCCATTTGTGATTTAGTCCCAGAATTTAGCACCAGGCCCAAACTCTGTGTAATTGCACTGTATTGTTGCTGCCCTGCTTTTTACACCATTCTCATGATTGAAAGGGGCCTCTAGCTGTAAATCAGTTTTATATCCATCTGCAGGAAAGGCATTTATGCAAGTGCAAGTCATCCTCACCATGAAAAAAAAAATCTTACCTTGTGTCCATTTTATCTTTTTTTTTTTTTTCATTCTGTTACTGTTGTTACAAACTATTTGGATTTCTAGGTGGTTTCTGGAGGCTTTTATTTAAAAAAAATCTGCAGAAGTAAGTGAATGAACTCTGAGCTTCCTTGTCTGTCATCTATAATTTATTTTTTAAATACTTAATGAGAGCTATTACAAGACATGCAGCTGTTTTTGAAACAGAATTTCACATCTGCAGCACCATCTCTAAAAAATAATGGTGGTTATTGATAGTAGCTGACTTTGGTTACCCCTTTGAAAAGTCAAATTTTAAAAACAATGAGAACAACTGTTCCTGTTAGCTGGAGGAGTTAATCTGTGCCTTAAACCTGGAATTGGTGAGCTGGTGATTGCAAATGAGGAGTGGATGGCCCATGTGCTCTGGCTTTGTAGTAGCCCAGGAAGCAGCTCAGGTGCAGGGAGATCTGCTGCCCTGAGTGCATTCTTCACCACCACACTTCCCTGTTCCTTCTGGCTCAGCCAGAAATTAAAGGAGGTTTCAAGATTGAACCCTTTTCATTTCTTAAGCAGCTTTTATGGTTTCTAGAAGGCATTCCATTTGATGTGGTATTACAGGATTTTTTTTTCCCCCTTCCAGTTCAGGGTGTGATGGTGGTTGATGTTTAACCACTTAATAAAATCTCATCAGACACATGAATTAATTTAGTCTTTGATTCTTTTGCTCTGTTGTAGAAGATACCTCAGGGTGTTGTCTGATAGTGGGAGATGAAGGTGAGGGGGGAGAAACAGGCAGATTTATCTCTTGTCTCTGTTATTAGCAGATAGAGCTTTTACTTTTGCTTGTAGCTCCTGGCCCACAGAAACACCACATTAGTGATGGAGGAAAGCTGGAAATCTGCAGCAGAAAGTGCTGGGGATGGATCAGGGCTGAGGGGAGCTGGCAGAGGAGCTGGGGGTTGGGATTGGCACTGCTCTGCACAGAGATAAGGCAGCTGTGCCAACGCTCAGATTGGGGCACACGGGATGGCACAACAGTGCCTGGCTCTCAGAGAAATGGTGTTTATTTTGGAGTGGTGTTCAGTGCCTGGAAAAGTGAGTGTGGGTTCTCTGGAGGTAGTGGTGGCAATTAGGCAGACAGCAGGGAATTCTGCCTTCACAGCTGGGGGAAGGTGGAAGAAGGAAAAGGGATGAATCAATTTTATTTGGTGTTTATTTGCATTGGGGTTATTTACCAAAGTTGTTATTTTATCTTTCAGATTTTAACGTGAAAATTCAGTGTTCATATTGACAAATTCCCTATTTCTCAGTTTGGACAGAGAAGAGAACCAAGCCAGGCTTTACACGTTTTTCTAGTTGCTTTCATTTTATTCCATGATTGCACAGTTGGATTTTTGGCTGAAAGTTACTTTCCTGATTTCTGCCTCCTCCCAAGAAATTGCCCTCTTTGTTTCTCAGTAATTTGATAAGAAACGTTATTAATTACTTACAAGTAATCACATTGTTCTGTAGGCTTAACATTTTGCTTTGAGCCTCTCGAGAGTTGCAGCTGCAATCACACAAAGCAAACTATGCCTTGGAGTACCTTGTTGGGTTAATATGGTTTGAAATTAGCCTTTGGAGGAGTCGACTCTGTCATTAAACTGTTGTGACTGTTTCCTCAGAGCTTTATAAATTGAGTTATGCTGTTGGGTCCATTTGGATCTCAGTGTGTGGAAGTTGTTTTTTGTTGTTGTTGCTGTTTTTTTAAACTGAAGCAGCGTCTCAAGTCATGTAGATGATAATATACATACTGATGGTCCATTTAGCAACTTTTGCTTTTTAACAGCTATTTAAGAGTTGCCATTTATAAACTGCCTCTAGAACATTTTATTAATGAAGCATTTATTACTTTGCTGAAACATTCACTATCTGAAACAGTTACTTTTATCCTTTCCCAAGCTCCAGTAATTATGTGAAAAGAATGAGCATTTAACATAATTTCACTCTTATTTCCCCCAAGAAAGCAAAACAACCAATGCTCTGTTTGACTTTTTTTGTTTGTTTTGTCTGAAAGCTCCTCTTTAAATTGTTTTTCCTCTCTTCTATAGATGGTGATGGAATTTCCTGATAATGTGCTGAACCTCGATGGACATCAGAATAACAGTACACAATTGAAACAGTTCATCCAGGTAAATAATGCTTCCTAAGAAGTGAGGTTTTTTGCTTTCCTCAGGTTTGTGGTTTTTGCTTCTCCAGGAGGTTGTGACTCCTGGAATGGCTCAGACACGTCAGCACCTGGGAGCAATCACACATTGGTACCAAAGTGCACTGGGTTCAGTGGTGCTGTGGATTCCACAGCGTTTATTGCATGTTGTCTTGTCAGGAGGCAATTGCTGCTTGTCTGACAGCTCAGAGCTTACAGTGGGAGCTACAGCTTCTCAATACATCTTGATTTGTATTTTTCTGAACAGTTTTGAACTGCCTTTCCAAGTGGAAGTGTAGATTGCTTGAATGATTAGTACCCACACCAGGGTAGAATTTATGTGCCAATTTGTAGATTTTATATAGATGAGTAGTGAGAATTGGTTTTGTGGTACCCCAGAAACTTTAATCCTAGAACCTGATGTGCCAAATTCTGGCTCCTGTAGCACCTGTAGCAGCTGCAGAGTGGTGCCCCTTGATGTCCAGAGGGGCAGAGTTTGCTGCTCTGCAGTTGCAGGGCCTTGCTCAGGGTTGACAGCAGCAGTGCAGACACGTGCTGCATGCCAAGTGTAGCTGGGCTGTGAAAATAGCTCATTCCTGCTTTGCTGTGACTCCTGCAATTAATTACAGGAAGGAGGGTTATTGCAGAGTGATAGTGCTTGGCAGATGATTTAATGGGCCTTCCTCTAAGAGCACAAACCTTAAATGTTACCTGATGGTACCTCTGCTTTCCATATTGCATAGAAGGAGCTGAGAACACTTTCTCTTTTCAGTGGATGTGAGTTCTGCTGCACTGTGTGGTCTTTTCTTCCTTTCCCCAGAAGTTGTGGCAAATCCTTTGTGCACGAGGAGTGTTTGACTGTGTGATGTGACAGTAATACAGAAAATACTCTGCTGGCATGACCTTCCCTGTGCAGATACAACTCAAGTGTGGGTTTGTGTGCTGGGGTGTGAGGAAGGGACTCTCTGCTCTGCACAGCTCTGCTGGTGGCACCCCAGAGCTGCTGAAAGCCAAGGCAGTGAGAAGGACTAGAAGGGTATGTGCTTTTTGTGAGATGTGTGCCTGGATGTGTTTGACACAGGGGCCAGGAGTCATATCTACAACTGTTTATTGATGTAAGCAATATTAGAAGGTGTTCTCATTAATGTTCTATTAATAGCAGACATTGGATGTTCACTGCTGAAGTCAAAGGCTTTGCTCTGAGTAGTAATGTGTGCTTTCTTTAATTCCAGCTTTTAGGATTGTAATGGGAAATGGCATTTAGCCTTCCAGGAAAAATACTGCTAAATTGTCGTGGTCTGAGCAGAGCAAGCTGGTTGTAAATGAGATTTCCATGAAATTTCCTTTCTATGTGCCAAAGATAAAACAAGTGTGAGCAGAAGATGAAAACTTTTCCTACAACACCTGCGCCGAGGCGGAGAAAAAGGATTTCCCAGTTGGGACGGTTATTCCAAAGCATCATTTGCAGTGAAAGGAGGCAAGAAAGAGGAGGAAAAAAACCTGATGAAACGATTTTTGTGTTTTTTTTTTTTGCAGAGACACAGCATGCTGAAGCAGCAAGACCTGAACATTGCCATGATGGTGACGTCGCGGGAGGTGCTGAGCGCGCTGTCGCAGCTGGTGCCGTGCGTGGGCTGCCGGCGCAGCGTGGAGCGCCTCTTCTCCCAGCTGGTGGAGTCAGGGAACCCTGCCCTGGAGCCCCTCACCGTGGGGCCCAAGGGGGTGCTCTCAGTCACCCGCAGCTGCATGACTGATGCCAAGAAGCTTTACACACTCTTCTACGTGCATGGGTCAGTGTCAGCCTGCTTGTGCCATCCCTGCTCTGTGTGCTGCCTTCTTGGCCGTGCTGTGTTGTCACAACACACTGTCCTCTTCAACATCCATAATTGCAGCTGTTTGTTGCCTAAACTGGGAGAAAAGCAAACCTGATCTTTGCTAGCACCAGCTGCAGTGCCATGATTGCAGTTGGAAGATGCCAGTATTAAATGTTCAGTCTGATACAGCTGCTGCAGGGTTTTCATGGTCTCTGGAAGAAGAGTGTTTGCCTCATTACTTGACTTGTAAAAATTAAAATAAGCGTTGATTTTTTCCACTAAAGTTTGTTGCTCTTGGGTGGAAAGGTAACACTGAGAAAGTGAAACCTTCAGGGCTTGGTGAGCACAATGCCATTAGTTCCTGAGCTGTCAGCAGAGCAAACAGTAAATGCTCAGCACAGTGTGCCTTGGCCTTCCAGCTTGTTCTTCTTCCTCCAGTTAGCAGGAAAAGTAGGGAAGGTTAGTGCAGAGTTGAGGAGATTGGGATGGGGGGAGAGAGTTAGGTAGTGTAATCTGATCCAGTGGTTTTCAGAATACAAAGTTCCTCACTTTTTTTTTTTTTTTTTTTTTTCCATAGGTCCAAACTGAATGACATGATTGATGCAATTCCCAAAAGTAAGAAGAACAAGAGGTGTCAACTCCACTCCCTGGACACACACAAACCAAAACCTTTGGGGTAAGTCTGTGTTTGATGTGCACAGTATTTTAAGAAAGCAAAGTATTGAGACTAATTTATTTTTAAGCATTGAGATCAATTTTTATGTTCTGATCTGGTAGCAGGTGGATTGTAGCAGACCTAAATAGTTATTGGGGAGAGGAACAGAAGCACCAGGAGTTTTGGGCATGCTCAGGGCTTGGATGGCTTCTGCACTGTGATACAAGCAATGCTCCAGAAAGACAAACTGGTTTTTGTGCTCTAGACCTGAATGGTTGCTCAGCAGATTTTCTCACATTGAGGTCAAAGGGTACATGCTAAATAAATATACATCATTTTGCAAGGGATTATTAAAAATGCCTTGCACAACTGTTAACCAAAAGCTTTATTGTGGTTGGATGCAGCATTAAAACTGGAACTCCATAAAATGCATTTTCTCAAAAGTGGCAGCATGTTTTGAATCCACCACTGAACAATATGCATATATGCCTCTGTCTTGAAGTTGAAATGATTTATTCCAGCTGGTTAAGCAGAAAAAGACTCCCTGTAAATCTGTTGTGGATTTTAGGGAGGTGTCTTGTTTGTGGCGTGGCTCCTTTTGTTTATTTATTTATTTTTTCATATGATGACCAGTAAATTAGTCTCTTGTGCTTAATTGGGGTGTCTGGACCTTTTTCACTCAGCTGTGTTCTGCTAGTTAAACCTCCAACCTGTGAAAGCTTGCTCATGGTTTCCAGTTACAGGACATGTATTTTTCTATGCAGATTGGAGTCTCTCTGGGTTTAGTTAAATCCCCTGAGATACCAGGCGTGTGGAATTTGACACTTGATTTTTCTTTGTGCTGCTTGAGGATACTGGGAACTAATCATTATCTTCTATTATATTTTGGTTACAGGCCTTTCACTAAATTTAGTTTAAAGCTTATGTTACACAAGATCCTGAGAGTATAGGGGTGAATGTATATATGTATTTCTTTTTTAAATAAAGCAAATTCATAGCATCTTGAAAGTGGGTTTTGGGGGTTTTTTTTATGTTTAGTAGCTTAATCTTTTCTGTGTGAGAACAGATGCTGTGGAACCTGCAGTTAGCACTTTGGCAAGGTAGAACAATTCTAAAGCTGAATGAATAGAGAGGAAAATGCTGCTTTTATTTCCTCAATTCATGCTGAAATAAATCCCATTAGTATTTTGGGTGCTGGCAGGTTAATAGGGAGTGTGAGGAAGAACAATATTTTATACTCTGCAGGTAAAACTTTGGGCTTATCAGAGAACATGGCCTGTGGAGAAGCAGTGCAGTTTGCTGAAGAAGCAGGACTTGCACTCCCTTCCTCAGCTGCAACCCCTCTGTTCTGTACAGAAGTGAGCAGAGTGTATCAGCATTGATATAAATTCCAATAAATCTGCCTGCAGGGGACACAAACAGCCTCTGGCTGGGCTGTGGAGTCACCCAGTTACCACAGACCAAACTTCATGGATTGTTCTTGACATAGAGCTCCTGCTCCACATCTTTACAAGAATCTCCTTGAGATGAGTTGCATCTGTTGGGCATTTCCTGCACACAAAAAAGGCTTTGAGTTGGAGCTGTGTGTTTAATTAGAGGAGTTATGTAAGCAGCTCATGCCACTCGAGGGTTGCTTGCTGTCCTCACTCTGTGCCTGGCTTTTGGCTCCTCAGCTCCATTTGGGGCTCAGAGTGTTTGAAACTCTCCTAAATGCAAACCCTTTTGACCTGGCAAATGGGTAATGGCACATAGAACTCCTCTAATTAGGAAATGGGGCTGCTGCTTCCCATTTTCCTGCTCTGCTGTATCCAAAAGACAGAAGTGACCATTCTGATAAAGTGTCAAGTGAAGACAAGCCTGTAAGTAATATGACTTGTTATTAAAGTGCATTTTTTGCTCACTTTTATCACACCTAAATATGAGTTGTAAAGTTATTTTGATATTTGAATTTAAATTTGAAGTAGGATGTTTTATGGTGAAAGTTGTTTGGGTTTTTTTGTTTCGCTTTTTCCTTTTGTTATTTTACCAAATTGTCTTCAGCTGACAAGTATTAAAACTTGCATGTGTTTAGACTTAAAGTAATATTCTAAAAATCACAACTGGTTTGCAGCTGTAACATTAGAAAGTCATGATGAGTCTGGGTTATAAACATGGACAGCAAAATTTGCATCTCAATTCTCACCCAAACTTTCATAAATGTTAAGGCTTAATATATAAAGAATTCAAATAAATAAACAGAGCAGCATTTTCCATAGGATTTGTTTAGGAAAAATAACTAGCTGATAATATATATGTTATAGGTCTGAAAAATGTTTGGTAATACTATGTGACAGTGAAAGGAGCAGTAGCAGACTCAGTTCAAAGAAATTAAGAGCAGTTAAGAAAAGTAGAGAAGACAGGAAGAGGAAAGAGAGCAAGTGTAGCATCATTTTCTGCTATGGACCTTCCCAGGGAGCAGTCAGGTAAAAAATGAGGCTCTGCTGGGCTTCTTTGCTGACCCCCAGCAGGGAAATGAAGAGTTTTGTGTTCCATTTCCAGGGGTTGCTGGATGGATGTGTGGGAGCTCATGTCCCAGGAGTGCAGGGATGAAGTGGTCCTGATTGACTCCAGCTGTCTCCTAGAAACGTTAGAAACCTACCTGAGGAAACACAGGTATGTGAAAGGAGAAACCACACCTGCCTTTTGAGGAATGCACGTTTTTGGGAGGTCAAAATGTAGAGGATTTTTTCTTGTGAAGCTGAAGATCTCAGCTTGGTGGTGATGGGGGGGCTTTGCCAGACTGCACTGGGATGGTTGATGAGACAAAGGTGGTGAATATTGTGTTTAATGAAAGGGAAAATGTGGAGACTTCTAATGAAGTCGTAGCTGCTTAATTTTTTTGGCTAGGATTAAATTATGATTTACAGTTTAATGTTTAAAAATTGTGTGTTCTCATTCACTCTTCCACTGCTCTTGGGCTGTGCCTGTTTTTAGGCTTTCAGAGAGTCTGTGCCATTTCAAAATCCTGTGAACTGCACTGGTGCAAGCAGATTTTAGTCTTGGTGTTGCCTTTAAAGCACTTTTTTTAACCACTTGTTTATGCCTGGTGCTGTTAAATCTCTCTTGCAGGGCAGAAATAAACCATTAAATTATAGTTGCATGTGCACAGGACCTGCCGTGCTGATTGAAAAGTTTTAATTTCCAGCAGTCTCAAGGTTCTGATATCAACTGTGGGGGCACAGATGGGCGCGGGGGTGGAGGTGCTGTGGAAATAACACTTTGGAAACAAAATAACTTTAATCTTCTGTGACATTAAACACTGCCTTGGCTGCCTTCCTGGTGCTAACCTGCAATAATGCTGCTGTTTTCTCTCCTTCCACCACAGAAAGCAGACAGGTATCGTAGGTCTAACAGCAAAATAGGTTTGACTTAGTGCTGTCAAGTGGCTGGAGACATTAGGAAAAGGAAAAAACACCATCCAGAGCTGGCATTTGTGAGCTGAAATGTGAGCAGCTTGTCTGACTTGCATTTTTAGAGTCATCCAGCAAGAGATCTTGTAGCCTTTTGAAGGTTACTCCTCTTATGACACAGAATGAGCTTAATTTGCTTGTATTTTAATTATACGTGTACTCCTGTCACACATGAGCTGTCACATGTTTAAAATGAATATGTTGTGTTATAAATAATGCTCGTTTGGCCATCAGCACAGCAATCTAATAATTCAGAATATGTTTGTAGTAGAAACAAGGGTTGCTCTTGTACAGCAGGCACCAGAGGAAACTTTGCTTTATTTCTTATCACTCACTTGAGTACACTTTAAAGAATTGCTAGAAGGTGATGTGGTTGATTACTTGAGAGAGGGATTTTGCACTGGTTTGCTCAGTGTTGAGATTTCTGATCTTTGAGTTGAATTCTGTGTGGGAATTTCTTCAAATCGAGGACTCTCTTCGGAGGACAGAAGTTTGATATCCAGGTTAGTATTGTAGAACAGGTGGGATAATTCATGGTCAGTTTAGGTGGATAATAATTCCAAAATACTCCAACAATCACATTTTTGGAAGCTCCAGTGCCCCAGTTCAGACCCATCAGCGCGTTCGTGCGTTTCAAGCCTGACCTTGCTCTTCCCCACCAGGTTTTGCACCGACTGCAAGAACAAAGTGCTGCGTGCCTACAACATCCTGATAGGGGAGCTGGACTGCAGCAAGGAGAAGGGTTACTGTGCTGCCCTGTACGAGGGGCTGCGCTGCTGCCCCCACGAGCGCCACATCCACGTGTGCTGCGAGACCGACTTCATCGCGCACCTCTTGGGCCGGGCCGAGCCCGAGTTCGCAGGAGGGTATGAGTATGTAATTGGCTAGAGTGGGCTATCTAGCGCTTTGCTTCTTTATTTGACTCTTCAATGTCTTTGCCCAAAGTGGCTTTTTTTGCCTCTTTGCTGTGTGATGAACTCGTGGTTGTGAGTATCTGTAGCCGGGTGTAGGCTCGGAGTGAGCGCTTTGGAGGTTTCAGCTGTGCTTTGGAAGGAAAAAGTTAGCAAGTGTCTTCTGGTTTGTTCACTCCCTAGAGCTGCCTGCTTGTCCACTGAGGTGTTCAAATATGCCAAATAGAAAGAGAGCCTTGGTTGAGTTTTACCAAATGCCAAGTATTTAAGTTAGTTTTGTTGCCATTTGTGTATTTCTGAACCTTTGTAAAGCGTCTTAAAACCTTCCAGTGAAAAGGACAATTCTGAGCTCAGTATTGGAGAATAATAGAATGAATTGGAAGTGACATTAAAGATCATCCTCGATACCTTTAAAGCTGTTTAACAAGGAGGGCAAATCTTTCCACAGTAGTTTTCCCTTAGATATTGATAGATAATAGATGGATAATGAACAGATTAATACTGAAATGTTTGTACCCTGCACGGTAAGTAATGTACAAAATTCCCTGTGTGTTTACTCAGCTTGAGCTAACTGATGGTGAACTAATTTGCTGAAATAATTCCAGCAAATTTTAGGATACAAAAGAATGCATCTCTGGCATTTAAACTCGGTCCCTCCTAGGAAGAGCAGGATGTGGCACCTGAAGCCAGAGGTGGCAAGGCACAGCGCTGCTTCACAGTGGTGGCTTTGACCTGTTCCTTTCTATTTTGCATCTGCATGCAGCACAGCAGAGCCCTGCCAGGCTGCTCCTGCAAACACAGCTGCACTTGTACCTCCAGAGGACACGTCAGCCCTGCTTTGATCCCTTGGGTGGCTTCCAGCTGCTCTAACAGCACTGTGCTTTGGTTCCCCTTTCCCCCAGACGCAGAGAGAGGCACGCCAAGACCATAGACATTGCCCAGGAGGAGGTTCTCACCTGCCTGGGCATCCACCTCTACGAGAGGCTGCACCGCATCTGGCAGAAGCTGCGGGCTGAGGAGCAGACGTGGCAGATGCTCTTCTACCTGGGGGTCGATGCTCTACGCAA
The DNA here is from genome assembly GCA_026413545.1 of Cichladusa arquata. Classification (NCBI taxonomy): domain Eukaryota; kingdom Metazoa; phylum Chordata; class Aves; order Passeriformes; family Muscicapidae; genus Cichladusa; species Cichladusa arquata. The sequence goes on from JAOTQP010000828.1 coordinate 9,669,473, forward strand.
GAGCTTTGAGGTAAAAACATCAACTCGTGTCTGAATCACTGAACTGGAGGAGTGCCATCCCTCCTGCACTTGTGTGACATCCATGCACAGCACAACTGGAGTGTTGTTCCCATGTGGAATAAAGTGGAATGTCAAAGATTGAGGCTTGCTTTTATTTTCAAGCTGCCCATTACAGTGCACTGAACCTTCTGTGGTATTAATTGTGTTTTTCTACCTGATTGCATTGAAAGTAGCTCAGGCTACAACAGTTTTTGGTTGGTTTGTGGGTAAAAATGGATGATGTGCTTTTGAATTTAAGAAGTGGTTGCAAACTCTTGTGTTCAGTTTGTTCTGAATGCATTGTGATCCTGTGGGATCCTGAGCTTCAGACAGAACTCCTTTAATACTTAAAATTAATTACCATTTTACAATACAATACTTAATATTAATTACCATTTTATATAACATGTATATTTTTTGTTATGTTCACCTTCCATTCATAATAACTGTTTTCTCTAAAACACCAGAGAAGGAGGAGGAAAATCAGTTTGGGAAAGATCATAATAAAACATTGAGCTGGTTAGTTCTTGGAGGTTTTTTGCTTCCACAGGATCAGAGTATCACAGATACAATAATGCATTAAAATCTGCAACTCTTCACTGAAAAATGTGAATCTGGGCCATAGGTGCAACCCAGAGCTCCCCCACACAAGTTTCCAGCAATCTAAACCAAGTGACTGCATCTGGGTGGGCATTTTCCTCCTGTAACAGTAGTTGTGTTACTGGCACTTCATTCCTGGCTGTTATCCTTCTCCTTTTTTATAAATGTAAAAGCTTGAATTGTGATAACTTCTGTAACTGGATTTAACCTCTGTCAACAGATGGCTGTGGAAAAAGTGCAGGGCATTAGTCGATTGGAGCAGCTCTGTGAAGAGTTTTCAGAAGAAGAGAGAGTGAGAGAGCTTAAACAAGAGAAGAAACGCCAAAAGCGAAAGAACAGACGGAAAAATAAATGTGTGTGTGAGATCCCTGCTCCTCTGCAGGCAGCAGAAGAGAAGGACATCAATCAGGCAAAGGTAAACATGGACAGCTGGGGCTTTTTGGGGCTTCATCCATCAGCTCACTGTTCCATGGTAGAATTCTTGAGGGATTTTGGTGTGTTTTGGTCCCTGCTAGGATTTAATTTCAGATGAGCAGAGCCTTTGTAAAAGTACTTACCTGGGACTCCTCAGCCTTTGGGGTTTGGTGGGGTGGGTTTTGTTTAATCCTAAATCTGAGATTCAGGTTATGCCAGATTATTTTTTCAACTGTGGTTTCTTAAAGATCACTCAGAACCTGGGGATTCAAATGCTGCTTGTAGACACTGATTTTTGGAGAGGGAGAATCTTTAGGTGCAATTATTATTCAGGATCTCTTGGCTGACCTTAGTGGGCTGTGACTGTGGGTCAAGGTAAATTGGTTGGGGTTTTGTTTAGTTGTGTTGTACTTGTGAGGAATTCTAAGCAATGCTGTTATCAGTCAGTGTCAGCTGGTTTTTCTCATGGAAAGAGTATCCTTTACAAAAATGCTGGCTGGGCTGCTTTCATTTTCTGAAATTGTTTTTTGTTTCTGGTTGAAGGAGAACTCAAACTTCATGGAAAGCAGCTGCAAAGCCTGTGGTAGCACCGAAGAAGCCAACAACTGTGTAGAAGTAATTGTTACTAATGAAAGCACTTCTTGCACTTGTCCTAGTAGTGGTACCCTATTAGGCTCACCTAAAATCAAGAAAGGTATGTCAAATGTTAGCATTTTTCATTTTTAAAAAGCATTTGCCATTCATGGGGTGAACATTGGTCACTTGGTTTTAAAAAGGAGTCTCTGCCCGTGGCAGGGGGTGTAATGAGGTGATTTTTTAAGGACCCTTCCAACCTAAACCTGTCTGGGGTTCTCTGAATTCTTCCTTGGTAGAGGCATAACTGAAGAATGTGCAGCAGTTCCTACAGATGGCAGTAATTTTGGCCTCTGTCTCAGGTTTATCTCCACACTGTACTGGCAGCGACTGTGGCTATTCCTCGAGCATGGAGGGCAGCGAAACGGGGTCCCGGGAGGGCTCGGACGTGGCCTGCACTGAGGGCATCTGCAACCATGATGAAAATGGTAGGTTTGGGAAGAAGATAATGATGCTTTAATATCCCCAGAGCTGCAGCATCTCAAAAGAGCCTTGGCTGTGTTTTGCAGGGGACGATGCCTGCGTCCATCGCTGCGACGACAAGGAGGAGGATGGAGACAGCTGTGTGGAGTGCTGGGCTAATGCAGAGGAGAGTAACACAAAAGGCAAAAACAAAAAGAAGAAAAAGAAAAGTAAAGCTTTGAAGTGTGAGAATGACCATGTAAGGAACACGGCTCTGCCAGATGCTTCTCTAAATGCTTACATTTGAAAGTAGTTACAGAAGGATTTTAATTTCCCATTGAGACTTATTGAAAATGGGACAACAGGGGTCTCCTGTTCCCTTGTCATCTCAAGTTTTGGGATTGAGGTCCTTCCTAGAGCAGGTTGTGGTGGAATCTCTTCTGTGTTCCTGAGGATGTGCACTTTTACTCTCAGTGAATGTGCCAGCCCCAGCTCCCCAGGCACACATTTAAATACAAATATCTACCCTCACTCACCTTTGAACCTTCCTCTTTTCCCTCTGCTTCCGTCTCAAACTCAAATATCCCACCTTAAACACCGCTGGCAGTTGACTGCAGGCTCTTTTCCCTTTCAGATTCAGAAACTTGGGAGCTGTCTGGCAGATGCAGGTAGCAGAGAGACCTCAGGAAATCTCACGCACACAGAGTTTCACCGCGACAAGACCAAAGACACACACGCCGAGAGCTGCTGTAGCGCAGACAAAAGCGGCCAGCAGTTGCCTTGGTTTGAGCATATGAAAAATGTGTCACAGTTTGCAGAACCTACAGAAATGTCACTTGTCCCTGATACTGGAAAAGGTGCCAAAAGCTTAGTGGAACTCCTTGTAAGTAACCACCGCCTTTGAGTTTAGGGTTGGAGCATCCTGCTTTAATCTTAGGGGCTGAGAACTCGAGTCCCAGTGAGGAATTGAGTCCCAGTGTTCAGTTCCTTGTGCACGTTCCCTGAGAAGTTTATAATTGAATGCTTTGCAGAGGAGGAGAAATTGTCACTGGAATGCAGTGACAGAACTCATGTTGCAAGTGCTCATTGTCAAGGATTGCATTATTCCATAACATGAAGTGGGCATTATTGCTACCTTCAGGCCTCAAATGTTACTTCCCACTGCAGGCTCCTTGGGCAGCTTTCTTCTCTCCCTTTTCCTTTCCATCTCCTTCCACTGGTTTAGAACCTTGGCTCTTTTCTTTCCCCACTCTCTCTTTTCTTTCCCCGCTCTTTCTTTCCCTTCCTTTCCTTTTTTTCATCTTCCCTCCTCTCATTTTTCTCTCTCACTGCCCTCCTTTTTTCCCCCTTTTCTTTCCCCACCTTTTCCCCAAACCCCTCTAATAAAATCCATCCTCTTCCCATGGGAATGTGCTAAGACTGAAGCAAATTTGGATCAATTTCACGACTGAATTTGCTGTTTCTGACTCAGCCCAGAGCCCTGTGTGTGAATGGGGTGTCCAGATGATCCAGCTGGGATTTGGGCCTGGGGCCAGATGTGCTGCACAGCAGGGCAGTGCTGCAGCTCTGACATCCCCATTCTCATTGCAGGATGAGTCAGAGTGTACTTCTGATGAGGAACTGTTCATCTCCCAGGATGAAATCCAATCCTTCATGGCAAACAACAAGAATTTCTACAGCAACCGGGAGCAGTACCGGCAGCACCTGAAGGAGAAGTTCAACAAGTACTGTCGCCTCAACGACCACAAGGGGCCCGTCTGCAACAGCTGGCTGGCAACAGCTGGAGCCAACTGAGCCCAGTGCAATCTGTCTGTCACTGAAACTCGAGATGACTACTGCGCCTTCTCCTTCCAAACTTAATTTAGTGACTTACGGCAAAATTTTATCTTAAATTAATGTGATTCTTTTTTTTTTTTCTTGGTTTTTTTTTTTTTTTTTTTTTTTTTTGGGGGTGGGTGGTGGGGGTTTTTTCGTTATTTTTGTTCTTTCTCCAGGCTTGTATCTTTAGTTGAATAGCTGTGCAAGCCTCTCTTCTAATTTAAGCCATCTCTTTTCATTCAATGTTTCTCTTCCTGTGAGACTTACAAAAAAGCAAACTAGTGGCAAAGTAATGTTGTACCTATAATTCTGTACAGAATGACAAGGAGCTGAATATAAAATTTTACAAAGTAGACATCCATTTGCAAAATGTTTTGGATGTAATATGCTAAAGCGCAATGTGCAAAAATTTAAATAAAGAATATTTATTAATATGCAGAGTAGAGGTGGGTGTCTCTTTGTACTTGGGGTGTTTGAGTCCTGGGGTTCAGGGGGGTGGAGGTTGGGGTAAGGTGAGGAAAGTTGGGCTGGGAAAGGATAAATCCTTGGAAAAGAGGCTCTGTGCTCCTCCAGGGATGTGGTTTTGGGGATGGGGTCCGTGGCACCGTCCCAGCCTGGCACTGCTTTGGGTCAGGGACAAGGAATTGCCATGGGGCTGGCACAGGCTCTGTTCTGGAAATCCTGCTCTGAGGGCAGCACCCTTTGGGGAGTGGATTGAGCCGTTTTGGGGACATCATTAAATCCCACCCTTTCATTAATTCAATACTCCTGCCCCAATTAATCTGTTTCCTCACTCCTTCCTGGGAATTATTTGAGCATCCTTGCCCCTTCACCTCACCCTCTGCTCTCTGCACACCCGTTTTCCCCCCTCCAGCCCTCCCTTGGCTGCCTCCCTGCTCTCTGCATCCACCCGGAGCCTTTTCAGGCTGGGGAAACAAAAACTCACCTGATTTCCCAAGCGCCAGGGGCTGGTGCGTCCCCCGTGCCCCGGGGCGTGTCCAGGGTGTGTCCCCGGTGGCAATGGGCGTGTCTGGGGCGTGTCCCCGGTGCCCAGGGGCGTGTCCAGGGCGTGGCCCCAGTAGCAATGGGCGTGCCTGGGGCGGTTCCCGGTGTCCATGGGCGGTTCCCCGTTCCCGGGGCGGTTCCCGGTGTCCATGGGCGGTTCCCCGTTCCCGAGGCGGTTCCATGGGCGGTTCCCGGTTCCCGGGGCGGTTCCCGGTGTCCATGGGCGGTTCCCGGGGCGGTTCCATGGGCGGTTCCCGGTTCCCGGGGCGGTTCCCGGTTCCATGGGCGGTTCCCGGTGTCCATGGGTGGTTCCCCGTTCCCGGGGCGGTTCCATGGGCGGTTCCCGGGGCGGGTCCCGGTGTCGATGGGCGGTTCCATGGGCGGTTCCCGGTGTCGATGGGCGGTTCCCCGTTCCCGGGGCGGGTCCCGGTTCCATGGGCGGTTCCATGGGCGGTTCCCGGTGTCCATGGGCGGTTCCCGGTGTCCATGGGCGGTTCCCGGTGTCCATGGGCGGTTCCCCGTTCCCGGGGCGGGTCCCGGTTCCCGTCCCCCGGCGGGCGGTGCTTTGTGCGCGGTGCTGCCGGCGGCCGGGCCGGGGCCATGGAGCGCTGGTCCGGCCGGGTCGCGCTGGTCACCGGCGCCTCCGTGGGCATCGGCGCGGCCGTGGCGAGGGCGCTGGTGCAGCACGGCATGAAGGTGGTGGGATGTGCCCGCAGCGTCGATAAGATCGAGGTACCGGCGGCGGAACCGGGGCCGCTCCCTCCCCGTGGGCCCGGTTCGGTGGGGATGCCGCAGCCCCGGCCACTGCTGGCCACCGGGTGGGTGGAAGGTGCCCAAGCGAGCAGGCTCAGTTTATTTTTAAATTATTTTTTATTATTTTTAAATTATTTTCTAATTATTTTTATTATTTTAAAATTATTTTCTAATTTTTTTCTTATTTTAAAAATTATTTTAAAATTATTTTTATTATTATTTATTATTTTTTATTATTTTTAATTTTTAAAAATTATTTTTAATTTTATTTTTGAGCCGCTTCTTATCGAGGTTAAAAATAGCATCTCCTGGCAGCGGGATGGGGCTGCGGGGCCCCTCCGGTCCCTTCGTGTTCAAACCAGCTTTGGTCCTGCCGGGAGCATCTCTCAAACCTCACAGCGCTGACTGGAGGATAAAGATGCTTAAAAGAAATCTTTTCTCGGGATCCTTTTTGTGCCTCGCAGTTTTGGCACGGGCTGAAGCTTCTTTGACATTTTTAGGAAGTTTCCTCTGGGGGAGGAAATAAGTTTTAGTCATCTTAAACATTGCCACGCTGGGTGTTCAGAGCTGAACGCTGCAATGTCCAGGGTTGTGTTTGCCTAGGTGTGGTGATAAGGGTGATGACTGAGAACAAATGGTCCCAAATTCATGGAAACCGAGGCTAAGTGGGGTTGAGTAAAGAAGTGCCTAGGTAAAGCCAAACTTTCCCCCTTTTTCCTCCCTTTTCCCTCCCTTTTTCCTCCCTTTTTCCCCCTTTCCCCCCCTTTTTTCCCTCTTTTCCCCTTTCCCTACTTTTCCCCCCTTTTCCCCCCTTTTCCCCCTTTTTCCCTTTTTCCCCGTGTATCACCGAGGCGCTGTTTGCAGAGAGCAGAGAGCACCAGCCTGACTTGGTGACCTGTCCTCTGGGGCTTGCTGCTAATTCTGGGTTTTTGATGCTGCGCCTCGCAGGCAGAGCCGAGCTCTGCAAAGGCTTTCCCACCTTTCCTGCCCGTGTTGGATGTGCTGGAGCCTCGGGGTGCCTGGCAAAGGATGCTGCAGAGGATGTTGTTGCTTCCCATTCCCCTGCAGAAAAGTTATTTCCAATACTGCTGTCTCCAGCAGCGCCCTTATCTTGGATTTTGTTTTGGAATCTTTTCGTTTGGGAAAGAAATCAGCGCGACTTGTGTTTTCCTTCGGTGTTCACGTGAGTTTCCTTCCTTTCTGAACCTTTCCTGGCCAAAATGCAGTGTGGATTTAAAACGAGCAGTGCTGTGAGGTTTGGTGTTTTAATTGGAATGTGCAGGGAGAGCAGTCACTCCTGTATTGATGATGGGTTGGTTTGCTCAGGGTGCAGACCTGTTCTGTCTCAGACACGTGTTCCCACAGCAGCTGATGTTTGTCCTTTTCCCTCCCTGCCACTCTGCAGAGCTGTCATTTGTTTTTGCTGGGTGTCTGGATTGTGTTTTGCTCCGCTGCTATTCTGGGTTTATTTATTGTCCAGCATGTTTCCTTAACGAGGAAGAAAATCCCAGCAGCAGGGAAGGGAAGGTGGGGGGATCCAGCTCTGTCACCTCCTGGCTGCCAGGGATGTTCTGGGAGCTTTGTACCCAAACCTGCAATGCTTCAGGGCACAGCTTTCCTCCAGGAGATTCACCTCGAGGCTTTTCCTTAAAAAAAAAAAATAAAATAAAAATAGGGAGGTGTCCAGACTTGGAACTGTTGAGGTGAGGATTTGATTGGGGGGAATTTGAGGGAAGGGGAATTTGGAGAAAGGAGGAATGTGGAGGAGTTGGGGGTTTGGTGATGCCAGAGCATCACAGCTGTAGTTAACAGAAATACAGAATCCCAGGCTGGTTTGGGTTAGAAAGGACCAAATAAACCTTATTTGGTTCTAAGGGCCAAATAAACCTAAGGAAGGGACCCTATAAACCATCCCATTCCAAACCCCATGAGCAGGGCCACCTTCCACTACCCCAGGGTGCTCCAAGGCAGCTTGAAATGGCAAAAGGAGAAGCAGCAGGGTGTAAAACCTGGGATACAGAGCTCACTTTGTAGCACAAAAACCTCATATTTCATTAAAGTTCATGGAAGTTTTAAGGTCAAATGGCTGGAGCCCCTGTGTGAGGTGGTTTTGTAACCTCCAGCCAACTGAAGGAGCAGGTTGTCTAGTGGGGATTTGACTCAGGCAATAAATGCCATGTCAAGATTTCTTAATCTCTTGAAAAATCAGATAAGGGCTTGAGGCAAGATAACGAAGGATTTGCAAAGTTGCATGTTTGGCATTAAACCCGTGTCACAACTGCAGTGGTCTTTATTTGGCTTTTGAAATAAAAATGTTAATAGCTCACCCCCTCAAAAAAAAAGCAAACCAAACTGCAGAAGGATCTTTTTTTTTTTTTTCCTTCTAGTGGCTCCACTGGCCAAGTTTCCCCCTCTGCTCCAACCAGCCCCAAATTTCTCACTCCTGCTGCTTCTGCCACTGGAGGCTCCTCATGTGGGTCACCAAACAGTAACTTTAACAGTCAGGCATCGAGGAATAAAATATAATTAAACTGGCTGTGTTTTCCTTTTGCATGCCAGGAGGTGATTCAGGTTGAAGGCTTGTTTTAAATGCAGAGCCTGGAGGTACCAGCAGCTGTCAAGGACTTCTTGGCATGAGCTCAGTGAGTGTTTGCTGCTCTCCAGACACGGCCACGCTTTCCAAGTCAGCAGCTTTAACCAAGCAGCCAAGAGGTTTTAGCAGCTTGGAAGACCACGATTTTTTTTTTTTTTTTTTTTTTTTTGGGAAAAT
>JAOTQP010000828.1:9678006-9691997 GCA_026413545.1 Cichladusa arquata
AAAATGCTCTTTGGGAGATGATCAGCCTCACAGGGACCCTTCTGCTGCTCCAGGGTGCTGGGATTTACAGCCACAGCCACTCTGGTGCTCTTTGACTTCCCTGCTCCTCGTGTTTTCCAGGAATTTGTGTTTGGTGTCTGACTTCTGCAGCAGCACAAGAAAGGGGGGAATTTTCACATGCATGGGACAAAATGTTCCTCCTCTCCCAGCTGCCAAATGCCTCTCTGCTCTTTTATTCAGTGAGGGATGAGAGTTTTATTTTTTAGGGTTCTTCCCTAGGGTGGGGAGGGTTTTTCTGGCTCACAGGGACCCTGCAGCTTTTGCAGCACAGGAAGGCAGGAGAGCTGTTTCCAAGGGGTTTGCAGTGATGCTGGTACTGTGCTGTTTTTATAATTAAAATTGATTTGTTTTATATGCATGGAGAATGGCAGGAGTGCTGGCAGGTGCTGTCCCTCAGCCCTGGTGTCAGAGCCCTGGCTCTGTCTGGTGGGAGATGCTCCAGTGGGACCCTCCCACCTGCTCCAGCTCACTGGGAATCTTCCAGAAACTCCTTCATCCCATGGGTACCTTGCTCTGGTGTGACCAGGGACACCAGGGATGCCGTGTTCAAAAAAAAAAAAATCCATTTTTTTCCCCCCCGTCTTTTGTTGGCAGAGCCGTGCAGGAAGCAATAAACGTGGCTTAAGATACAAGGTTTAACCAATTAATTCCAATGCATTTGTGACAGGTATTGATCAAAGGTAACGTTTATAACCTGCTTTGTCAAGGTTAGATCTGGCTCAGGAAACAGCCTTTGATAAGCTGAGCAATTGTTTGCAGGCTCAGCCTCTGAGGAGGGTGTGGGAGGAGGAGGAAGGAGCTGACTCTTCCTCCTGGGATCTGAGCATCCATTTTTGGGCTCTCTGGTCACTTCCATGAACCCTGAAGTGCAAAGGAGGCTCTGGACACCCAAGAAGGGTGATTAACAGCTAATTGGTGTTTAATTACTCGCAGGCAGGGCAGGTTTAGAGGTCACCTGCCTTTGTTCTGTCTGTCCCTCTGTGTTCCCTGGGCTCTTCCCACAGGTGTCCCCAATCCCAGGGCTGGTCCCTGTGGAGGGAATGACCTTCAGGATGTCCTTGGCCTCTGGAAGGGAATGTGTTGTGTTTGGGGATGGTGGGCTCAAGGCCTCTGCAGTGCTTTGATTGCCACTTGTCCCTGAGCAGATCCTCTCCTGATAACAGCAGAGATCCCAGAATTGCTGTCTGCAGTGGGGGGAACAAAGATTTCTCTGTCCTCGTGGTTTTCCTCAGCCTTGAAGCTCAGGGGGTTTAAACCAGCTTGGATTCTTCCTCTTTCTCCCTCAAAAAGCTTTAAAAATGTCACTTTGCAGCAACCCCCCCCTGCTCTGCTGCTCTTCTGTTCCCTTGGGCTTTGCAATAGAGCAGCAATGCTCAGAGCCCTAAAAATAAATAATAACTGAGCCTTTCCTGGGATTCTGGAGCTGTGTGTGCTGCAGGGAAGCTCAGGTGCCTGTCCTGTGCCTCAGTTTCCCTGTGCAAAACCTGGCAGCTGTCCTGGCAAGGTGGGAGGGCTGTGCTGGACACAGAGGGGATTTTCTGGCTGGTTTTGGCTTTAAGGAGAGTGCCCAGGGCAGGGAGGTGTGAAAAGAGCTGCCACAGTGCTGTGAAGAAAACACCACGGTGTTTTCCCTGGGGGCTATTTAAGCTCTGCAGAAAGCAGTGGCTGTGCTCAAGTTGAATTTTTCCCTCTCTGGGCAGTGCCAGTGGGGATTTCCTGGCTCTCAGTAATTCCTGGGGCAGCCCCAGGTGGGTTTGTGCCACCCTGGCTCTGTGAAATGTCCCATTTCTGTCCTCAGCTCTGCCCAGCTTAGCTGGGATTAGGCTGGCCTGGCTCAGGCGTGGCTGCAGATGTTGGGGCCAGTCCCTGCAGATGTTGGGGCCAGTCCCTGCAGATGTTGGGGCCAGTCCCTGCAGATGTTTTGGTGCCAGACCCTGCAGATGTTGGGGCCAGTCCCTGCAGATGTTTTTGTGCCAGTCCCTGCAGATGTTGGGGCCAGTCCCTGCAGATGTTGTTGGGGCCAGTCCCTGCAGATGTTGGGGCCAGTCCCTGCAGATGTTTTTGTGCCAGTCCCTGCAGCTGTGTGTGCCCTGCCAGGGCTGCTCCTGCCTCCCCTGCTCCCCTGCAGCCTCATCCTCTTGTCCACAGCTCAGACACCTGGGCTGGGATAGAATTCAGCACCTGCCAGCTGAATTTTGGGGCTGGTGGGGGCAGCCCAGGCCCCTCCTGGCGTGCATTAATCTGCAGAAGAGGATTCCTCAGGGTCAGTCCCTGCTGCTTTCCATGCACCTCTGATCACACCTTGCATTTTCAGGGCGTCTCAGACCTTCACTGCTGCAAGATTAGGTGGGGTTTGACTGAGTTAAAATCATGTTTTTTCCAGGTGGAGATGGCACAGAGGCAGGTTCCAGGAGCTGGGGCTCAGCTCTGCCCCAGCCCTGGGTGTCTGTGTGCAGGGGAACCTGCCCTGGGCAGGCTGAGCTCTGTGGGGCTGGGTTTAGGACAGGCACAGCTCAGAGAAAATCAGAATATTGCTCTAATGAGCTGTCACAGTGACAGCAGAGTCTCCTCCTCCCCCATGGCAGCCTGGAGCAAGGAGTGAAAAACTAAAAGTGCCTTGACATGAGGAGGGACTGTGTGAGTGCCTGGAGGTAGGAGGGAGCTCCAGGGCAGTCTGGCTCATGGGTGACAATGAAATTAAAAATTCAGTGAGCTAAGAAAAACATATCCTGGGATGTTGGACTGCTGGGGAAGTGCAGGGAGCAGAGGAGGCTTGGAAAAGAGCAGCATGGGCATGGAGGACAGCTCCCAGCTCTGGGGGATGTGGTGATGGCTCAGCCAGACCCAGCTCAGCAGGAGAAATGTGGGGTCATATTTGTCCTTGGGTCCTATGGGATAAAGGGTTCCCACAGCTCTGAGTGTGATTCTCCCCATCTGACAGTGGGGACACAGCTCTGATCTCACTCATGGTCACAGAGCACTGTGGAAATACAGAAATAAACCTCACCCCAGTGCTTTATTCACTGTACATCTCTATTGTGCTGTTGTGCTCTTATTAAATCTTAATTAAAAGCAGCTTCAGCCTTGTCAGTCAGTGGAATGAAAGGGTTTGTAAGCCCCCAGTTTTCCTCCACAGCTGTGATGCTGTTTGTTAGAATTTTTCTCCTTCATTTCCTTTAGAGAGCAGAAGGAATTGGGGTGACTTTGGTGCTTTTCCAGTTGGTTTCTTGGTGCAGTTCTGTGTTCAAGCACGAGCTCAGTCAGTAGGACACAAATACCTGTGATGAATGGCAGGTTAGATTAAAAATTACCTAATGGCTTCTTCTGGCTCTAATCTCTCTGCACTAAATGTATCTGAAGTTGATGGGATGGTTTGCCAAACAAAGCCCTACTTGACTCTTCCCTTTTTCTTCCCCTCCTCTTTAGAGTCCCTTAACATTTTTATATCAGTTAGTTCTGTAAAATCATTTTACCAGGACTGAGTGTGAATGCAGGGCACTGTGCCCCATATGCACAAAGAGCATTAACCCTTTCTGGGGAGAACTGGTGGTTTTTGAACATCCCATAAACTGAGGCATCCTTTCAGACTGGGCAGCACCTGCCTGCCCATTTCCAAAGAGATGCTGGAAGTGTCCCAGGCCAGGCTGGACAGGGCTTGGAGCAGCCTGGGATAGTGGAAGGTGTCCCTGCCCATGGGGAACTGAATGATCTTTAAGGTCTCTTCCAACCCAAACAATTCTTATTTCAGATTTCCCTCTCCAGCTGCTGAACTCACACTGACTTCATCTGTATTGCTGTTGGTCACTCTGAAATAGTTTATGAAATCTGGAAAACCAGCTTTTTTCTCTTTATTTCCTTCCTCCTTGTGCATGTGGGTGTGCTCAGAGTGGAACGAGCATCTCTTGAGTGACTTAATGGATGCTCTGCAAGGAAAACTCTGCAGCTCAGAGAGTTGCTTTTCAAAAGTCTCTTGCAAACTTGCCTGCAGCTGATGTTTCTTTGAAGAGTCTGTGATGACTCTTCATCTGTAGATGGTTGAAGCACGTTCAGCCCTGCCTGGGTGTCAGCACTTGGTTTTCAAAGAGAATTTGTTAGCACAAGTGCAGCCTGAGAGATGAAAGGATCTGTGCTGAGTCTGGTTGGGAGCAGCAAGACACCAGACAGGGAGAGAAAGGTTTAGAGAGAGATTTGATTTCTCTGGTCAGTTGTGTCAGAGCAGCTTTTCTCTCCAGTGGGGTCTGATACAGCCTCCCTGCTCCATCCCAGAGCAAATCACTCCCCTTGTTTGCTCTGCTCCTTCACCTGTGTCTCCCCTGAGCAGGGGAAGGTTTCTCCAAAGGTGGGAGTGGCAGCTGGACATGGAAATGTGAAACACAGCCCCTGTGAGCCTGTCTGTCCTTTCCTGTCCCTCTCCCCTGGCACAGGCCCTGCTCTGGGAGATTCCTCCCACCCCCTTGTGCTTGTGTTGCTCATTTTTTAACATCTTTGGCATTGCCTGGTTCACACTCCTGCACCAGTCCTGGGTCCTTTTGCCCCTTTTTCCCTCCTGTATCTTTGCAGGAACAAGGCTCCATCCCTGGAGCAGTTTAGACCCTTCATTCTGCTGTGAATTTTCTAAATGCTGCTCTTGCAGATCTTTCCCCCCTCTCCAACTGCTTTTTCAAGCTTGTGCTCCAATGGCAAAAAGCAATGTATTTTCCACTCCTGTCAGCACATCATCAAGGTTGCCTGTATGGCAAAGTGCAGGCAGCCCCAGGGGGGCACAGAGAGGTGGGATTCAGTCCCAGGGGCAGCTTTGGTGGGGCAGAGATGTTCTCAGCTCAGGGCTCTCTGGGGATGCTGGTGCTGCTGGGATGGATTGATGGATCTGACTGAACTGGGCACGTCCATCCCCTCCTCTCCTGGAGCTGTGAGAGCAATAATAATCATTCCTGTGTTACTGCAGAGCCTTCCCTGAGCTGGGAGCCAGGCAGGAGAGCAGCTCCTGCACCAGACTGGTTTTGGCTCGTGGTCCATGAACCCTGCTGGGCTCTGGGGAAGGGAGAGCAGCAAAGCTCAGCCTGGTCCAGCTCTGGGAAACACTGGAAATCATTTACTAACAGAGCCACTTGCCCCAGAATGCTTCAAATCTGCTGAATTTGAGAATGCTGAGCATGTTTGGGGTGCAGGGATGGGGCTGGTGTTGGTCCCTCTGCAGGGCAGGACTCTGAGCTCGGAGCTGCCTTCGTGTGCAGCCACTTCCAGGAGATTCCTGCTTTAATGAAAAGCTGGGAATTGCATCTTTGGAATGCAGGGAGGAGCTGGGAGCAGTGGGAAAGCTGCCATGGCAGGGGCAGAGCTTTGCTGCACCCTCTGCAATGTCCCTGTCGGTGACACGGCGCCCGGGCGATCTGGGGGCCATTTGTAGCCAGAGTCCATCTCCCCTCTGGAGCCAGACATCATGTGGCTCCTGCCTGGCCCTGGGAGCTGTCACTGTCACTGTCACTGCTGTGACACATCAGGGAGGAGATGCTGCTTCTCATTAGTGTCAGGGGTAAAGGGCATCTCGGGGGATGCAGCAGCTCCCGGCCCTTCCTTGGCTTGGTGTCACCCAGCCTGACAACACTGGGATATTTGGGGTAATTCCTGGCCATGGCTAAGGAGGGGTTGCCAGGCACATCCTTTGCCAGGGTGGCAGCCTGGTGCCAGGGCAGGATGGATTTATTTGTGTTTTTCCAGCACTGCTCACCTCGAGCGGGATTGCCCGGGGTGATGGACGAGCCCTGAGCGTGTCCTCAGCTTCAGGGACTTAAACGTTGAAGCTCTTGGCTTCTCCTGGATGTCAATATCTCCTTTTTCTTAATTAGCATCACAGTGATTCTTCCCCAGTGCCTGTTTTCAGGGCTGTGTTAGCCCTGAGGTGTGTTTGTAAGGATAAGCTGCTCCACGGGGAGAGGGGCTGATGGCTGTTTTCCCCATTCCTGATGGCTATTTCCCCCATTCTCCTGCCTGTTTTCCCCCATTCCTGATGCCTGTTTTTCCCTTTCCTCCTGCCTGTTTCCCCCATCCTGATGGCTGTTTTATGACTGTTTTTCCCATCCTGATGGCTGTTTTATGGCTGTTTTCCCCCATCCTCATGGATATTTTATGGCTATTTTCCCCCATCCTGATGGCTATTTTATGCCTGTTTTCCCCCATCCTCATGGTTATTTTATGCCTATTTTTCCCATCCTGATGGCTGTTTTATGGTTGTTTTCCCCCATCCTGATGCCTGTTTTTCCCCATCCTCATGGCTATTTTATGCCTGTTTTCCCCTATCCTGATGCCTGTTTTATGCCTGTTTTTCCCCTCCTGATGGCTGTTTTATGCCTGTTTCCCCCCATCCTGATGCGTGTTTTTCCCCATCCTCATGGCTATTTTATGCCTGTTTTCCCCCATCCTGATGCCTGTTTTCCCCCATCCTGATGCCTGTTTCATGCCTGTTTTTCCCCATCCTCATGGCTGTTTTATGCCTCTTTTCCCCCATCCTGATGCCTGTTTTTCCCCATCCTCATGGCTATTTTAATGCCTGTTTTCTCCCATCCTGATGCCTGTTTCATGCCTGTTTTCCCCCATCCTGATGCCTGTTTCATGCCTGTTTTTCCCCATCCTCATGGCTGTTTTATGCCTGTTTTCCCCCATCCTGATGCCTGTTTCATGCCTGTTTCCCCCTGCCCTGTCTCCCCAGAAGCTGGCAGCTGAGTGCCAGAGTGCTGGCTACCCGGGCACGCTCATCCCCTACAAGTGTGACCTGTCCAACGAGGAGGAGATCCTGTCCATGTTCTCTGCCATCAAGACCCTTCACCAGGGTGTGGATGTGTGCATCAACAACGCTGGGCTGGCCCGGCCCGAGCCCCTGCTCTCGGGGAGGACAGAGGGCTGGAGGACCATGATAGATGTGAGTATTCCCCCAGGCAGCAGGGCTGGGCCACTGTTTGCCTCTTCTGGCCACCATCTCTGTTGGAAAATATAAGGATTTGACAACAAGGTCTCATATATATATATATATGTAACAGATTTTTGAATGTAAAATCTGCAGAAGGAATAGAAATGATAGCGAGTTTTGACATAGAAGAAAAGAATTGCTGAGCCAGTCTTACTGGGGAACTAAGAAGGCAAAGGGTAAAATGAGTGAGAAGGGGTTTTTATGACTCAAAGCAAAGGATAAACCCACCTCAAGCAGATGTTTTTATCAAGCAAGAAGATTTTCACAGGCAAACAAAAGTGCCCATGTTGCAAGTAGAAAGAAAGGTCTCAGAATTTTCCACTGCAAGAAAATGGAAAAACAACTTCTAGCTTAAACTGTAACCTACTAACTTTTTGTGATTGGAACATAGTAACATGAATATGGTAATGTTAGTGGTTATGATCTAATGTTAGCAGTTATAATCTCATTTCAGAGCTGAGGATCTGCTCCCCAGCCTGCTCTGACAAAGTTTCACTGCCTGGGGAGTGGAAGGACATGCTGCCCTGCTGAGCCCTCACCTTGGAGGATGGAAACACAGCAGCATTTTTCCTTTAGCTCACTGGCTTTGTGAAGAGCCTCCCTGGTTTGTTTTTGTTTTTTTTTTTTTTTTTCCTTCAATAAAGCAGGAAATGGAATGCCAGGCACTGGCTTTTGCAGCTAATCCTGTTAGTCGTGGCAGTGGGTTGTAGAAATGGGCAGATTCTTTTTGGCTTAAAAAGCTGTAATGCTTTTTGTCTTTATAGCTTAATTTTCTGCCCATAATCTGGTTAGGGCTGGATGTGAGTGAGAGCATTTCATGTGCTGAAATTTGCAGCTCCTCCTGTCCTGGGTTGCTGCTGTGCATCTTGCTGTGACTTCACCATTTTTTATCACCATGTGGGGGTGTTTTTCTGAACACAGCTGTGGGACCTCAGCATGGTTTGGGTGTCCTTGCAATGTCTCTGGCCAGCGAGGTGCTGAGCCAGGAGTGATTTCCTGGAGTGATTTCCCCTCCTCCTGTGCATGGAGGTGTTTTCCTGCAGGAACAGGAGTGGAGCTCGTGGCTGTGAGGGACCTGCAGCAGCTCTGAGAGCTTGTCCTGCTGAAGGGAAGGCCATGTCTGAGGAGCTGTTTGAAGCTGGGATGTGCCAGCTCCCCTGGCTGCTCCTCTCAGGGCTGAGTAAAGCAAAACACAGAAGCACATTGAGACTTCAGACTCCTGGCAGGGCAAGAGCTGCCATATCCTGGCTAATTAAGTCCTTGTGAGGATTTTGGCCTGAGTGCTGGCTGCTGTGGCTGCAGCCAAAGCAAGCTCAGCTCAGCTCTGTGTGCCCAGCCTGGGTCACTGCACAGCCACATCTCCTGGCCCCTGTTGCCATGGAGGCTCCAAAGAAAATGAGCTGAGCTGTAGCTGAGGCTGAGCTGGTGTTCAGCAGGGCCCTGGGGGTCTCCTGGGCCTTGGAAATTCCTTGTCCTGGTCCCTGGGGCTGTGTCACATGTGGCTCCCTCAGGGATGCTGCACCCCCCCTTTGTTTTTGGCAGGTGGGCAGCCTGGGGGGACTTGTGGCATTTTCCAGCTCCCCCAACTCATATTCCCTTCCCTGGCTGCTCAGCTGGAAGTGCTCCCTTTATCTTCTTCCACTACTTTTAGGGAGAGAGATTTTGGAGTGGGGATTGTCCTGGATGAGAAACTCCAGTGTTGGTGTTTACAGTGGCTCAAAGTTTGGGAGCCTGTGGGGTCCCCCTGCTTTTGGGGTGGGATGGGTGGTGACCCCACAAAGGCAGTGTTAGGGAACCAGGCTGGGGGAATGCTTTATTCCCAGGGATGAGCTGTACAACTCTCATGCTTGGCAGACATGCTGTTGTAGCAGCCTGAGGCACCCCAGCTTTCCCCTGGCTGATATTTCAGATATTCAGTGCTGGCAGATATTTCCCTCTCAGCATCCTCCCAGCAGCTGCTGGCTTGGCTCCTGATTTCTGTGTTAGTTGAACAAAGCCCTGGGATGCTCCAAACACATGGTGCATGGGCACCCAGCAAGGCTGGGCTTTGCTTTTTGTGCTGCTGCTGAGGGGTAGAAACAGCCCAGTGGAGTTTCCCCTTTTGTTCTGTGCCCCTGTTTGGTGGCTGCACGGAAATAAATCCCTGCTGGAGAAGTCCCTGTCTGCAGGTCCTGCAGGCGCCTGGCAGGGCTGGGGGGGCTCTGCAGGGTCACCCCCCTGCCAGGGCACCCCTGCCCTTTGTCCCTGCCAGGCAGGGCTGCCAGCACCTTGCACAGGCCACTTGCACAGGGCTTTGCAGAGCTGGGTGGCAGCAGGGAGGCTCCTGCCCAAGTTTCCTTGGAGAGCAGCACGCCAGGAGATGCTGCTGGAGAGTTCCAGGGCCCCTCTGGGCTGCAGGGTGGGAAAAGTTTCCAGACAGCCATGGGTCCATAGGAGGCATTAGGGCCTTAAATTAAAGGTTTTGTTTTTTGTTTTTTTTTTTTTTTTTCCCATTTTGGTAAATGGATTTTTGCTGCCATGCATTTTTTATGAGCTTTGAGGCTCTGTGTCCTTCCAGATCCCCCTCTCAGTATCCTCCTTCTTGCTGTACATCTACCAGCCAAAACCATGTTATAATTTATTTATTCCTCTCCTTTTCCAATGCTCCTGTTCTTTATCATCCCCAAGGTGGGAGTTGCTTCTCCCCAGGCTGCAGGATGTTTGGGATGATGGATGTGTGGCTTTGTGGGTGCAGGAGGGAAGGTGTCACCCCTGAGCCCATCCTCCCTTGGCTCAGAGCTTCCCCCACTCTCTCCTGCTCTGTGAGGCTGGAGCAAAGTCCTGATGTGCAGGAGGAGCTGTGTGCACACTGAGCCTCTGGGGCTGCACAGCTCCCTCACGTGCCACCCACTGACCTTTCCAGCCAGGAATTCAAGCTGAATTCCCATTTTCCCTGCTCAGGGCACAGAGGGCTGCAGCACACACCCTGCCACTCCTCCAGACAGGGAAGGGGTTTGATTCTTGGCATTGTTCACTCTGTTCTTTGTGCTTTTCTGAACCATCTGTGCAGGGATATGTTTGCTGTAAGCTGTGTTTGCATGTGTGCTCTGGAGCTGGGGCTCTTGGAAGAGGCTGGTTCTGGGAAAGTGAAATGCTGAGCACTTCTAGAACAGGATCTTTTATGTTCTCCAGGCTTGGAAAACATTGGAAAACATTAACAAGCAATTGGAGCCTGTTAAATGCTGGGAAATGTGGCACTGTGGTTTCTGGGCCCAGGTGTGCTGGCCATCCTTGCCAAGGCACCTTTGAACTTTTTCTCCTTAAAATAGGAACAGGAAAATGTCAGATGTGGATGTTTGTAACAACAGCCTCGGGGTGACACAGACTTGCTCATTTTCCAGGATTTTAGGTTCCTCAGTGCCTGTTCCACGTTTTGAAATGGGATTTCACCCCAAAACCCAGACTGTGCTGGTGGGAAATGCCATCCCAGCTCAGCTGCCTTCCAGCTGATTGTTTTGTTGTGCTGTGGAGTTTTATCACAGGGCTCTGGACTTTCCCATGTGGCTGTTGATTGGGATCTTGCTTGGCCAGGAGCTGTCAGAACGTTGTAACTTTGCCCACGCAGGGAATGGCTGCTCAGTGAGTCACAGGCTTTGGGATGGTGTTACCCTCTGGTGGCCTTTGGGGAGGGAGCTGGGAGTGCCTGCTCCCAAAAACGAGCTGCCTGGTGGGCTGGGGCGTGCTGGGGCAGCCAGGGAGGCAGGGATGGTGTTTGCCATGTAGGGTTTTACAGCAGCAGTTGCCCAAATCCAAATCCCAAAGGGCTGGGTCAGGCTGCAGTGGGTGACTCCTGCTTTCCCTGCTGTGGAATCCCAGATCCTGCCCATGCCCTGCCTGCTCTGGGCTTCACTCCAGTGCTGTCTTCTCTGCTGTTTTCTCTGCTCATTTTCTTCCTGGCACAGCCCAGGTGAATTCCCAGGTTAAAGATTGATCTCTCAGTTCCAGGTGTGATGGCTGAGGTGCCCAGCAGTGGCTCTGTGCTTGGCCAAAGTGCACTTGGATGGGGGTGATGGCTCCACTTGTGTTGCCTGGGTGCTCCCAGGATCAGATAAACTCCCTGGTTATCCCTGGCTAAGACAAACCCCTCAGGGATGGCCTCTGGCAGTGAATAAGGAATAAAAAAGCCAGACAAAAGCAGTGACCCAAGATCCTTGAGCTGACCCCACTCCCCTTTGTGCTGCTCAGTAATTGCATCTCCCAGCTCCATCCCTTTCCAGACCAGTGTCCCTTTCCTGCCTGTCCCTTGTGCCAGAGTTATTCTTGTTCCTTATTTTACAGGGATTATCCCCAGCCCTCTCCCATCTCCATCCCTCACTGCTCCACCCGTTGATGGTGGCACCTGCCTTCTGATTCATCAGAAAATCACTTCTTCCTGGGGATTTCACCCACTGCAGTGTGCTCTGACCCTTCTGGGCTGCTCATTGAGCTGGCAGAGTGACACAGGGGTTGTGCCAGGGGATGGTCACATCCTTTCTGGAGGCTTTCAGCAAAACCCTTTCCAAATCTCAGCCAGCTGAGCAATTAGCAGTGCTGCTAATCAGGGGTCCTTGCTCATCAGTCCTGCACGTACCTCTGGGCCCTTTGTATTCCAGCTGGGAGAATTTCCTTATCTTTATCTTCCCAGCAGCTTTGACTCTGTGTTTTATGGTCAGGAATGCTGGAGGGACTGTGCATTAATGCTTGTGGAGGTGATAGGACTGGGTTTAACCAAGCCAGGGCAAGCTGGGAAGTGCTGGTCCAAAGAGCAAGAGCCTGGAATGCAGTGGATCCTAAAGGACTGGGGAAATTGCCAGCTGGGGCTGAGGGAAGTGTCAGCAGGCAGTGACAGATGGGTGGCTCCCACACCCCCGGGGTGAGTTGCCCACCCTGGTGTTGCCTGTGGCACGGAGTGATCTTTGGTTCCTGTGCCTGGGAGCTCTTCTGGTGCCTGCTCTGAGCTGCTGGCGCTCTGACAGGCAGGATCTGGGGATTTCCTCGTTAATGAGCTGACCTAATTACCTGCTGTTAGTGCCCTGCCAGCTGCCCAAGCCCCACAGTGCTGCCTTGGGAGGGGGTTTGCTCTCCCTTCATTGGGGCTTTGCCCTCACACCTGCCCCTAAAACAACCCAAGTCCATTTATTCCTGCTCTCCCTGGGTATCTGTGCAGCCCCAGCTCAGGTGTGGGGTGTGAGGATGAGCAATTCCCTCTTTGGCTTTTCCTGGGGATTGCCCAGGGGACTGGAACTGGTATCCCAGATCTTGGGCACACAAGGGGCAAATCAAGGAGTGACAGGCAGGGCTGCTGGCCTTAATTTCTTCCTCTTTTCTCCCCACTCAGGTCAATGTGATGGCTGTGAGCATCTGCACCAGGGAGGCCTATCAGTCCATGAAGGAGAGAAACATCGATGATGGGCACATAATTAACATTAACAGGTGAAAAGGGGGGGGTGGGATCAGGGATTCCTGCTCTTCCTGCAGCACAGAGAGGATTTAAGCACTGGCTGGGGTCAGCCATGGGGGTTTCCTCCTCCTCCCTGCCTTACAGGAAGGGTTTAAGCACTGGAGTTTGGAGCTTGCTGTGAGTGCTGATGGGGTTTTCTTAGGTTGATACTTCAAACTTAATCTTTGCTGGTCTAAAGCAAGGAATAATCCAAACCAGGGAGAAATGGAATAACCCAAACCAGGGCAAAAAGGAATAACCCAAACCAGGGAGAACAGGATGATCCAAACTAGGGAGAAAAAGATGATCTAAACCAGGGAGAAAAGGAATAATCCAAACCAGGGAGAAAAGGATGATCCAAACCAGGGAGAAAAGGAATGATCTAAACCAGGCAGAAAAGGAATAATCCAAACCAGGGAGAAAAGGATGATCCAAACCAGGGAGAAAAGGAATAACCCAAACCAGGCAGAAAAGGAATAATCCAAACCAGGGAGAAAAGGATGATCCAAACCAGGGAAAAAAGGAATGATCCAAACCAGGGCAAAAAGGAATAACCCAAACCAGGGAGAACAGGATGATCTAAACCAGGGAGAAAAGGAATGATCTAAACCAGGGAGAAAAGGATGATCCAAACCAGGCAGAAAAGGAATAACCCAAACCAGGGAGAAAAGGAACAATCCAAACCAGGGAGGACAGGATGGTATCAGCCACTCCTGACGGGGCAGGGCTGAAGTTTGATGTCTGGAGCTGGCCAGAAGTTTTAGCCATGTCGGGAGGATCTGTCTGCTTCCCGTGCCAGCCTCTCAGAGGGTTTGTTGTGACTCTCTGAGCGTCCTGCAGGTCCCTGCCAGCTGCCAGCAGTGTCCCCTGTGCTCTCCCCCCAGCATGAACGGGCACAGCGTGGTGCCCCAGTCCGTGGTGCATTTCTACAGTGCCACCAAGTACGCGGTGACGGCGCTGACCGAGGGGCTGCGGCAGGAGCTGCGCGAGGCCAGGACCCACATCCGAGCCACAGTGAGTGCCCAGGGCTGCAGGGGGGCCAGTGCCACGGGCCACAGCTCTGCCCTGTGGGGAAGAGCCAGGGCAGTGCCAAAATAGTGCTCAGCACACTGGGAATGCTCAGGAGATGCTGTGGGAAATGTCGATCTCTTTGCCGGGAAAGGATTTTTTGTCCTGGTTTGGAGGACAGGTGTCTGCCAATAAAGGCAGAAGCTTCTCTTTGAAATGGAGAATATAAACCCCCTTCCTCGAAATTATAATTTTGAAATTAAGAGGCTCTCAGGCAAAGATATGGGAATTAGGAATAACATTTTGTCCTGGTTTGGAGGACAGGCGTCTGCCAATAAAGGCAGGAGCTTCTCTTTGGAATGGAGAATGTAAACCTCCTCTCTCTAAATTATTATAATTTTGAAATTAAAGGGCTCTCAGGGAAAGATATGGGAATTAGGAATAACAGTTCTTTACTAGGGAAATTAAAATAGAAATACAGTATTACAAAGAACAATCCCA
>JAOTQP010000828.1:9701295-9712639 GCA_026413545.1 Cichladusa arquata
GCCACAGCAACAGGTATGAGCCACAGTGACAGGTAAGGGTCACAGGGACAGGTGTGAGCCACAGTGACAGGTATGGGCCACAGTGACAGGTACAAGCCACAGCATTATATACAGGCCACAGCAACAGGTATGAGCCACAGGGACAGGTAAGGGTCACAGGGACAGGTATGAGCCACAGTGACAGGTATGGGCCACAGTGAGAGATATGAGTCACAGGGACAGGTACAGGTCACAGTGACAGGTATGGGTCACAGCCACACGTAGGAGCCACAGCAACAGCAGCAACAGGCTCTTCCAGCCCCTCTTTTCCTCCCTGGTTTCCAGCCTGCATCACCCAGCTGTTATTGAAGAGATTTCTGGGGCTGATCTTTAGAGATGTTGTGTTCCAGGCTCTCCCTGGATTCTTGTTTTAACCCATTTTCTGTCTCAGTTGTCCCACCTGTGACCTGGTTAATTCCTGAGCCCTGCTGTTCTCCATAGCAAAGCGCATCCCTATAGTGAGTGGAGATCTGGAGAAGAGTTGCAGAAGCAGGAGAAGGAAATACAGAAACAAAAATTCACCTGGATTTCCTCTCGTGTGAGGAAATCCATTCTTTTTCCCCTTGCAGCTGCCCCTTGACTCCCATAGTGAGCAAAGCCAGTGCTGGAGCCATGGAGGTCTTCGATGTGTACAGCACAGATGATCTGCAGGGCTTTTTGAAGGTACAGTGAGCCAGTTTATTTATTTTTTTTTTCCCAAGAAAACTCAAAGACGGTAGGTATTACAGAGAGGAGATGCACAGGGGGAGTTATTTGCAGTGTCTGTGCTGGGACACAGACCCCCATCCCCATTCCATGGGGTAGGAGAGAGGGTGGCTGTTTTCTCTGGAAGCTGGTGGTGCCAGGATAACACCAGGGTTTGTCTCCCTTGTGCTCAGGATGTGACACAGCAGCATCCCAGGGCCCAGGCACACGATGGCAGCATTGGGCAGCCTTTGGAGCAGGGAATAGAGGAGCAACCAGGGCTGGGAGGAGCTGCTGGGAATCTTTTTACATTTTTCCTAAGCAGTGAGGTGTGAGAGGGAGCCCTTTGCAGGTAAAAATTGAAGAGATGCCAAAAAAAACCCAACCCAGTCAGCTAATCTGAAAATGTAAAAAAAGGAGTGTTTGCACACATGACTTATTTTCTTTTTAAGCTCGAATATTTGGCAATTCTTGATTTCTTTCCCTTTTCTAGGCTAAAAGTGCAGAAGGCTGGGAAGTGGTGGGAACAGTCAGCAGGCCCGAGGATGTGGAAGATGTTCCTGTCATCAGCTGCTCGGAATTCCGGTGGGACAAACCCCTTATTGTGGTGATAGGTATTTATTTCCATTTCCAGAGCTGTGGGCTGGCTGGGGGTGCAGCTGTGAGGGGGATTCACTCCAGGGATTGTTCCAGGTCTGGAAAAGAAAAACTGAGAAGGAATCATGGAATGGTCTGGCTGTGAATGAAGCAGGGTCTGAGAGGAACAGGGGAGCTGGGGAGGCTTCCAAACTGTAGGAACAGTTTGTGGATGCACAGAGAGTTCAGCAGTTGGGGAAGGGCTGGGTGGAAGTTTTGGTGCCAGGGCAACCACAGTGTGCTGTTTGCATTGTGCTTTGTGTTTTGATCCTGTGCTGGAGCCCCAGATTTGGATTTTCTGTGAGCCCCAAGCTGAGGGAGAGCCCTGGAGGTGTTTGCTCTTCCTGCACAGAGCTGCTCAGGGGGAGCTGTGCCACATTTCCCCTTAAAAACCAGGAATGCCTGGTCTGGGAAGAGCCACGAGGAGCTGTTGCTGGGGTTGGTCTGGATGCAAAGCTGGGCTTTGTAGCCACCCCTGAGAGCAGTCAGGGCACACCTGCTGGCTGTGGAGCAGGAGCAGAGGAGTCTCCCTGTTGGAGCAGTGGCTGCCACTTCCCTGAGCACCTGAGCTGGGCAATTCCTGCTGGGGATTCTGCCCACTCTCACCTTTTGTGGGCACAGTTTGGACTTGTGCAGCCTCCCAGAAGGTGAGGGGAAGGGGACCAGCAGCTTTGTGGCAGCTGGAGGAAGCCATTCCCCCAGGAATGCAGCTCCAGACACCTATGTGTGTGTGTCCCCAGCTCGGTGTCACCTGGCACAGGAGCTGGCTGGAGCTCTTAACTTGGAAGTGGAGTCCTGCTGGCCAGGAGCCAGGGAGGGGCTGTAATCCTGCCCCGTGCTGGGGCCGCCTTGGCTCGCAGCACATTCCTTTAATTAAAATGTTTATTGAACTCCTGGAAACACTGACAAGACAACGCTGCAAATCTGGCATCTCTACAAGATGTGTGGAGCTGTATTCCAGGGGGAGCAGGGAGGCTGGCAGCTCTGCTGATTGCCCACAAAGAAATGCATCCCACAAACGGCGACAGCACCCGCAGACAGGCAGGGGCTGCCAGCGGCAGCAGCGTCGTTACCTTGAGTTATGAGAGATTTCTCCAGGAAAAAGTCCAAATATCCTTTTGTCAGGGGAGATTGGAGGCTGATTGGTAGATGCATGAGGAGAGCTCCTGGACCTTGCAGCAGTAATGATTTCAACTCTCTGCTGAGCACTAACTCTTGGCTGAAAAGAAAATTGAACATTACGGTCGTCTGATGCTGGGGCTTGTTGGGAGAAACGTCCTGGATCTGAATGTGGAGCATTCCTGCAGCTGCAGGGAGCATCAGAGATAATTCAGCCTGGGATTGAGCTCCCTGGCACCACACAGATTGTCTTGTAAGTTAAGCATTTGCAGCCTCCAGTTCCCCCTCCTGGCATCCTTGCTGGCTTGGCAGAGAGTGATTTGGAGAGTCCAGCTTAATGTTGTCTGCACTGGAGTCATTGCTGGAGGCGACAGACAGCTCAGACTGGGAGCCTGGTGCACACAGGAACAGATTGGGAGCACTTAGATGGCTGAGTAAGAAGAGTTTCTGGATAATTTGTTCTTAGATCTTCAGTCTTTAGCTTGGGGTTTAAGGCTCTTCACAGAGCTGGTGGTTTTATGGAGATATTAATTTGTGTATTTTTCTGCTGTTGGATCTGAATTTCCTGCACTGGAAGCTGCAGTTGTGAGTGGTGTTAATTGTAAATGGGGCAGGAAATGTGGTTTGTCATTTCACCAAGCTCTGGGCTTTGAGCTCTGTCAGTGAGGGACAAAGCTGAGAGGTGGAAGTTAAAGATCTGAAGTGGGAAGTGTTTTGTTCACCAGTCTAAACCAGGATTTAGTCTGATCCAGTCAATACTCCCTCCCTTGTGTCACACTGTGCAAGTCTTTTTGCCCTGAATTTATGGCTCCTCATTATTTTAAGCAGCCAGGGCCATAAAAAGCTTTGTAAAAGCTGGAGGCAAAATCGGTGCCTTTATTGGGAATTGTAGAACCCTTTTGAGGGACAGGAGAGGATTTCTCCAGGAGCCATTGCTGGAGAGTCCTGTGGGAGTGTGGTCTGAGAGGCTCAGGAGGCAAATACCACTGTGGGTGTAAAACTTCTCCAGGATACTCCTCCTGGGTTTTTTAAGCATCCCTGGAGTAGTGGTGAGGAGACAGGCAGGGCCATGGAGGCCTGGCTTTGTTTCCTGGTGTCACCCTGTGGTTTGGATAACTCCCCCAGGCCTTGTGTGCACTGCTGGCTTACAGCAGGAGGGAAGGATTGCTCAGGATGGGGTTAGGGGCTTCTGGAGGCTCTCTGACCCCAACCAAAGAGCTTCTGCCATGACTCAGTTCATCTGGGAAGGTGATGCATTACCCAAAGCATCCTCTTCCTTACTCAAAGTGCATCTTAGATCAGCCCAGTAAAACATGAGAGGAAAAAAAACAACTGGGAATGGTGACACTTCCCATCCCTGTGTGGTCAGAGGGATCAGTGCCATCCCAGACATGGCTGTTGGGGGGGAGCTTTGGCTGCCACATGCTGGGCCTGTTTGCCAGAGCTGTTTGGGATGTTTGGCCATCCTTGCAGCCCTGGAGCTGCCTGTGCTGCCCTAAATAACAATGTGGAAGAATTCATTGGGGAGCCAGGCAGGCTGGGAGGTCCCAGCCCTCTGCATTTTCACCTGTCTGCACACAGCATTGTTTAAAGCCTCTCCCTTTCCATTTCCCTTTGTGACAGTGTGAGTCAAACATCTACTAATGACCTGGGATAGATTTCAACTCTGTTTCACCAGTGTATCAGCCCAAACATATCAGGGCTGCTGGCTGGTTTAACAACTAATCAATTGAAGCCTCTGGTTAAACTGTCTGCATGCACAAGTTGCACCCAGCCCGTGAGGGGGGTGTGTGTGTGCTGGCAAGGCTGGAGCTGCCACTGGCAATAGGAATGTGGGGTTTGCTGGCCAGAGCTGGCCTGTGGCTCCTTACCTGCCTTGTGCCAGTCCCCTGTGCCCACGGGGGATCCCTGTGCTCTGTGCAGCACAGATATTCCTCAGAACCACTTCAGATGCTGGAGAACAGGAAGGGAGGAAGGGAAGAATGTGCCTGGCTCCCCTCTGGTGGCTCAGTGGCTTTGGGGGAGCTGTGTCAGAGACACAGCATGAACAAGAACTGCTGTGAGGAGGGGGAAGGGCCACGGCAGTGCTGTGAGCTGGGCTGAGCAGTGTCTGTGCCCTGCAGGCAGTGAAGGGGAGGGGCTGTCCCTGGAGACTCAGCTGCAGTGCCAGAGGATGCTGGCCATCCCCCCGGGCAGGGCGCTGCACCCCGGCATCGACTCCCTCAACGTCTCTGTGGCTGCAGGTGAGAGCACTGGGCACCAGACCCCAACTGCTGCACTCAACAATCAGACATCCAGGCCCCCTGAAAGATTTTCTTGTTGTGTGGAAAAAAAAAATCCCTTAGTATTTAATTTTGCTTTCCTGCAGGTATCCTCCTGCACTCCATCTGCAGCCAGAAACGGAGGCATGGAGATTGAAATCCTCTTTATTTGGTGGAGGAAGCTGCTCAGTGTGGATATGGAAATGCTCTTTCCAGGGTCTCATCCATCACTGTGGGTTCCAGGGAGAGCCTCAGTGACCTGAGCTGCATTTTGGCTGCTGCAGAAGCCACCCTGACTTAACCCCAAAGGCAGACACCTGATGTCATGGGTAACCCCTGGGAGGAGCAGCTGTGGGAAGGCACACAGGTCTGGGAACAGCCAGTTTTGGCAGGAAGACACTCAGGGATGGCTTCCAGCACCGTGGGGACTTTGTGCATCACTCAAACCATGGGGGCAACTTGGGCTGTGGTGAAAGTGCCACTGAAAGTGCCCTGGGCAGCAGCTACGAGTGCCAGCTGTGCTTGGGAACCACTGGAGCTGGTTTTTCTGTATTGGGTTGTAATCCAGGTGTGCAGCCCTGCCAAGGGCTGGCAAACAGCTGGAGTGGGGGGAGCCCGTGGAAATAAAGCTTTTGTAACGATTGGTTGTAGACTCAATTCAATCCATTTTGTGTCATAAATCCAGAGTGTGATTAGTCCTTCAGGTGGGAAGAGGCACCTAGAGCTCGTTTCTTCTGGGGAAGTTTTCCTTCCCAAGCTGGGCTGATCCTCCTGGAGGCTGAGGTGCCCCAGGACCTGCTGATGGCACTGGGGTGGCTTCATTTGCAACTATCCTGCTTGAAAAACCAGGCTGGCTAAATTACTGAGAGCCAAAAGAATGTTATCACTTAGCACCTTAATTATTTTATTTAGCTACCGTGGCCCTTTGCATAGGATTCCTCATTAACACTTAATTTACAGTGCCCTTTAGGGATAATTTCAAACAATTCCACTCAGTCTGCCCCCTCCCCACTTCCAAAGGAAGAAGTAAATCACTCTGAGTGACTAATTAGGACTTAGAGCTAAATGAAGTCTGTAAACCTTGGTCTGTGGGTGTGTTCCCTGTGTGTCTCTGGGAGGGTCTGGCTGGTGACACTGGGGACACTCCCAGTGCTGGGATGGGGGACAGGGCATGGAGCTCCTGAAAAGTGTCCAGAGCTCCCTTCTGTGCTGTGATGGAGAGGAGGGTGCCTGGGGTGGGGATACTTCCCCTGGAGGAGAAGGACAAATCCCAAATCCCTCTGAAACAACACCATCAGACAAACAGGGCTGTGGTACCCAAATCCACAGGGAGCTGAAGAACCCTGAGCTGGTGCATTTTGGGGGCTGAATTTGCCCTTTTTTCTGGTTTAAAGCTGAAAGGAAAAGGCTGCAGGCCCAGAGGCTCCAGCAGCCCTGTGGAGCTGCTCAGCAGCTGAGGGTGCCCCAGCAGAGGGTGCCCGTGGCTCAGATTTGCTCCTTTTCCAGAGGAAAGATTCCAAGATTCAGCACTTGGCTAACTGAACCCTTCCTCTGGAGCAGCAGGGATCAGGGTAAAGCCATTTCTTCATTCTTGACCTACAGGTAAGTATATTTATTTCCCATCTCATAGGAACTGCTGTTTCTCCCTTTTTATTTCTATTTTTTTTGAGTTTGTCTCAGCAGTGGGGAGGCACTTGCTGGCTTTGTGTGGTGGTAAAGCCAGGCTCTGTCAGGCTGTGCTTGGCCATCTGCTCAGCCCCTCTAACCAGGAGGAGCCCTGCAGCAGCTCCTTTACTTCTGGAAGGCTCCCAAAAACCTTTGGAGCCTCTGTGTGCACCAGAGTGGGAGGAGAAGCTCCTGCTTGGCCATCAGCACTGTCCTGTGAATTCCCCAGCCCTGTATCCATGGAGCACCTTGATCTGGCACTGCAGCATCAGACAAGGCTTTTTGGGAGTTGCCTGAGCTTGAATTTTAGGATATGAGTGCGTAACTCAAGCTGCAGCTTGGACTTTGCTGCTTGTGAGGGCACTGAATCCCACTCTGGATGGCTCTGCTGTTCCCACTGATCCCATTTCCCTCTGTGGTAAGTTTTAGCCCCATTTTTTTCCACTGGATCCACCTGCAGGGACTTTTGGAGGGAGCTGGTGCTTTGTTCTGCCCAATCCTGAGACTCTGGGCACCTCTGCACTCTCCTACCTTTGGAGCTGGAGCTTTGTGCTGTGCCATTTGCCCCTGATCTAATAAATGCAATCCATTAATTGGATCATTGCCTGCTTCTCCAGTTAATTTCCTGGATATTTTTAAATGTTAAAATGTAGTTTTTATAGTCTTTCATTATTTTTAGCCTTAAGCTTGACTGTAATAATCCCTGTAATGTAACTGTAAAAAACTCCCAGCTTTATATCATAAAGGGGGACATTAATTGTCATTTTTTGTGTACATCAGCAAGATCAAAACACGTTTCCTGATTACTTCTGTTTGTACATAGAGTGTCTTTGATATTTAGATATGAATAAAGTGTGTGTGTGTAATTTGAAAGTCAATTCTTCCCTCCCTGCTGCTTGTCATGGATTCCTTTCAGAGGCTTATTTACCAAATTGATTTTAAAATTTACTAATTGCCCTTCCAGAATGATTTCTCAATAATCAAAGTGTCTCTAAGCACAGTGGCAAAATATTTGTCCTCCTTGATTCAGAAGATGAGTTCGGCACCCAGGGGAAAACACAAATCTTCCCATCTCCCAAAACCCACCCTGGGGAGCTCTGGCTGGGAGAGCAGCTCAGCTCCTGCCCCACATTTCCCTTCTGTGCTCAGGGTTATCACCACAGCTGGAAAAATCCCACTGCACCCAATCCAAAGCTGGAAAAATCCCGTTCCACCAATCGACTGCTGGCTCCCAGTGGTGTTTTGGAGGCTGGAATGGCTCTGGGACAGGGGACACCTTTCCCTCTCCAAATTCCAGCTTGGTGGCAGGGGAAGGGAGCAGCCTGGGAATGCTGCTGGAGCTGGGAATGGAGCTGGGAATGCTGCTGGAATTGAGAATGGAACTGGGAATGGAAATGGAGCTGGGAATGCTGCTGGAGCTGGGAATATTGCTGGGATTGGGAATGGAGCTGGGGATGCTGCTGGAGCTGGGAATATTGCTGGGATTGGGAATGGAGCTGGGGATGCTGCTGGAGCTGGGATTGGGAATGGAGCTGGAGCTGGGAATGTACTGGAATTGGAGCTGGGATTGGAAATGCTGCTGGAGCTGGGAATGTTGCTGGGATTGGGAATGGAGCAGGGATTGCTGCTGGAGCTGGGAATTGGAGCTGGAGCTGGGATTGGGAATGCTGCTGGAGCTGGGAATGGAACTGGGAATGGAACTGGGATTGCTGCTGGAGCTGGGAATGGAGCTGGGATTGGGAATGCTGCTGGAGCTGGGAATGGAGCTGAGATTGCTGCTGGAGCTGGGATTGGGAATGTTGCTGGAGCTGGGATTGGAGCTGGAGCTGGGATTGGGAATGTTGCTGGAGCTGGGATTGGAGCTGGAGCTGGGATTGGGAATGCTGCTGGAGCTGGGAATGGAGCTGGAGCTGGGATTGGAGCTGGAGCTGGGATTGCTGCCCACGGGGCCCCTCTCTCGGCACAGCCCCGCTCCCGTTTGTAAATGTAATCAACCTCGGGGTCTTGTTGCTTCCACAGGTGCAATTAACATCACCATCTGCTAATCCGTGATTAACGATGTTTACAAACATGCTACAACACGGGAAAATGTGCTGGCACTCTTTGTTGTTTTGTTGTTTTTTTTTTTTTTTCCCTTTATTTCTTTTCCCTCCCTGCTGCAGCACAGGAGGGATTGCCCCATGGAATGCTCCCCCCGCCCCACCATTAATTCACAGATATTTTACATTTTCCTTATTTAAAAGTCCTGTTAAAACTCCAGACCAGCTGCAGGAATGACGAGTTCAAATCAGGAGGTCAGTGCTGCTAAATGGGATTTAATTGCACGGGGGTTGAGGTGCAAACTGATGAATCTGAATAATAAAACTTTGTGGGGAGCAACATATGGTGCAGTTTAAAGTAAATTTTTATCGATCATCCCACAGCTGATGTGTTAATGGGATGGCAGCCTTTGCTTTGGGTTTGATATCGATGTGGAGTTTTAATAATGTCACACAGGAATATTGTGGAGGGGTTTATAATTTAAAATAATAATAAAAAAAAAAGTGTTTTCTATTAACTGCCTTCTTCTTTTGCAGGAGAGAGGAATACTTTACAAGGCTGCCGTGTGTCCTCCAGATCTAGGTTACATGTAATTGCTCAGTAATTGGTAGAACCATGTAAAAGCCATGGTATTTGCCAGTAAACCCTCCTAAGTTACCATGAAATTGAAGTGTGATATTTATTCTCTACAAAACTGGCTGCCCAAATGCTGTGTGGGATCTTGGTCAGTGCAGAGGAGTTCCTGCAGGAAGCAGGAGCCTTTAACCCCCTTGGGCTTCAGCCTCAGGATTATCCCCAGAATCCTGCAAAGGTTTGGGTTGGGAGGAATGAGAGAGATCTCATTCCACCCTGTGCCACCATCCCAGGCTGCTCCAAGCTGGCCTTGGACACTTCCAGGGATGGGGCAGCTTCCCTGGGCAGCCTGTGCCAGGCTCACCACCCTCACAGGGGAGGATTTCTTCCCAATATCCCATCTAAATGACAGCTATTAATAATCTAATATACATAAATTAGAAATAATAATAATAATCTAAGACCCCTCTCATTATTACAGCTCAACTCAACGTGATGGAGGCTTGAAGTTCTCATGTTTTCAGTGGGCAGGGAGCACTAATTACACTAAAGATGTTTTTTGAAGCCTTTGGAGATTAAATATTTCTCAGTGCACTCCGTGGGTCACCTGTATTTTACCTTGTTGTTAAGCTGGACATCCAGCACTGTTCCCAGCCTGGCAATTTCTGTGATTTAACCCTGACTCTGCTCTGGAGAGCTCCAGCCCTGGGGCCTCACTCAAGGAGCCTCCTCAGGAGTTTTTCCCTGCCAGGTCAGTGATGGTTCTTTGGCACTTCTTTGAGCAGAGCAGCAGGATCAGAAGTTTTTCACTTTTAAACTCTAGCAATGTGCTGGGAAGGGATGCAGAGTGAAACCTGCCAAGCTGGTTTGTTTTAGGAGCTCAGCAGTGATGTGCCCATCCCATCCTGCACATGCCCTGACTCCAGCACACCAGGGCAAGGTTTGGGATGGTGGCACCTGTTAAATTTGCCTGTCAGGGAGTCACAGCAGGGAGAGGCACCCCTTTTCCAGGGGGGTCATTCCTGGCACACTTTGGGGTGAATTGGGCAGGTTCCATCCCTGCTCCAAGCTCTGGCACAGCCTCATCCCTGTGTGCCCAGGATGGAGCCACAAAACCACCCTGGGGTGACTCCCCAAGGGCAGTGGGGGAGTGGGGAATGGTTAAAGAGAAGGGGGGTGCAGGGGTGGCTGAATTCCCTGGCAGAATAAAGAGGTGCTGGTGCTGCCTCCCAGCTTTGCCAGCCCTCATTAGCACCTCCCAGCCAAGCACAGCTCCTTCCAGCTGGAGATTGCATCTGTGCCTAATATGCATTTTTATACAAACAAGGGTGCTAAATGGCCTTTCACTTCCCTCTGCAATGTCTTTTTTAATGGAAGGTCCTGAATTAAAAACATATATATATGACTCGAAGAATTTTCTAAGTGATATTGAAAACCTATTGTAGAGTAGGATTTCTCCTTGCAAAATTATTTTAATGAGGTTCCAGTTTATTTTCTGGCTATATTTTACTTATTTAATCCTCCAGAGGGGCTTTTCAGAAGCAGCATCTCATTTTCAATGCAACTATTCTTAACATTAGGGAAAACTACCTTTCTGAAATGCATGAAGGGGAAAAAAAACCCCGAACCAGAGGAAGATGTACGAGATAAGAATAAACTTGAAAAGCTTTGAGGTGGTTTATGGCTTCTGTGGAAAGAATAACAGTTCATGTATTTTTGTTATGGTGTAGTTTAATGATGCTTGCAGAAAAAAGATAAGGTAGGAATGGAAATATAAAATTAAACCAGCAAAGTGAATGTGATTATTTTAGTTACCAGTATTACCTGGGGAAAACGCTCAGGGGGGGTTTTATCTAGACTAAATATTTGCTTTTCTAAGAGGAAAGGGCCCTCTGCATCTCCTGGCACGAGGGTGGGCAGGGAATTCTCCTGTGGTCCAGAGGAGGATGAGGGTGGATGGAGCCCTGGCTGTGCCAGTGCTGGTGTCCTGGCAATGGGATTGGCACAGGGCTGTGAGGATGAGGAGGAGATGAGCCCAAAAGGGACTTCCCAGTGTCCCTGAGCAGGGTGGGGAACAGGGGAGGCACAGTGGGATGTGTGCAGCCAGCGTGGGCTGAGCTGAGGATCCTGGATCCTTCACTGGGGTCTAGGAATGGCTGATTCCCTGGGAGGCAGCGTCCCAAAATCCCATCCCAAAATCCCATCCCCATCCCATCCCAAAATCCCATCCCAAAACCCCATCCCAAAATCCCACCCCATCCCAAAACCCCATCCCAAAATCCCACCCCATCCAATCCCATCCCCTCCCAAAATCCCATCCCAAAATC
>JAOTQP010000828.1:9724145-9790464 GCA_026413545.1 Cichladusa arquata
TTATATTTATATTTATATTTATATTTATATTTATATATATTTTTAAGAAATGGATACAACTCTTACTAAGCAGCTTATTAGAGAATAATTTATTTTCAATGGACACTAGGTGTGTTTGGAATAACTTTGGTTCAAAAAGGATTTTGGCTGCAGGATTCCCTTTATTTCCCTGTTTCACTCTTTCTGCTTTATCCTGCAATAACTCCAAAGGTTATTATTATTCTTATATTTATTATTTATATTATAGATATTATATTTATTAATATTTATTATTATCATCATTATTATCATTATTAATATTTTTTTTCTACCTGCACCAGGTATTTTGGGAGTTGGTTAAATAAAATAAATCACACAGGGACTGAGTGATCTGCACAGCTTCTCCCTGAGAATCTGGAAAAGGCCCCAAAATCCTTTGTGCCACATTTCCTATCAGGGCAGGTGCATTTTCACCTGTACAGGAAGGTGGGAGTTACAAAGGCTCTGCGCAGACAAAGGGATTGGGTGCCATAAAGGGACGTGTGACTGGTGAATTAAGACACTTGGTAACTTGTGGAATGATGGCTTAAAATGACTTTATTTTATGGCCAGTTTCTGCCATCTGAGTGATGTTGCATGTATTGGTTGTATTTATAACTTAATAGCTTTTCTCAATTTTATTATACTTTTTATGAGACTTGTGGCTTTATAGTACTTCATAATTTTTTCTCAGATTCATTAAACCCCGTGGAGGGTGGGGCTGGTGGCATTCCCAGTGCCACGGAGCAGCCTGGAGCCCAGGGAAGGTGCTCCTGGTCCCTCCAAACCCACAGCAGGACCCTCAAAAACCCCCTGCAAGGTGAGGAATCAGCTCCAGGCTGAGCTCACGCCCTGAGAGGTGAACCTGGGGCTGAGGGAAAGGATGGAGCGGGTGCTGACAGCTGAATTCCAGCAGCCTGGCCTTTGCTTTGCAGAGATTTCTCCCATTTCTGCACGTGCTTTGTTTGCTGAAACCTTTCTGGTTCTGTGCCACAGGTCACATTTCAGTGCTTTGGGGACATTCAGGTGTCACATCCTCCCAGCACAGGAGATCCCCTCGCTGTGGGCATGGAAAAACCTCTCTGCATCCTCTTGGCTTCGGTGCTTCCTTGTGCAATTTGTGGAATTCTTTGTGGAGTTTGCCCAAAGTGGTGCAGAATTTGAGACAACTTGGCTGTGGCTGGCAGCAGGAGTGGGGAGCAGCAGCGGGAGGAGAGCAAGGGGAAAGTTTGGGACACTCCTGGGAAGGGCTCGGTGCCTCTTTGGGGGTTTCAGCCCTGGAATTGTGATATCTGGGATAAAACCAGCAGCTCCTTGTTCTGTGTGGGGTTTGCCCCCTGCTTTAAAAATCAAAAATGAAGGGAAGCAACATCAGGAACCCCCAGAATGTGGTTTTAAACAAAAAATGTGGTTTTAGACAAAAATGTCGTTTTGGTTGGAACCGAATTAAAGGACAAGGGGCCCAAAAGCTGCGGGGCTTGAGGGAGGATGCTGCAGGAATTCCCAAATTCCTGAATTTAGAATTCCCAACTTCCCGAATTCCCAGACTCCCAATTTCCCAAATTTCCCAAATTCCCCAATTCCCAAATTCCCCAATTCCCCAATTCCCCAATTCCAAATTCCCCAATTCCCAAATTCCTGAATTCATTAATTCCCGAGTTTCTGAATCCCCAAATTCCCGAATTCCCAAATCCCTTAATTCCCAAATTCCTGAATTCTTTAATTCCCAAATTCCCGAATTCCCAAATCCCCAAATTCCTGAATTGCCAAATTTCTGTATTCCCAAATTCCCTAATTCCCAATTTCCCAAATTCCTGAATTCCCAATTTCCCAAATTCCCTAATTCCCAAATTCCCAAATTCCTGAATTCCCCAATTCCCAAATTCCCAAATTCTCAAATTCCTGAATTCCCCAGTTCCCCAATCCCCAAATTCTCGAATTGCCAAATTTCTGTATTCCCAATTTCCCAATTTCCCAAATTCCCAAATTCCTGAATTCCCTAATTCCCAAATTCCTGAATTCCCCAATTCCCCAATTCCCAAATTCCCAAATTCTCAAATTCCTGAATTCCCCAATTCCCCAATTCCCAAATTCTCAAATTCCTGAATTCCCCAGTTCCCCAATCCCCAAATTCTCGAATTCCTGTCACTGTGTCAGGGCTGTTGGGGAGGAGATGCTGCTCCCCAGAGCTTTGATGCATTCCCAGGGGAGAGGGATTATTCCTTTGGGAATAATTCCTTCGGTACATTTGGGAACGGTTTAATTCCCAATCCCACTTTTGGGAAAACAGGAAAAGATGGATCTGACTTCTCTCCGTGTCCCTGCAGCCTGGGAGGGGATTTTGGGCCCCCTCACCTTTTCCAGCCTCTCCCTATTTATGATCCCCAGGGATCAGGAGCTCCCCCCCCGCAGCAGCTTCATTACAGCTCTTGGTCTGCGGGCCCGCAATGCATTTATAATTTTTATTGTTATATCTTTTAATTTTATTTTGCTTTCCTTGCTGTCTGCGAGGAGGGAAGATAGGAGTCCGTATTTATTACAGAGCAAACGATCTACCTCCGCCAATGTATGTATCAGTTAATTTAATCTCACCAGTTTTATTTAAACTGTTTTTCCTTCCTTTCTTTGCCACCCTCCTCCCGTCTCCCCCCCTTTTCCTCCTCTGGGCGCAAGGTGATCAGTTTGTTTAAAAAAAAAAAAAAAAAGGGAGAGAGGAGGGAAGGAGAAAAAAAAAAAAACTGGAAAGTAAAACTATCCCGTGCCTTTTCTAATGTGGATTGAAAAGGCTTTTTCTGGTTGCCACGGCGCCGCTGTGCCTTTCAGTGCTCACGCCTGTGTGCCTCCCCTGGCCCCCGTCTGATTGACATTTACAAATTACCAAGCTGAGAGTGTTCAATCTTTGACCCGTGTGTTTCTATTCAGCAATGAGTGAGATTTGCAAGCATTTTGTCATATAATTACTGCAAATCCCTTGAAAATTTCCACAACAACGCCTAGATGAATGGTAATTTGTGCAGACAGCCGCCGGTGCCTTTACAATACACTCAGATGCAAAACAGTCTAATTTTTTTTTTTTTTTTTTTTCACCCTAAGATTTCTGGGGAGGGGGGGGAAAAAAACGTTCTGCGTGTGAGTGTGTTGTAAAATATTTGGATTGTTAGATTTATTTGCTTACACAACCTGTATTTGTGCTGATTTTATTGTATTGACTGTATGCATTTTTTTCCTCCCATTCTACAGTTTTATTGTGCCTTGGTCATATGCATACATCACCCTCATTGTTCTCCAGGAAATTTATTCCACCTTTCAGCCTGCTCTTGATAGGACTTATTGCATTACTAGTTAAGTGCTGAGATTTGCTACTACAAAGATTTGAAACAGCTCCTTGTAATGTTTATTTGCCAGACATGGCTGAGATCAGATGTTTGCATCACACTTGGAGTGCATCTGCATTTTGGGGAGGGTGGGTTTGGGCTTTGGTCCTGAGGGAGGGATTGGGAACCTTCCCAAATTGGGTGGCAAAGAGCCAGAAGGAAGTGGGTGCCCAACACCTGTTGAAATATTCTTATTTATTCATGGAATACCCATAGAATCATGGAATTGTTAAGGTTGGGAAACATCTCTGAGATCATCAAGTCCAACCATCAACCCAGCACCACCCCCACGTTCACCACTAGACTCATATGGAAGATCCCAGAATAATTTAGATTAGAAAATATCTTTAAAACCATCAAATCCAACAATTTCCCCAGAACTAAACCATGTCCCAGGTGCCACATCTAAACTTTTAAATCCCCCAGGGATGGGGACTCCCCCACTGCCCTGAGCAGCTCCTCAGCTGATTTGCAGCACATGGAATGAAGGGTGGAGGTGCTGGCTGGAATTCTGCAGTTTTTGAGCTGTGTTTTAAAATGAGCTATTTTGGCAAATAACATTTTGGTGAAGTTTAATAAGTATTTGCATTTAGCAAACACTTTCAACTCACCTTTCCAGAATTTCCCTATGCTGGTGCATGTATATATTTATGGTTTTATTTATATATTTATATTTTTATTTACATATATGTGCTGTGGCAGCAGGAGCCTCCACTGGCTTTGGCTTTCACAGTGACCTGTGCCAGGCATGAGAATTGTGATGTAGATTTTGCTGTTTGTTAAAAAGAATTTAACAACTAATCTGAGTTTTGGTGTTGCTTTCGTTTCCTGCCTTCTGATGCTCAAGTGCCAGGGCACAAACTCTGCTTTTTGTGGTTTGTGAGGGTCACTGTGCCTGATGCTGGGAGGGTGTTTTGGGATGAGCAGAGATGGGGCTGAGCCTGGCTGGGGGCTCTGGTGCTCCTGGAGAATTCTGGAGGATGATCCCACGTGGGAGCAGCCCCAGGGATGCTCGGGATGAGCTCAGCTCATCCTCCCCAGCTCCCTGCCATGCCAGGAGGATTATTCATCATCCCCGTGGTGCTCCTGCCCAGCCAGCCCTGACTGCACTGCAGCATTTTCCCTCCATCAGGAATTTCCTCTCTCCCTTGCAGGAGAAGCAGCAAAGCCTGGCTTTGACTTTGGGGTTTGGAGGGGATTCCTTGGCCACTTCCAAACCAAGCTCAGCTGGTGGGAGCAGCAGGAGTGGGATGGGAGCAGATCTGAGCTGAGCTGTGATGGATGGAGGCAGAGCTCAGAACAAACCTGGGCTGTCATTAGGCTGGAAATGCAATCTGAGCAGGGAAGGGGCCATGGGAGACTCAGCAAGAGCCGCTCCCGTTATGGGAATTTAATGCACCTGGTGGAATCTAACTGCAGGTCATCAGCTTTTATTGGCACGGTGCAGACATGCAGGGTGATGGACTGATCTGGCAAAACATTAACAAAGATAAAAAATAATCCCAGATCAGGTTTTGTAGTGGGTATCACTGAAATTAGAGCAAATGCTGCTCTTCAGGTGCTCCTGTGCTCATCCCAGGTAATTTCTGCTGCTGTGCTGTGTGTGGATAGTCTTTTATACAGAGTTTGCAGATAAATTTTTGTCTGACACATATCTAGAACTTATATAGTCACCTACTAATTTAAACCAATTTGCCCTAGGTGATGGGTGAATACACTTGAAAATTAAATGGGTCTGATTTAAGCATCCCTTCTCTGAAGCCAAAGATTATATAATTAAATTAAAAGAAAATGTGTTTTATAATAAACTGTATTTCCTCTTGGCAAAATCCAATTTTGAAACAAGATTGTAATATCATATCTAAAAATGTTTTCCCATGGGTATTACCAGTCTATTTCATTTAATTGTTTTCACCCATCATATTATGTGCTTTCAAAGTAGTGAAATGAGTGTGGTTTTTATGAAGAACAAGGGAGGAAATGGCAGGGAGAGGGAAGGGTTGGCTCCTTTCCCAGGAGGAGCTTCTGGAGAATCAGGGGTGGGCACCTCATTGCCCTGACCCTGGGTGGTGGAGGGTGATGCCATGGCAGTGCCAGGCCCTTGGCATCTCAGGTTCTCCTTCTCTGGTGAGGGTCTGGCACAGGGAGAAGCTCAATGAGCTGCACTGGGAGGATTTTGCAGAAAATCTTGAGCACTTTGGGCAGCTGGGAGCTGCCTGCCCAGCGTGGCTGTTGGTGGCAGTGCACAGGGGTTTGGGGATGCCTGAGGTTTTTTTTCCAGGGTGTTCCCAGCAGGATCAGACCCTCAGGGTGAGAGGAACCTGTTGTAGGACCAGCAGCATCCCTGTGGGTACCACAGCCACCCAAGTGCTCAAAGCTGGGCTCAGGGGAAATGTCCCATAAACACAGGATGCATTTCTAGTGAAATATGAGCCAATTCACCCCTAATTAATACAATCATTTTTTTCTACCTCCATCTATCTGTGTGCTGTCCCTGTGTGCCTGTGTGGGTGTCACTGCCATACTCCTGATTACCTTTCTTTACATTTCTGATGGTCGTGGCTGATGATAATTGGAACCAATGCTTCTGATTCTGCATTGATTTGGCAAACTTTGGCAAAAAACTTCGACAAAACACCATGAAAAGCTGGAGGTGTGTGCCATCCTCTGCTCCTGGTGGATCCTGGTGAATCCCACTGGCTCTGCTCATCCCCAGGGCTGGAGGTGCCAAGAGGTGGGGGCAGAGCAGCATCCCAGTGCTGGCAAGGCCCTGCTGGACCCATTGGTTTCCTAGCTGGGGCTGGGCCTGTTTCTGATGATTAGAAATTGTTAATCAGGGGCAGAGGAGTGGCAAGCACAAATATCCGTGCACCAGAGCTCAGCACAAACCCTGCTGGGGAGGAAAACACCCACTCTGAGAAAGGACACCTCTCTCACCCACCTATCTCCTTTTTTATTTGGTTTAGAAAGCCCTGATTTTGTTTTTATGTTTATTTTTCTCCCGGGGGTGCCTGACAGCTTTGGGCATCCCCACCAGTGCAGGCAGACAACACCCTTTCCCTCTGCATCCTTCCCCAGCAAACAAATAGACTTTTCTCCTGGAAAAACTTCCTAGAACTCGCTGTTTTTTTAACACCAGCAGGGTCACAGGGCTCCCCCTAAGCTTGGGGACAAATCGAGTCAGTGTCAGCTTCTTGGTGACATCGGGGTGTCCCCAAAATCCAGGGCACGCTCGGGATGAGGGAGAGAGCAGCAAATCCTTGTGAGCCTTTAGTGGGGACAAACAGGGGAGAACATTGATGGAAGCAGCAGCCAGCAGGAGCTGAAAGGAGAATATTGTGAGGTTTATTTTGCCTGAGGTGGGATGGGGACAGTGATGGGGACAGTGATGGGGACAGTGATGGGAGCGGTGCTGCCCCAGCCCCAGCCCCAGCCCGGGGCAGCAGCAGCAGGACCAGGGGATGGATGCACATGGGAAGCTTTTTCCAAGGGCTGCTCCACTGCTGGCAGCCATTTTAGGTTCTGAATCCTATTTCCCTGGTGCTTCTGAGAGAAGCTTTTGGGGGAGTCCCCAGCTAAAACTCAAATTTGCATTTAAATGGAGATTTTTTTTTTTTTTTTTTTTTTTTTTAATGAGCAGGATGCATGGGAGACTAAGACTATTAGGTTTCCTTGTGGGAGAGTGCAGAATTCTCTCACCTTTTACATCCCACCCCCCCCCCAGCCCCTTTAATGCACACTTTAAATTAGACATTAAAAAAAAAAAAAAAAAGAATGGTGCGTCTTTAAGGAGAATATAATCATAAACAAATAAGTCTGGTTGCCCTTGCAGCAGAACTAATCTTCCCTCAGCTGAGCTGTGATATAGATCAGTAACAAGAGCCACGCACAGGGGGTTCCTTTGAAATGCATAATACCTCCTCGTAGAAATTGGAGTTGGTGTGATGGAGCTGTGAGATGACATATTGTGGCATGACCCCTCTCCACTGATTGTGGGTGAACCCTGCAAAGGTAAATCTAACACGGCGCACACATCAGACAATTTCATTTTCATCACCCAGGGACAAAAACATGGCAACAGAATCTTTTCAAATGATAATCTGCATGCTAGGCGGAATATTTTCCCTTCCTCCTCTTTTTTTTTCTTTTTTTCTTTTTTTTTTTTGCATGTTCAATTCATGATGTAGGTGAAAGGAATTATAAATTGCTTCCAAAGTTCATTCATTCCCTTCTTCCCTTTCTTTTCCTCCTTCTCCTTTGGCTTTTGTTGTCTCTCCTTTTTTTCTGCCTTTGTCTCCTTCTCCTTCACTTTTTTCTCTTCCACTTTTTCTCTTCTTTATATCTTTTTTATTTTTATTTCCCTCTCTGTTTCTCCTCTTTCCTCTTTTTTCTCTTCTTTTTTCCCCCTATCTTTAACATTTTATTTTCCTTTTTATGCCCCCTCCCTTTTTTCCTCTTTTGCCTCTTCCCTATTTTATCCCTCTTCTCCTTTTTTTTTTTTTTTTTTCCTTCCCCATCTAAAACTTTGGCATTGTGTGTGTGTGTAACTGATTCATTCTTCTCATCCCCTCAGGGACATCCAGTAATAATGATTTATAGGAGTGCAAAAATCTGTGCCCTTGCTGTTCCCAACTCCTACCCAGAAAAAGGGAGTTTTCTGTACCAAACCTTTTCCCTCACTTCTCTCCCCTCTGCCCTCCTGCACTTCTCCAGTCAAGTTTTAGGGGAATTCAGCTTTGCCTCATGCCAACCAGGAATATTTAGTCCAGCTCTCACCTGGAACCCGTGACATCGACTCAAATGATGCCATGGCTGCTCTTTGCTGCGTGCCCAGCAGGTTTGTGTAGGGTTTGAAACTCTGAGACTGAGAAAATGTAAAAATTCCCCTTTGATGTTGTGCCTGTGACTCACTATAAACCATTCCCCTCCCAATCCCAGGTGTGTTTGCCAGCCCTAGGAGCTGAAGGCACTGAAGAGTTTGGAAGTTGGGCTCTGGAAAGAGATGCCAGTCCTGCCTCTGAATCCTCCTGTCTGGCCATTTTCCCTGCTAGAATTCGTGCTAATTAATTGCTCTGCTGATCACCACGCTGGCAGTGCCTTGGGCTGGCTATTTGTGGAAGTGGCTGTGACCCTGCTCCCCTCCAGGCAGGAGCCAGGAGGAGTTTGGGACAGTTTTTGGGGCCATGGGCACCTCTTCTCTCCCCTGTGTGGGATTATTGGCACAGCTGGAGCAGCTCTGGGGTGGCACAGGGGTTGTCCCTGGGTGTCTGCCTTGCTCATTACCCATCCCTTGGCTGCCTTGGAGGGAGCAGGGCATGGCTTTGGGAAGTCTCCATTACCTGTCTGTGCCTCATTTTCCCCATCACCATAACAGATCTTCAGTTTGATTTACAAATTGGGGCAGAGCTCACAGGTTTTACCCCTCCAGGAGGAGTTCTGCTGGTGCAAGGAGTCACTGATCCCCCTTGGAGAGGAACAATACAACTTCTGATGAATGTGCTGCCAATTCAATAACCCTGCCCTGGCCAGGAGTGGGGTGCAGTGGCAAGGCTGAAATGTGCCCCCAGGCTGGGGCCGTGGTGCCCCTGATCCCACAGTGTCCCCGAGGCAGAGTGACACAGCCACTGCCAGCATCAGCCAGTGACACCCCGATGGGTTTGTCTGTTCTGTGTAGTGTGACTGCCACCTCCTCCTCACACAGCACGGCAGCCAGATTGAAGGAGAAAAGGTCAGAAAGCCCTGGCCATCCTCTCCCTTTCCCCCAAATCACTCTGTCCCTGGATGGAAATGGGAGCTGACAGTGCCTGTGCCACTGGGACAGAGAGCAGGGCTGGGTGAGCTCAGCCTGCTCTGCCTGCTGCTCCTGGCATCTGCCACCCCAAATGACACTGACAAGTTCTGTGATTACAAAAAGGTCCCCAGCACCACCTCCCCCCTGCCCCTGCAGAAAGGTTTGTGGGCAGCATCACCCTCTGCTTAAAATCCGTGATGCAGAGCTGGGGAATGGATTTTTTTTTTTTGTCTTCTCTTTCAATTTTGGTGCAGCAATGTATTAGCTCAGGTCCAGGAGAATCTCAGCCTGAAAGTGCTTTTTGTTTGTTTATTTTTTTTTTGTTTTCCCCTTCTTTTCCCCATTCTTCACGTATTTTTTTAGAGACAGAACAGCATCCAGTTGTCATCCCCTGCAGTCATCCCTTGTGTGAAGAGCACCTTACCTCAGAGCTTTCCAAGACAAGTGTAATCACTCCGGGCTGTTTTTGCACTGCTAATTGTGTCTCTATTTTTATGCAAATGTGAAAATCCTCATTTGATCCTTCCAAAAAATACTATTTTTACAACCAAGTGCTTTTATTTGGGTTTCAGGGAGGAAGTGCTGCTCTGAGAAGGCTGGAGGACATCACAAAAGGAAAAGGGAGATTCAATATTTGCCACAGACCTGCAGGACCTCGTGGCAAAATGAGCTGGGGAAGGAGATGCTGACAGGTAGGGAAGGTGAGAAGTGGCTGCAGGATTATTTCTGTCGAGGTAGGTGAGATAACCCAGCTCTGTAATGCCTCACCCAGCTGCAAAGCTGCCCAGAAAATTCATCTTTTCATAATATTTTTACTGAAAGCTCTTCCCCAAGTCCCCCTCTCTTTAATGGGGTGCATGGGACTTTTTTTTTTCTTTCTTTCTTGTTTGTAGAAGAAAAACTTTTTCACAGGAAACACTGGGGAAACAACCCCTCCCTTTTTCTGGTGGGAAAATAAGTGCTGGTTTTGTTCACCTCTATTTCTGTGTAAATGGGGTTGTTGGAAAGAGAGGCAGTGCCTGGGGTTTGCAGAGCCTCACCTGCCTCACAGACCAAACCCATCACACCTGACAGCACGAGCTCAACGATTTCCCCACGATTCCAGAGAAAAGCACAGAAATGAGAGAAAGAGGAATGCACACTGTCCAGGAGGAAAGTGTTCTCCCAGCGCTGAGATTTTTTTTTCCTGGGAGCTGGAGCCAGCTCCAGGAACTTCTCCTGCCCTCCCCTCCCCGGCTGCTGCTCTTTCTGAACACTCACAGATTTTAAGATAAGGTGCTTTTGTTTCCCAGTTGTGTCTGGGTCACCGTTTGGAACTGATATGACAGGCCTAAGGCTAGCAGAGAAATTTGTTACAAGTTCCCATTTCGGGAACGTGTCACCAGTCCAAT
This sequence comes from Cichladusa arquata, assembly GCA_026413545.1. Lineage (NCBI taxonomy): Eukaryota > Metazoa > Chordata > Aves > Passeriformes > Muscicapidae > Cichladusa > Cichladusa arquata. The sequence continues at coordinate 9,734,720 of JAOTQP010000828.1, forward strand.
AGCCTATTTACTCTCTCGGGGATCTATTTTTAAAAGTTATTAGCAGATTACTGGTTTTCTATCAACCTCAGGCACCAATCTCCCAAAGATACTATTGTACTTTAATAAGGTGCATTTGATAATCCTCAGATAAAGGCATTTGGAGCGAGGGGGAGGAGAGGGAGAAACTCTTGCACCGACTCAAGGAAGGGACACACAGGCCAGAAAAGGGTTAAATACACTCATGTTTCTAAATGGCTGAACTACTGTATGTTGTAGTTTTCAACTGCAAATCATCTTTAATAGCAGACATCACGGGATGGCTCATTACATTAAGCTATTTTTCATGCTATCTCCTGTAATATCCTTTAATCCAATGCGTTTCAAATCACCTCAGGCTAAAATAAGAGACATAGCGATGTAATAGCCTAGTGTATTAGTGGGTTAATTGCCCTGTTGTACTCTCTAGTAGATATCTCTGGAATGAGTTCTATATTAATTGTAAATTGCTTAATACATTTAACTCCTTGAGCAGCTTGGTCCTCTGCTCTGTCTTTAATGAACAAGAAAACTTTGGAAATAGTTGGGATTTTTGGTGGCCAAGTCAGCAGGGTGCCCAGCCCTTCTCCACTAGCTCTGAGCACTCACATCACCCTCTGGAGAGTCAGCCTGGAGCACTAAAAGGAAATTATTGCTTTTTTTCCTGGCAGGTGCCAAGTTCTGCAGCCTGCACAGCCTCAACACCATGCTCAGAGGGTGCTCAGAGCCAATTCCCTGAGCCCAGGGTGCTCAGAGCCAAATCCCTGAGCCCAGGGTGCTCAGAGCCAAATCCCTGAGCCTAGGATGGTCAGAACCAAATCCCTGAGCCCAGGATGCTGAGAGCCAGATCCTTGAGCCCAGAATGGTCAGAACCAATTCCTTGAGCCCAGGGTGCTCAGAACCAAACCCTTGAGCCCAGGATGCTCAGAGCCAATTCTCTGAGCCCAGGATGCTCAGAGCCAAATCTCTGAGCCCAGGATGCCCAGAGCCAAATCCCTGAGCCCAGGATGCTCAGAGCCAATTCCCTGAGCCCAGGATGCTCAGAGCCAATTCCCTGAGCCCAGGATGCTCAGAACCAATTCCCTGAGCCCAGGATGCTCAGAGCCAATTCCCTGAGCCCAGGATTCTCAGAACCAAATCCCTGAGCCCAGGATGCTCAGAACCAAATCCCTGACCCCAGGATGCTCAGAACCAATTCTCTGAGCCCAGGATGCTCAGAGCCAAATCCCTGAGCCCAGGATGCTCAGAGCCAAATCCCTGACCCCAGGATGCTCAGAGCCAAATCCCTGAGCCCAGGATGCTCAGAACCAAATCCTTGAGCCCAGGATGCTCAGAGCCAAATCCCTGACCCCAGGATGCTCAGAACCAAATCCCTGAGCCCAGGATGCTCAGAGCCAATTCCCTGAGCCCAGGATGCTGAGAGCCAGATCCTTGAGCCCAGAATGGTCAGAACCAAATCCTTGAGCCCAGGATGCTCAGAGCCAAATCCCTGAGCCCAGGATGCTCAGAGCCAATTCCCTGAGCCCAGGACCTGCACAGGACCTGGCACTGCAGAGCTGCAGGACATTGTGCCCTGACCATCCCTGAACTGGACAACCAGAGGAGGGGAGAGAAAAAGGGGAAGGTTTAAATAATACATAAGATTTTGTCTTGCCAGTGCTGTGGCCAGAAAGGGAAGATGGATGGAGTGCTCTGCAGCTCTGCCAGAGGATGCAGCAGGGGCTCACTGACACACACAGCTCACAAAGTATTGCCCATAACGTGCAGCAGCTACTTCTCTAAAATTACTTCTGCAGCAGCAGGCAGATTTGCAGTCACTTTTCTGAATATTGGAACATAAGTGTCACCAGACTACCAGAGGGTAATGTCACTGATTTCTTTGGATTGCTCCCAGTGTGCATCAGGGAGGTGCAAAAGGAACAGGCACAGTGGAGGTTGGAGCAAGTTGTGTAAGTTTCAGGTGAGACATTCTTTATTCATTTCTTTTGGGACATTTTGGATTCTGAAACTCCTTGGCAAAAATGTTAGTGTCAATTTAAAGGAAAAGCATGGAGGAGGAATGCTGAAAAGCTTCTTGCTTTGAAACTTTAGGAGAAATTCTCCTCTGAAGTGCCACCTATTGCAGGACTGCAGGTCAGTGGTCTGAATTTCACCTTGTGACCCAAAATTCTGTCCACCTGCTCTGGCCTGTGCAGCTCAGCCTGTTCCATGGAGCAGCACCTTGGCATCTTTTTTACACCTGACATCAGTTCTACTTTATAGATTAAATATAATATCATAAATACACCGTTCAGGACACCTTTTGTAAATCTTTAAATATAATCTCAGGTTCCAGTGGTTCTAATGGAGCAGCTGAAGGGTTTCAAGAAGAGCTGCTTTGCTTCAGGTTTGTCACAGGGGGCTCAGGTCTTTGCCACCCCTGACCTCGCTGTTTGGGCTAAAAGAAATATCATCCCTCCGTTTTAAAACCTAAGGTACTTGTCAATGTGCATGAGAATTTCATAACTTGTGAAGGAAAATGCATGTGAAACTAGGGAGACAGTTGGGCTTGGAAGGGAAGACACAAAGTGCTTAGACTGCTGGAAAAAAATCCATCAAGTAATTCTCTACCTATAAAATAGGTGGTAATGCAATCTGAGCTTAATTTTGATGGCACACTGTACTTCATAACAGTGACAACACCTTAAAAATGTAATGAAAGGGCCTGATTTATTGCTGAAATAATCCATTTAGCACTCCAATAAATAAAAGGAGAAAATACAACCAATGTTTTGTCAGAAGAGGGGAAAAAAAGAGAGAAAAATTGCAGCGTGTAGCAGTTTTCTGGAAATGCATCCAGAGTTTTGGGGTTGATTATTTTCCTGAAGACAAATATAAATTCCCAGACAGATTTTAAGATTTAAAGCTGATGTCCCCTCTGCATTCTCTGTACTTTAAAAACAGCAGTCCTGTGACACACTGGGACCACATTTGACTGACAAGGGGGAGGAGAAAACACTGAAAAGCCACTAACTTACTGCCTTACAAATATTTGATTTTGAATATGCTCTCTTTGCCATTAGGAAGTGCAAAGCAAACGTATTTTCCCCTCATGCCAAATTTGTTTTAATAACATGAGGTTACTCCTGCAAATGTCAGCTCCACCCTCCTTTCCCCATCTCACTTGGCCCCAGCAGAGCCTGGCGGGTTTTACACTCCCTCTACATCACTTCTATTAATCTGTTTAATCTGCTCCAGGGCCTGGCAGTGGCAATGACAGGAAAAGCAATAAAATGCTCCCCTGGCAGATGTCTGTATTCAGGTGCTGGAGAACAGAGCTGCTGCTTCTCCAGAGATGGGGAAAACTTCCCAGGGCAGAAACAGGAGTGGACTGAGGGCTCTGGACTCTGACAGCAAAGGTTTGAAGGCCATGACTGGTTCAGGGTGACCGAATTGTGACTTTTCAGCAAATGAAGGAGCTGCCAAAAAAGGTGGAGAGAGGCTTTACAAGAGCCTGGAGTGGCACTGAGGGGGATTTAGACTGGAGAAGTTGTGTTCCCATCTCCCAGCCCAGCTTCCATCAGCCAGGGCTGCCCAGTGTTTCATCCATCACCAAACTGGATGGGAATGAGCATGGATGAAAAAAAGAGGGGAGAAAAGTCAACAAAACGCAGCCAAGCTGCCCTTTTGGGGGGATATTTTGCTTTGAGGCCTTGGAGAAGCTTTTTCTGCTTCTCCATCCCTGGTGGGCACGCCTCAGGCAGCCGAGGCTGCAGGAATGGCCCCAGTGCTGGAGCCCCACAACCAGCCCTAATTGGCCTGTTTGTTTTGCAATAAGTGATTCCTGCCTGTCTTGGGGTGGATTGTTTTTCACACCATTAAATGAAGTTCTGCTGTATTGATCCCTGTTTTTCCAATTTGAAGCCTGAAAAGTGATGAAGACATTTTCTTGTTTTCTCATGTACTTTTCCCCTCAGTTCATTTAGGTGACCTGTCTTTAGTTCCTTGCTCTGCTCGCTGTAATTGCTTCTTCAGAGTAATGTTACACCGTGAGCGTGGCACTGCAGCCAGGGATGGCTCCGTGGGAGTGATAAGGACAGAACAGAACAGCATTTGACTCTGATAAGGGCAGGAGAACAGCACAGCCTTGCAGGAACAGATAAAGGATGTAAGCCAGGCAAACAGAAGCCAGCCCAGCTCTGCAAGGCTGGCAAAGCAGGAGCTGTGAATGATGATATTGTGCTCACTCAAAAGCAGGGGTTGAGGAACAGCCACCCCAAAAGGACACTAGAGGTGAAAACCGACCCTAAACAACCAACTAAGGACTCTGCTAGGGGGTGTGGCTATGTAAAATAATTAATGCATATGCATCGGTAGGTGGGGACGGCTCATGAATACGTAATCAGGGTAAGTGATTAAAACTCTGCTGCCGGAGGAAGGGTTCTCTGAGCTCTCAGCGCTGTGGCTGCTTTCTAATCCTCAGAACTGCTAGGAAGTTTTTATCTGGCTGCTTCTGGTAGCGGGTTGAAGTCACCCTGCAGTATTTACTGGGGAAGGTTTGGCACAAAGCACACCTCAACAGCAGCAGCTCTTGCTGGAACCTCGGTAGAGCAGGACCACTGGACAGCTTTGTCTCTTCAGGGTGCTTAATATTTTGTTTAAGAGGTGGAAGCATGGTGGAACGTTATCTTTGGACACATATTGTCATTTATGTCCTCTTTACCTTCATGAAGAATCTCAATGATCCAATGTTTGCATTGGATTTTGCCAGATTTTTGTTTGGCATTAATGGGGAGGTGAGTTTTTCTAGAAGAGGTCAGCAAGAGTGAGTGCTGAACTCAGGTTTAATTAAGGAGAGAGCAAGGGTTTCTCCAACTCATCCTCACTTGCAATTATTTAATGTGTGATGTCTAAGCAGAGCCCATGCACACACAGAAGTTTTCCAGTGGCTTTGGTAGGCTCCAGACTTGCAGAATTCACTGATGAAAGCCAGAAGTGCAGTGAAGCACTGCAAACATGGGAGGTTGGGGTTGTTCCTGCATCCCTGAGCTGCTCCCACCGAGCCTGGCACAGTCTGGGATGCTCCAGGCGGAGGGAGGGAGGGACACTGCTGGCTCCTCTCAGTGTGTGGGCAGGGACTGAATTTACAGTTTGAGCTCAGAAGTGTCTCACAGCAGCATCCTGGGCACCTCTGCACTCCCCAGGCTGCCTCCCCATGTGCTTGTATCAAGAGGGCAATGCAGTAGGCATAGTAAACAGCAGAAAATACACAAACAAGGAGGGTTTAATAATTTCCTTGTTTTCCTCTCCAAATATAAGATACTTGGGAAAAAAGCTAAAGAATTAGGAAAGGTGCTAATTTGCAGAAATGTTCAAATCTGCTCATTGCCTAAGAGACTGGAAAGGATTTTGGGTTTTTATTTTTTTTTTTTTATTGTAAACCACCTTATGACAATTGGTGATAAAAGAGCTGAGCCTTTCAAAATCCATTTTAATAAAACACCGTATGACCTCATAGATATGCATAGGATTTAGAAATAACATGGATTTTAATGAAGGTACTTGAAAGGTATGGTGCCATATTGCAATTTTATGGAAGATCTTAGATTAATGAAATTAAACATGAACTGCATTGTTTAGATGATGAACTTAAGGTCATATCTGCAGCATTTGAAAGAGAAACCTTGAGTGGATGGTGTAGAATCATTGATTTAGACCCTGGTAGACAGCTGAATAGCAAGCACTGAAGCATGAAGGTAAATTCCCATATTTCATTGTTAGAAGGTTAGCTGGTGGCTGCCAGCTTTTCAGTGATAATCACCAACCAATTCCACCCTGTTTCAAAAAAGATTTTGCCTTTGTGTGCTAAGACACTTTTAAAAACCATTACTGTTGAAAGCAGGGGCACACTGTTTAAAGGGAAGCTATTTCTGCAAAATGCAGGATGGCAATGACTCGATGCTGTCCTTGGATAGTGATGCTATTAAGTTCATTAGGATCATCATCCATTTAAAATGCTTATAAGGAGAATTGCCACTGTTCTGCTGGAGACACCAGAGGTACCTCCTCCTGCAACCCCCTAGAGATGTGTCATCAGTGATTAGCTCTCTTGCTTCCTTTAATTTTTGGTAAGACAAGGGCCCTTTTAGGTTTGAGTGCTGTCTCCATCCTCAGACACAGGCAGGGAATAAATGCACGAACATGCACATGTCTTAAACTAATAGACGTGAATTTGTACAACAGGAAAATTGCAAGGGACGAAATCCTCAGGCCTTAAGAATAAGTGATAATGGAATGATACTGCCAATTACTGCTGGAGAACAGTGTTGTCACAGGGAGCAGCTCCTGGAGATGGAAGGATGAGGGGCGGAGAACAGATTCCCTTTCGACAGTTTGCCGTTAAAGGGAATTTGTCAAGGATGTTAAAATTAGATCTAACTGGGCCAGATCCTCAGATGACATAAATCAGCCTGTAGACTTCAAACCCTGATCTGGCCACATGCTCCTCTTTGTTCTTTTTCCAGTCTTTATGATCTGCATCCTAACCCTGCCTGGGTGCTGTTCAAGCCCCTGTTCTCTTTGTTCTGTCCCAGCCCTGCTGAAGAGGAATATTGTAATATTTACAGGCAGCATTCAGCTCCTGGAGTGGCCTGCTGGGGTGCAGGGCTCCAGCTGGGGACCAGAGCAAACCTGAAAAAGAAGCTCTCAGGTGGGAACTGAGACTTCTGTGTCTAATGTACTTCCTTGTGTGTTCTCTTCCAGTCTGAATTTTTGGCAAGATAAGCTAAACTCTGCCGCACTGTGAAACCATGTGAAAGCTGCCAGTAGGAAATTAAGTAAGAAATAGTGTTAGATAATGGCTGTAAATGCATTATGATCACTCTTTTCATTAGAAACTTCCTTGTTTTCTCCCTGGTGTATACCACAAACAGCTTGCACGTGATTTATCTGTGTGTGCTTGGGAAGGAGAGGCAAAGGGAATAAAGTCTTTGCCATGAGATGTTTTAAAAGGCAGCTGGGACACTTAGTGACATGATGCTTGTTAAAATAAATGGAAGCTGCGTGTCTAAATCCCCTGGTCATCCTTGGAAGCCTTGTGCCTGATGTTTGTCTTGCAGTGGTTTCCAACAGGGGATTGCACATCCCATTTCCAGGGGGTATCTCAGTGCAACTGCACAGCAAAGCTGGGATCACACAGGGCCAGGCCCAGCTCATGCCAAGGTATAAAGCTTTGAAATGGGGCAGAGCACTTTCTGGGAAACTCTCTCTAGAAAAACAAGTCCAGGTTCCACAGAAGTTAAGGGAATGTGGTCCCCTCTCCCATTTCCAGAGGTTTTTCTCTGTGCAGCTCTTGTGGTTGGACAGACTCACCCTGCTGTGTCCAGTTCTGCAGGATTTGTTGAGCTTTTAATACATTCATAACTTCCCACCCTGTTGTAAATCTTCTGACAAATATTTTTTTAGTTTTTAAAAGAAAAAATGATTGGCATTGTCCACTTTGGAAATGCTGGCCCATTAAATCTGAACATGGAAGTTAGGCCATGTTAAATATCAATTGATTATAAACCCCATATTAATTGATGTTCAGCAGCCCTGCTAATGGAGAGGAGCTCATTACATAGCAGTTAACCCTCAATGCATATATATTAAATAATCAATTAGTATTTATTTAACATACAATAACCTCCCTATTAGTGCTAAATTAAAAGCCTCTTTATGGAGGCCCTGCACTGTGCTAACCTGGAGCCAGGAATTTGCATTTAGAGCTTCAATCTTTGTTACCTCTGGTGCCCCAGAATGATTTTAAGATGTTAAGTGAAAGGGGCTGTGTTTGTGACAGTCACCTGGCCCTGCTGAGGACGGGGTCAGTGCCAAAAAGTTGGTGAGTTGCTGCCCATGTGGTCACAAAAAGATGCAGAGATCTGGCAGGTGATGGATGAGAGGGAAACAGAGGGATTTGTACTCAGTAAAAGACCTTTGAAGTAGAAGAAAAGTATTTTCAAATGGAAAAAGAAAGGAGAAAGAGCAGAGAGACAACAAGACAAAATAAAAGCAAGGAAGTGGCATGGCTGGGTAATAGAAACAGGGCAAACTGGGGAACTTGGAAAAGGAATAGTTGAACTAAATTGCCCAAAATGAGTCTCTCCTGTGTTATGTCCTGAGCTGCCATTTATATCTGTGTGGTGTATGGAATATTAGCAGGTGGATTCACTCCCATCTCTGTCTGGCCTGAGGTGTGACAGGGAAGGGGATAGAAAGGAGCTCTGCTGTTTTCCTTGGAGCCTGGGTGAGTTTTATATTGGGGTCTAATAGGCCCAGACCCTATTTGGAGCTGAATTACATCACACGCCTATGCAATAATCTCTTTTCTGCTGGGGGGAAGCTGGGAAATCAAGCAGCTTCTCCAAAAGTCAATTCTGGTACTCAAAATGGAGCCAGCTGAAGAAATTGTCATTGATCCACTTCTGAACTTGGAGCAAATTTCCATAAAAATAATCAGATCCTCTCAGCTGCAGAAGTTTTAATGCCATGTGTGGGATGGGCAGGCTGGGAGAGCAGGAGCTGAGCAGTGATTTGGGTTCATTTTCCTCTTCCCTGTACCAGTCCTGAACAGGCAGAGGGGGATGGGAGACGATGCCTTGGCTGCTCTCTTTGCAACTTCTTGGCAAAAAGGAGTAAAAGACAGTAAAAGTTGGTTTGATCCTGCTGGTCTGATCCTCAGTGGATGAAAACTGGAGCAGTCTTTAGTAGGGTTTAGAAAAGCTTGATTAATTTAGGCTCCTGGGAATGTGGCTGGGCTGAAAACCTCTTGGGAATTCAGAGAAGCTCTGAGAGTGGGGCAGCCAGGCTGGGCAATGACAGCTCCATCTCAGAGGTGTGAAGAAGAGCAGGGACCCTGTGGAGCAGCTCTGATGGGATGGGGGGTTTGGACATGTGTGAAGGGAGGTGGGTGACCCCTTCCCTCACTGCCCCTCTCCAGAGGGAGAGGGAGAATCCTGTGGCAAAGGGAGACAAGGAGACCTGGGGCTGACAGAGATGGGGCAGGAACAGGTAAATAACCATGGATTTGAAACATCAGGAGGCAGAGTTTAATGAAGGGATAAGCAAAATGAAACTAGAGCTGAATGCCAATACTGTCTGAAGGGTAGCAACGAAGCTGATGGAAAAATTGCTTTAACCATTCTGGATCTCAGGGAAGACCCAAATGTGATTTTACTGAGGAAATGTAATCATATTGCAGGCTTTTCAGCCCTGCCAAGGAGTGGAAGGCACACACACATCAATGCCTGCTCTTCCTGAAACTCAGGAGGGCTTTGCTGTTGGCTGCTCACTGTGGTAGAGAGAGACCTTCGAGGTCTTTTCCCTCCAAGGACAGCGCCAGCTGTTTGAGCGAGTGATGGTCACCTGTATTCACAGGTATATGATGCATTTGTAGCACTTGCAATAAATTACTTCTTTTTCTCCTTACAGCTTCTGGAAGCATTCCCAGTGGCTGGCCTATTCATCAGGGCTGTTACATTGCTGCTGCAAAGAGGGAAGTGCCTTTTTGTGTTGCTCTTTATTAGCATGTGCCATGGTGTGAGGCAGGGAACCCCGCCGTGAGCAGCACTGGGTAAACACAGCCGAGGTGACAGTGACAGTCCTCATCACACAGCGTTAGCAATTCAAACAGCCACGTCAGTCAAGGAGTTGGAGAGGAGGGAAAGCAAAAGGGAGAAGGTGACAGTTTGCAAACACTCCTCTGCATGATTTTGTCGCTGGTGTGTTCATCCTGGAAGGGGCTTGGAGGAAATGCAAATGGATTTTGTGCTGGACAAGTCTGTGTGCAAGTGAGGACTGCTGGAGCTTTGTTGGGTGTGTAGAAATTTCTTCTTCCTGTAGACTGAGATAATCAAAGCACTTATTGAAAATTTCAGGAAGTTATCCAAGGCCAGGTTTTGCCTATAGGGCAGGGCAGTCTTTACTAATCTATTAAAAATAAGCAAAAGAAAGTAGTAAAACTGAAGCAGTGAAGCAAAAACAAACCCCAAAACTCCACAAAGCAAAACCTAATTATTTTCCACAGTAAAGTTTTGCGGTGTTTGAAATGTATTGACGTTTCCTAAAATCACCGATTTAATCCCTCCACACTGCACTGGAAATATCAAACCTAAGAAATTTAGGAAATTAGGCTGAAGGTTTTCTATTACCCTGAAATTTTGCCTTAGAGAAATGATAGCACAGATGGAATTTTCTTGGGAAAGAATTGAGTAAAAGATGCTGAGGAATTATTTTAGTTAAACTGACTGCAACGCTAAAAATGAATCCTGGAGTGGGACAGTAAAGAAACTCGTACTGGAATATTAATTCTGCTTCCAATCATCCAAGGAGTTCAGTCACTGAAGTCAGGAGTGAATTCAGTCTGTCTGGTTTCCAGAGGCTTTAGGGAGGCTTTGCCAATACTATTCTTTCCTGCTGGATTTGTCTGCAACTCTTCAAAGTTATTAGTGGAAATAATTTCCTCTCTGTCCTGCTGGTCTGTCTCTGCTGTGGATTGCTCCCTCACACATCTCATCTCCCCTCAGTCCTGGGGGGCAGCAGGGTGGTGTTCAGCCCTTTTCCCAGTTATCCAGGCACAGGGCACCCATCCCAAGCTAATCAGGAAGGACAATCTTGTCTGGGTGAAAACACTCTGAGGACTCACCTCTGCCTGGTGCCTTCAGGGAATGAAACCACTAATTATAGGAGAGGAGTGTTTGCATTATACACATGATGTTAAGAGCAGAAGGGAGATCCCATGGCTGAGAGCCCAGGTCTCAAAGCCATCCCATGGCTATTCTGTGTGGGACTCTCCTCTTTGAAAATCCCAACCTAAACCCAAGTGTGCAGAACTTTATTGAGTGTAAGAGTAAGTAATTTCTATCTGTAAGGAATAACTCTTATCTGTAAGGGATAGGTAATTCCTCTCTGTTTACCCCATTACAAATCCTCAGCCTACAGGCACCAGGGCAGAGGAAAATGGTGATTTTAGCTGTATCACCTCGATGATTTCTTACTCTCCATGGAGGGATGGCTGGCTGTGCACAGCCCCACTGATTTCAGCTCTCCAGAGTTCCAGAGCTGCCTCACAGCACTTACCCATAAACTGTAAAGATGGAGGAAGATGTTGCCTCTTTTCTGAAGAACAGGGTGGAATCATCCCACATATGCCCTCTATCTATTTCCTCTCTGGGCAGGGAAAACAGAAATGCCTTTCCCACCATTTAATTTATTGGCTTTCCTCTGTTTCCTGGGAAAATCCCTTTTTTGAGTACTTTTGTGCGTGCGTGTGAGCCTGTGTGGGGTAGGCGTGTGTGTGTGTGTGTGTGTGTTTAGGAGGTTAAAAAAAATTTCTTGCTGTCAGCAAGTGATGTTACAAACCTGCTCTGACAAGGCTGGTTGTATATTTACAGTTGGTGAGAGCGAAGGCTTCATCAATCTTCACGCTTTGAAAGGGACAGGCCCGCTCCCATGAGCACCTGCTCGGGGAGAACAGCTGAACTGTGACTTTCCAGGGAGCTGGCTGTAAATTTTAGCCATTCCCCCCGCAGCCCACGCATGCTTGAGCTCTTTAACCTTCCCAGGCTGGCAGGAGTCCCAGCAATCAGTTTAGTGCAAAGACTGGGGTTCTTTTTAATTAACCTTTTGTTTCCCACTGCAGGTGTTTCAAAGTTTTCTTCATGTTAAAAAGGAAGAGGGGGGGAAAAAATATTGTTTGCAGAGGTGCATCCAGTTTTTCCATGCTTGGTGATCAAAGGGGATCAGCCTTTCTCATGTTTCCCCTCCACATTCACCTCTTGGATGTGTGTCTGTGCCAGCATCCGCTGGGAATTGGCAGCAAAGCTTCCCTTTGGGCACCTGCAGAAAGTATTCCTGAGCTGGAAAAAAAGGGAAGTATTGCCCTGTTTGATCAATAGAATTATTAGTAGGACAAGGACCTGTTGTGTCACTGAGAAAATTCATGTGTGGGAATTTATCACAAGGGAAAAAAATGCATTCAAGCCCCACTTAAAACAATAAAGCATATCTTTGAGGGAAAGTTTCAGACTTTCCTGTATAAAGGAATAATGGTTTCTGTAATTTAATAGGTGGTAAATTTGGTGAGGAGTGCCAGCAAATCCATTTCACATAATGATATTTTATCTCCCTGGGTATGGTCATTTTCATGAATGTCTTTTTATTGGTTCCCTTGTCCCACAAAGTGTCCAAGGTGGTGCTGCTCATCCTCAAATACTGAGCACAGACAGAGGCAGGGATGGCTGGAGAAAACTATTAATAATGGTGACAAAAAATGGGCAGGAACTGTGTGACAGTTAAATGTGCTCCCTATAAATAAAGAACATTTCTATTTGACCCTCAGGGCTGTGGCTTTTCAGCACTTACTTTTGTAGGAGTTAAGGTGGTCACAGCTATTAAAAACTAGAGATAAGCTGCAAGGAAATTCAGGTGAGGATAACAGCGGGGAAAAAAAAGAGGGTTTCCAAATAAGATTTCACTGAAAGTTGCAGCTAGAAAAAAAAAAAAAAAAATCTGAAATAGCCCTTGGTGAGGGATTTTATTTACATAGGCCAGGGCAATTTGCTTCTTGGAAAAAGGAGTGATTTATTCTCTTGGTATCTAATTGCAAATTCACAGAGGCAAACCTTTTTCTCATGTAGCTCTGCTGAGATGGACAGGAGCATTAGCTACAAAGGTTCACAGATTTTTAGAACCCTTGCAGTCTACATCGAAAATAAACTAAAACTCACAGCTATGGTTTCATTCTGGCTGGTACTTTATGCTGACTAGAGGAAGCAACCACAATCTGTGACTGCTATCACACAAAATAAACTGAGTTTCAGGAAAGGAAACTGAGAAATTTTTCTTGAGGGAAAAAGAAGCAGCCAGTTGGAAGAAAATCTGAATACAAAGGAAGGAAAGGGGAAAACATACAAGAGTAGGTTTCCAAGAGGCAATATATGGTATTACATATGTGATATATGCACTTGGTATAAAATATACAGAGAAGCTGTGGCTGGCCCATCCCTAGAAATGTCCAAGGCCAGATTGGAGCAACCTGGGCTAGTGGAAGGTGTCCCTGCTGTGGCAGGGGGTGGGATGAGATGGGCTTTAAGATCCCTTCCAACCCAAACCATTCTGTGATTCTGTGTTTCACCGTCAGCACAAGGTCTTTGCTGCCTTCCCTCTCGTGTGCCACACGTGTGGAATCAAAACTGTCTGAATTTTGCTTTTGAATTCTCCTTCCTTGCATGGCTGGTTGCCTGCCTGGGAGATCTGCAGACCTGCCTGCCAGGAGGAACAAGGATGTGCCAACATGTGGTCCTGGAGCTGCAAATTCAGAATGAAGCAAGGAGCAAAAGAAGTGACGAGATGAGCCATCATGGGAAATGAAGGGAAAACTGTGAAAACGGTTATAATAAATAATAAGAAATGTAGCATGGGCCAAAGGAATAATAGATCAGCAGTGGGAAGACTCTAAAAGCTGCTGAGAGTTATTGATAGACATTGTGTAGGGAAAAGAACATAAAAAAAGAAACCCCTGACAGTTTTGCCTTCATGTTCACAAAGGCAGGTGGCAGGGCAGATGCCAAAGTGAAAGATAAATATCCTTTTGCATAAAGAAGAAATATTGAAGGAAACTGGGCAGAGGTGACGGAGAAATTAAGAGTGTTAAAAGACCCTGAAAGCATGTGGTCCATGTCAAACCCCCTTCAGGATTTTGAGCCAAGTCAGCAAAATATATGAAAAATCTGTTGAGGGAAATGAGAACCTCTTTGAAGACCAGTAATGGAGAAATTCTACAAGTGTCAAGTCCAAGAGAGCTTTCCAGAAAGGAAAGGTGGCGGTTCAGAAGAAGGTGCCTTGCATGGCCAGGAGGCCAAAGTGTATTTTAATCTGGGGTTGCACTGGAGAAATAGTTAAGAGAAGTTATGAGTTTAATTAAGGAAAACCATCAAGGATTTTAAAAAATTGGGATCCGTGCCAATAAAGGGAGAGCAAAACTGACAGCAGCTTTCTGAGGAATTAATGCAAATCACAGGCCAGGGAAAAGCCAAAAGATATAATTTCTGCTGTGGCAGGAAAGGTTGGATATAACACAGTTGGAAAATGTAATCTGGAGTAAAAGTGATGAGTGAGGGACATGGAAGAGGCTGATGGGTTCTTGCTAGTGGGTTACTCATGAGGATGCACTGGCTTGTGCTTGGAGAAGGTGTGATGCCAGAGAACTTCAGGATAAAGTAATAATTGAGGTGAATTTAACTGAGGGACGCACAGGGACAAGAGGAAGGGAACAAATACCACAAGAGTTTGAGGGTGCCTGGCTTGGGTGGGGAAACAGTGAGCAAGAGTTCAACCCAAACACCACTCGGCCAAGATTCTGTGTTTCTGCAATGAATTTCCATGAGAGATTTCTGACACACACACACACATCCTTAACGAAATAAAACTCCAAGCAATGGAGTGCATGTTAAAGAGCCACATGTGGTGCGTTGGGCTTTCCAATGTGGGGAGGGGAACGGGAAGATGGCAGCGAAGGCGGAGAGTCTGTGGGGAAGGTAGAAAGGTGATGAGTTTGTGGGGAAGGTGGAAAAGTGGAAGGTCTGAGGTGAGGGTGGGAAGACCATGGGTCTACGGAGAAGGTGGGAAAACGGGGAAGGAGGGAAAGTGAAGAGTCTGTGGGAAAGGGACAGGCCTGAGGGAAGGTGAAGCATCTGTGGAGAAAACAGAAAGATGTGGGGTCTGGGGAAAGAGGAGGGTGTGTGGGGAAAGCAGGAACATGGAGAAGGAGGGGAAGTGGAGAGTCTGTGGGAAAGGCGGGAAGGGGACGGGTGTGGGGAAGGCAGAGGGTCTGAGGGGAAGGGGACGGGTCTGAGGGGAAAGTGAAGGCGGGAAAATGAAAGGTCTGAGGAGAAGATGAAGGCGGGAAAGCAGATGGTCTGTGGGGATAGTGAAGGCGGGAAGGTGGACAGCCTGTGGGGAAGGTGAAGGCAGGAAATGAGGGTCTGTGGGGATGGTGAAGGCAGGAAATGGAGGGTCTGTGGGGAAGGTGAAGGCGGGAAAGCAGACGGTCTGTGGGGAAGGTGATGGGTCTGTGGGGAAGGTGAAGGCAGGAAAATGGACGGTCTGTGGGGAAGGTGAAGGCGGGAAGGCGGACGGTCTGTGGGGAAGGTGAAAGTGGGAAAGCAGAGAATCTGTGGCGATGGCAGGAAGGCAGGAGAATGGCGGCTCTGTGGGAAGGAGGAGAAGGTGACGGGTCCCCGAGCAGAGCGGCCGCCATCCCCTCAGCCGAGCTTCCTCCACCCTCGGCCGAGCCGAAGTGGCCGCCGGCCGCCACTAGAGGCTGCTCCACACCTCATTAAATAAACACAAACAGCAATTAATTCGCCAGATCCCGAGCGGGAAGGCTTCGACCTCGCGCTTCCCACAGGCCAGAAGGATCCGGGACATCAGGATCTGATCCCGCAATGAGTTTGTGATGTACAGCGAGAGTTCTGCTCAGCAATCAACCCCCGGTGGCTTTGCCAGGCTGAGTCCTGCAAAAAACGCATCTCCACAGGTGCCCCTTGCCCGCTCACGAGGAGCTTTGCAGAGGTTTTGTTTGTGATGTTTTATTTGTCTGCAGGAACAGCCACGTGTGGTGTTGGTCAGGCAGCACCCCAGAAATTCATTCCCTTTTGGGAAAAAAACCCAACAAGCAGCCCAGGGGTGAGGCACACTCCGGCAGCAGCGACACCAGTGCCGGACTCACCGAGCCAGGCTCAACACCATCAGTGCTGGATGTTCCCGTAACTTCCACCAAAAATGCAGAGATTAATTGTTCTTAATCTCACAAAACAATGCACAACTTCATCCAGCTGTGCTGCTGTTGTCTGCCTGGCATCTCTTTATAGGCTCTGCCTCTGCACTAAGGAAATATCAGCATTTTCACCTGCCACCTTCCTCCTCTCCCCAAAGCTCAGGTTCTATTTCTGTTCCCCCCACCGCCTTCTTTCGCCACCAGCTTCATCTTATTAGTTTGCAAAATTATAGCTTTGCTGTAAACCTGGAATTCTGAACTAAGGAGAGCCCCTAGCAGCAGCATTCATATTTTCATTTTATATTTTACACCAGTGATGTTGGTCCAGGGTTGGTTTTGTTATTACTACTATTTTTTAAAAACACTGCTCTGGAAGGATAAAGCTGGAAAGGCCCATCTATTTCCTGGAAAAGCCAGTCTCTGTCTGTCAGTATCTGTCATGCCGTGTACACTGTGATTTAAAAACAGCTACAGCAATGCACAGACCAGGCTAGAGAAGGGATTTCTCTCACTCCAATTCCCATATTCAATATTTCTTGTTTAGTCCTTGTGCATGAGAAGGCTAAACCAGAAATAAACATCAAAGAAGTGATAGTGTCCTCCTTTTGCAACCTGAGGTTTTTTTTGGAGTGGTCCTCAGCAGAGCCAGGAGTTGGGCTTGGCGATGCTTGAGGTCCCCTTCTAAGTCAGGATATTGTGGAATATTCCCCTTGTCTTTCTTCTCCCTTGTCTGGAAAACCCTCCTGTTACATTTACTGGTTTTATAGCTTTTTATGGGACATGCAACTCTGGCATTTCATTGCTGCTTCATAATCAATGTTAATTCTCCTTTTATGATTTTAAAAATCTACAAGCTCTACTCTTCCAAACTCTGTAAAATGCCATTAGTGTGTCTTGGGATGATCCTGTTTTATTTACAGGTCCCTTGTGAGTCTCTGTGTTTTGATGGTACGGTTACCAGAAAATGAATTAAAAATTAAACGAACATATTGCTTTATTTGTTTTTAATGAAAGCTGTTTTGCAATTAGCTCTTTATTTGATCAAAGATTGCCTCTGAGTTAATTGTATGCTTTTGCCCAGTCTATGATTCTTTCTCTGAGATAACTGGGTCAAGTTTTGTTTGCATTGTGACCCACATAAACTTCATGGTAAACCACACTTGTTTCTCTTTCCTAGGTCCAGAGCAGCACATGGAGATGTACATGTAAATGAAATTAAAAGCACAACTGTTGTATAGAGTTATTTGATGACAGTGTGCCTCTCTTTTTCAACAGAATTTTCATCCTCTGCTCTAGTTGCCATTTCTCTTTGGGTTGCATGCTGGATGAGCATTACAGGCTTTGGTAGAGGCAAGATGCTGCCCACAAATTTTGTGTGCTGCTTGTTGATATCCCTAACAATGTGTGTGTGCTGGAGAATCTCTGCTTTGGGCTGTCTCTGTTTGGAAACTCTTACAGCCGTTTTTAAAATGCTGTTCCACCTTGTTTTGTAGTGCTGTTCCAGGCTTCAGACCATTCCTCTTCCAGCCTTCTCCATGTTCATTTCCATTGTGGGCTCCTTCCCCCCTACGCAGCTTTGAAAAGGTGAGAACAGCTCCTGAGGCATGGCTGACCCCAGCTTTGCCCCAAACACTTATCACTACCAGAAGTCATTACAAGTCCTTGATGTCCTCCCTGTGGCCCTGGTGTGGCCATTGTTACCAGGGTCACTGTCCAGTGCTGTCATCATTTAGAATTAGAATTTAGAATCATTTAAAATTCCCAACAGCTCTGTAGATAGTCACAGCCCGGCAATCTCTACCAGGAGAGCTCAGCTCTGTTGGGATGGACAGAGCCACAGACAGATGGGTGCAGAGGTTTGGAGAGCTGTGCTAGGCAGAGATGGATCTGGCCCTGAGTGTCCCTCTAGGATGTTCCTCTGGCAATTCCCGCAGGTTTTGTCCCCACTCCTTCATGCAGTGCCTTTGCACTGGTGACGCAGCGCGGGCGTTTTGCAGAGACAATGTCTGGCTTTGCATCCCTGCCTCTTGGTAGACAGCCCCCAGAATGCCTCTTTGGCCCGTGCTCCGTATTGTTCCCTGTGAATTACAGGATGGGATGATGGAAATCTGCTCCCTGGGATCTGCAATGAATTGTTTGTTTTCTCAGGGAGCCTCACGCTCGTGCGTCGCCTGCCCCTTTGCACACACGTCGCTGTGCCTGCGCTCGCACACGCACTCGGGGCTGCGCCGTGCCGCAAATTGCTTATACACATGTAAGCAAATATCTTCTCAAATCATCTCTTATCGCCAAGTGGGGTGTGGTGCTTGTTGTTCAAGGGGTTGAGGTTGCCTTTCAATCTGCCAGGGCCAGCCTGACACCAAAAATAAACAGCATAAGCCTGGAACGGTTGTCACAAGGGGCAGAGAGAACTTGTCAGGCAGGAGTGTGTGAGCCGGCAAGATGATAATGTGGCATGACACTTCTGAAATGAGACACCGGTTGCCATGGTGAGGAGTCAGGAGGGACTATCTCTCCAGAGGCTGAAATAAAACATGCTTTAAATGATGTTTGATTAGAATTTAGATCATGTAACTGAGTGGCTGGACCCTTTTTTTTTTTTTCCCCCTTCCTTTTTTTCTCCCCTCCCTTTACTTGTTGTCGTCTGTGGCTGCTGGCAGAGTTCACTTTGGGAAGAAAGGGCTCGGGGTCCGGAGCAGCCCCAGCTGTAACCCCCCTCACTCCACCACTTCCAGCGTGCTGAGAGGTTACTTAGTTCCATGCCCAGTCAATTATGCTCCTTGCTAACTCTGCTTGCATTTTCCACTTGAGTCCATCATAGTTTAAACCAGTTAAAAATGATTCCCTCTGTTCTGAAAAACAGTTAATCAATAACACCCTGAGAATATTTCTTGCCTTCGTTTTCTTTCCCTGGCCAGTCTAGTCAGGGTATCTGTCACCTTGTTAATATACATTAAAAATACAGCCCAGCAAGGATTATACAGAATATCCTTCTTGGACTTTTCATATTAAAGGTTGTGTGCATATGTGACAGTCTGACTGGTAAAAGGAACCTGAAGCACAAGGAACTGAGGGAATAATGCAAAACAATTGTCCTTGTGGTCTTGTAGATGGAATAGGATGTTTAAAAGTAATTTTGGCTTTGTTTGCAGTTTGAATGCAGCACAAAAGCAAATGTATTTTTTATGTCTCTCCAGCAGAAATGGACAATGAAAGAGCTGGTTCTGGGCTTCTGAGCTTTCTCACTCTGTGGTGCTTTTTGGTTTATCAAAATCTTGAAGTGGGTATCCAATGTCTGGATAAATCTGCTGGAAAACAATCGACAGCCAATTCCAGTGTCTGGATGAGGACAAAAATGCTCATCAAAGAAGGACAAATGCATGAAGTTCTGCTAATTCTGAGATCACCTGAGGGCAAGTTTAGCTCTGCTGATGCACACACAGCACCAGGGCTTTGCCAGGTGTCATCTGCAGCCAGTTGTGAGTTAAAGGAAGGTGTTAAAATGCAAGGGATATTTTTTGTGTGGGTGCTGGAGTGGGCTGAGTTTGATGAGTCATTGTTAAGTGCATGTTGGAGAAGTCAATGCAGAGCAGGTGCTATTGGCAATTTTGGACTGAAAGGCAGAAAGTCAATCATGGAGACTCCACTACAGCCTACATGGTGTGGATACACTTTGTACAACAGCAAAATTGCCAATGCCAATGAGGACATTGAGAAACACACACATTCCAAATGAGCTTCCCCTTCACCAGCACATTTCAATTGTGCCCATTTGCTTTGGTATTGAAACAGTTACACCAGGCCACCGAACATGTGATTACGTTTTTCTCGCCTATTAAAATCCCTACAGGAGGCCATGCTGATTAGAGATCCTATTGTGTGTATTTAGGGGGAAAAAAGGCTCTGTAGTGGCTATGCATGAGACAGAGTGTGTTCTAGGAGCCAGAGGATGCCCTGTAATTTATGAGAGACAAAGAGGTACATTAGATATTGTTAGAATACATAATAATCCCCTGGCAATAATTTATTTGGCTTGCAAGGTTAGGATCTCCATAATTCTTGGTTGCACTCTAATGAAGACTGCTGATGCTGATTATATATTTTTGTGTACATTAGAGGTACCTGTGAATATATGGATACTGTTCTTGCCTCCTGCTACCTCACTACTCACAGAGCTGCCAGTGGGACTATATTGTGTGGTCCATTTGTCTAAATAGTCCAGGCAAGAGCATCAGCTGTATTGGCTTCTTGTCAGTGGTTCTCTGTAACTTTGGGCTATAAAATAATCCTCTGCAGATTTCACCTGCTTTTCTCACACTGTTAGGTCACCCCTGGCTCCAGGGTGGCACAAACATCATCAGGAAATCAGGGTTTTCAAAGGGACCTGCTGTCCCTCTGCAAGTACAGACCAGCCAGACTGATGTACCCCTGGAAATTTTAAACTGGGAACACAAACCTGATTAATTTGTTGGTGAGATGGGGTGGGGTGCTCTTGACTGAGAGAAAAGAGTGGAGGAAATGGAAAATTCAAAACTTTCTTTCCCCCCAGAACTCAGTGACTTTTCATAAAAATTTTGCTCTGAAATCAGCTTATGATTCCACCTGTAAGGTCATTTCCAAGTGATTTATTACCATCTGACAGCCCACTCCTGGATTTTTGGTGACACTACACAGGTCTTTTGAGCTTTATGTTCAAATTTAATGGTGGTCACTGCAGCCAGATGGATGAAAAATACCCATTTCTTCACCATGGTTTCTTGTATTGGCCTCAAGGATTAGAAAAGTAGGTCTTTTATTTAGTCACACTGTCAGCAGCAATTTGTATGTGAGTTCAATTGCTTGGTTTGGAGTTCAAATATTCCAGTCTGAATACAGCTGTGTGGGCTCATAAAGCACCCTGAAACCTGCTCTGCCCTGTGCCCCCCATCTGCACAGGGAATTGTGATGGTCACTGCTGGCTGCAAACACAGAGGATGAGATGGAAGGAAAGCCAGGGAAGAAAAGCAATCCAGTTTGGTGGAACAACAGAGAGAACTGGGAATGCATGGGTGAGAACCTTGCTGAGGGCAGCACAGACCTTCCATGGTTGGGTGTGTTCAGTTCACCTCCTCCTTAAGAACCATGGTAATGAAGGGGTTAAAACTGTTTAACCATAGGGCTTTTTTGTGCATATTAATTAGGCATTGCTCTATTTTATCACTGTAGTGCACTTTGTACAGCAGTTTTTAAAATGCTCTGAGTAATGTTTGCTATGCTTCCTGCAGTAATCTGCCAAATAATTTAGGTTATCCATGCCATGGAATTGACTTAACACTGGTGTAGAAATTAGCCCTGAGGTGCTGGAAGAACCCAGAGCTGCTGATTAGGGGTGTCTGATAAGAGCACAGGCCTATAGTGATTTTATACAATGTTTTTGTGTAATGGTTGTTCTGGTTTTGAAGGCAATCAGCATTTTGATCATGGAGATGCACATTTGATCATGGAGATGCACATTTGATCATGGAGATGCACATTTGATCCTCACCACCAGAAAAGAGCCATTGCAAAAGCCACTCTGGGCAGGCTGTGCTTTGCAGGGCCCCAATATTAAACAGCAGATCCTTGGAGCAGAGCTGTGTCTGTGGCCTGCACTCAGGCAAGGTCATTCACCATGTGAATGGCAGTGGCAGTAAAAAATCTAAAAGCTGTTTTTTTCCCCTTCTGATTTGCCAGGTGGTGCAAGACACTGTGGCTTCTCTGCAGCTGGGTGAGGTTTGGCTGTTCAATCCACCTCTAGATCTCCATCTCCTGTTTCATGGCAATACTCCATTCCATTAATTCCAGCTTTATTATTTTTTTTTTTTTTTTAGTGAATCTGCAGCAGACGTTGTGTCTCTTTGAGAGTGGCTGACTTTTGCATATGGCTGGCTGGAATTTGCCCTTCCTGCTGAAGTCAGTGTATCAACTTCTGTGGTACAGGGTTCCACAGGATAATTAGGAATGAGCAGAGAAACAGTGATCTGGAAATTATTATACACCTCCTTGAAGGACTTTCTGTGGAAGGAGATTTTTTTTTTTCCTTGAACACAGCATTAAAATCTACAAGATTCTTCCACAGGGAATTTTCTATGTTTTCTTTTTCCACACTCTTGTCTTCCTTTCCTTTGGTCAAAGCACATACCATAACATTTGCATGTGCTGTTGCAGCACACAGCTCTTCTGATCCCACATCAGGTGTCAAATCTTTAATATGATTTCCAACATGTTTGACTAATCAATGCAGAACATCATCATGAAAGATAATTTTACCCTCTGGCACTTCAGGGACAGGATAATGAGGCCTGGTGTTTTCCATTTTTTATTCTTCCACAAGAATCTACATTTTTTAGTCCCAGCTAATTGATTTAAGTTCATGGAGGAAGGTTTTTTCCCCTTTTGCTTCCAGTATCTTGGATATTAATGGATTCTAGTGAGCTAGCAGAGCTGTGTGATCAGTGTGTTTGGAGATTCAATACACTGCCATTCTGACCTTTCAGAAGCCAAGGGAAAAACATCAGGCCCAGCATGTTGATCCCACATGAGCACTGAAATCTGTGGAGCTGAAGGAATGGGACAAAGCTCTCTCCAGCAGGAGCTGGACTCCATTCACCTCAGCAAAAATATTTCTTACTCCAAATATCCTTCCCAGAGACAATGGGAGCTGTTTTGTTTTCTGATATGAGTGATCAAACATTTCCCAGCCACTGATATTGTCCCTGTTGTCCATGAATCCACTAAATCCACTGGATGAGACCCGAAAAGGAGGATATGCCTGCTGCACCACGTACCTGAGGCTCTAAAAAGTGTGAGCTACATGTGTTTTTGTGAATAATCCTTATATTTCTTCAGTATTTTGCTACCATTAACTAGAGTTATTCTTGTATTATTATTTTTTTTTTTAGGGATGGCAGCAGCTTATGACAGATTTGTTTAGGGTTAGCCCTATACATAAATTAAGTGGCAGATAAAATTTAATTTTTCTTATAAGAAAAGCCTATAGCTCCTTAAATTGCTCATTTAACATCACTGAAAAGTAATACTCCACTTTAGAATGGACATGGTATTAACTTTAAAAGGCCTATTTAAAGTGATGGTTGTCAGTGAGTGAAAGCCAGATATGGTAATTTCCAGTTACAAATCAGAGTGAGGAAACTGGAGAATGGACAACCTTGTTAACACAAGCGCGACGGAGGAAGCACCGGGGTCAGAGTGCCAGCACGGAGAGGAATAAAGACACAGCACCAAAAATATGTCCTATAATTAGGGCAGCTGTAAGAGTCAAGGTTGAAGATTCTTCACCATGACATGTCTGATATAGAAAAAGTGATAGCCAAGAGTAATCACTTACAGGCACTGAGCCTTAAAGGAGCAGCTCTGTGCTACCCTGGCTGGGGCAGGCCAGCCTGGGAGACAAAGAACAGGGGGCACGGGGTGACTCTGAGCAGTGGGAGTGGGGAAGGGGGTAGGGAAGAGCTGGAAATTTCAAGGGTCAACACTCAAAGGAACCAAAAATGGAAAAAAATTGCTCACTCGGCAGAGAGGTTTCTGATCATGGTGTGGAACAGTGGTGACTCAGAGAGCGGGGTGGGTGGTGGTGCGTTGGGGAGGGAGTTCTGGGTTCAGATCCGAGTGGATGGGCACAAAATTACTGTGTGGGGGCACCGGGGGAGGAAGGTGACAGCAGGAGCCTGGAGCAGTGTGTTTGTGAATGGGTGCACTCAGGTAGGGTGGGCAGTGGGAGAGCAGAGCTGGGGAAGGGACAGTTTGGTGGGCACAGCACCAGAGCCACTCAGCAGGCACAGAAAGGAGGCAGAGCTGGGGATGGGACAGTTTGGTGGGCACAGCACTAGAGCCACTCAGGAGGCACAGAAAGGAGCCACACCCTGAGCAGGCAGGGGCACACATCCCCTTGGATGGGCAGCAGAACATGGGGTGCAGGGATGCTCCCTCCACCTCAGCCTTCCCCAGGGCTGGGTACTGATGGAGGGGAAGGGCACAGACAGATCCAGACTCTCCAGGTCAGCCTGCAGAGATCTGCCCCTTCCTGTGGCTAGGCAGTAAAACAGGAGCTGGAGCCAGCGTGCAGCACATTCCACCCTTCCTGTGGGAATCTTCATGGACACACTGGAAAGGAGCAGGGAGCTTCCTCAGCATCCTGGCTGAGGGAAGCTGGTGTGACCTGACCTGTGGGGATTTGGGGAATGCTCTCAGGAACATCCCTGACAGCCAGGTCAGAGTGGAGCAGGGGACAGGGGGACAATTCCATTAGTGAAGAATATCTCTGTATTCCAGTTTCCAGGGGATCCCTTGGGATCTGTGGAAACCTTTCAGGCTTTCTGCCTCGTCCATGACCCCTTTGGCAATGGCTGTGTAAAAGCCCCAGGAGGCTGTCGCAGGAGAAGCCTTCTCCTCTTCTGCTGCCTTCTGCTGTATGTCCCCAGGGAACGATGCAGCCCAGGCAGTTAATGTGGAGTGACATGGGCACATGCTTTTCCTCCTCAGTCCCCACCTCCTCCATGGGATCCACTTGAAAGGATAAAGGAGATTCCAGCTGAACTAAGTGCCTTATCCCCAAACACTCTGTCTCTACATTGAAGGGTATTCCACGGGAACAGCTGTAGTGTAACATAACCCCCTCCAGCTGAGCAGCAGACACCGGGGGTCTCTGGGGGCTGGGCAGGGCTCTCTCTCCATCCCCACATTTCTGAATAACCCACACCACCTCCTGCAACAAGCCCGTTCCTCACCTAGCCTGGATCCTTCCTCACAGTATTTAAAGGCTGGTAAGTAACAACCATGAGCCCTTAAGAGAAGGACTCTGACCTTGCTTTAGGCTACAGCCTCCCACTGCTAGCCCAGATCTGGTTACCTGATATCCACTTTTCCCTGCCAGCTCCTAGAGCCAAGCTTTTCTTCAAGGGCAGGAGGATCAGCCTGCCCCTGTGGACGTCTCCAGCATCCATCCTTTGATTTGCTCACCACGGGGTTCAGAGGCTGAAGGCAAGAAGAGCATTTCCTCCCCACTAAAATCCCTGCAACAGAGTCACTGTGGCACTGGACACAGTTTCCTGGCAGATCAGAGGCCAGGAGTCCTTCAGCCCCTTTGTCAGCCAGTTTGTTTTGCCTTTGTCTTTGTCACCCTGTACTTGGGGATGCTAATTCGATTTTCCATTGAGAGGTGCGGATATCTATATTATTTTCCTAAAACTCCAGAGAATATTATAAATTTCTTTTTATTGCTTCCAGCCATGTTATTTAAAGTAATTAACCTTAATTTATAAATTTTTATATCAAACTGCCTTTTAACTTTTAGAACTGGCAGGAGAAGTCCATTTCCCAGGGCTCCTAATAGTTCTCCATTTAATCAAAATTCATCCATCAGATTCCAGTGTTAAATCATCTTTTAATTGGGAGTTACATTCTGGTTAATAGTTTTATAATTCGCCGCCTCTAATAGTTTTTACCACAGGGATCTACTCCATTTTTTCTCACTCTATTATTCCTGGTGTTCAGCAGGGACATTTTAAAAACGTTCACTTCCCCTGCCTGTTCTTTGTGATCTCATTAATTCTTGATAGCAACTTCCCTTTCTCCTCATTACTGGAGCATAACTACCTTTATCACTAGGTGAAACCTTACTCATTTCTACAAGTGCTCTCCAATTTTATTTTTTTTCCTCCTCTTAAATAAAATAACAATCTGCAATTTATTTCAGAAAATAATATTCTGTGTACTGTGTATGGTCGTGGTGCTTCACGCTGTGGAGATTTCAGAGTGGAGATTTTTTGGGGCAAGAACTTCCTCTAACTTTGTATTTCCAGTGTTTCTACGAGCAGGGCCCTGACAGCAGTGGAGTTTTCTAGGAGATAATTCCAATTAAAAATAGAAACTACTGGTACTAATGGCATGAGAAAACCAAGGAACTGATTGACAGGAACGGCAGATCTTTCTGGAGGGGATCATTCCGTGTGACCCACACACCTTTTGCCTGCTCTCATGTTCTGCAAGCAAGGAACAGGATTGGCACTTCCATACCAGGGGCTGGTTGTGCTCCAGGTGAACTCCACAGTGGAATTGTCAGCCAGGGCCTCGCTGGTGCAGCTCTGAGCAGTCAGGGCAGTGTTACATTAGCTTGGGATCCTCCCCAAGCCATAAAAACAGCCCAAGGAGGAGTAAATAACCTTGTATATGAGGCAGTAAAGCCAAGCTTGTTGTTTTTTTTTTTTAAAATGCCTAGAATTAGTGTAAAATTAAATTTGAAACCTTAATCCTCCAAGGGCTGATTCTCAATTTGCAGATCCACAAAACCTCTGCAAATTACCCCACCAATCCTACTGACAGTCTTATAGGAATATGTTATATTGACTACCCAAAGTCAGGCTCTGCAAAGGAGAGCACATTGTAAAGTGCCATTGGAGAGAGTGAGGAAAAACAATCTCCAAAGGTTTATATCTTAGGCCCTTGAACAGTCCCACAGAATAATTTCATATATAACTTTCTATAAGAAAAATAGGATGGACAAGTGTAAACAGAATTATTATACAATTACAGTGGTCCTTGCAATAACTATAACACTGTCCACTGTAATTTTTATGTCTCCATAAACTACCAGCACTGCAGGATTCCTTTAGCCCTTCTCTCGCCCCACGTGGCAATGTAATAACTTTTCCCAGTTAACGTATGCATCAGAGCAGTAATTTGATATGACAATGATTACAAAATACTCCAGCAGTTTTAATTGACTGGTGTTGAGATCATATCACCAGCAACAGACAAGATCTTATCTCGTGTATGACTTCCATCCCGCCTGACTGGGACAATATTTATGTTAATAAGGATCGCAGGCATTAGCCAAGTATTAAGTCCTCAGCTGTGCTAACTACATTGAGATGCAAACAATAATTTCACAGACTGCTGGCCACCCTTTCCTACGTGTCTAGTGGTCGTAAATAAATAAATATTTGGGGTTTTGCACGGTACAAAATCCAACGAAGGAGTATTTCTGCCTGGAGCCCAGATTTCAGGATTCCTTGGGAGAAATAGGATTGTAATTCAGCAGTTAAAAAGTCACCAAAGCCTGATACTGTAGCTGAAGAAATTACCATAAAAATCCGAGGCAGTATTGTGCCTCCTGTATGCAGAGCAGGCAGACTATTACCTCCTCTTTTGTTGCTGCTGCAAACATTTACTTGGAGAGACCTTATTGTCAATGAGTTTTTGACAGAGGTCAAAGTATTTCTGAGTGAAACTGAAAGAGGTCTGGGACTTATATCAGACAGCTGACAGCATCAACAATAGTGTGTTTACTCATCCTGCATGCTGGAAAAATTAATTAAAAGTGTTTGTGAGATGTTCTGAGCTGGCAGGAGCCTCGTGTGCTTTCAGTAATGAGGATGCAGCTCTTGTCTGTGGGTGGAGGAAACCTTGTGGAGGGGCTGGAGCACAAGGAGGAGGGCTGAAGGAGCTGGGGCTGTTCAGCCTGGAGAAAAGGAGGTTTTAGGAGACCCTTACAGCTCTTTGCAGCTTCCTGGAAGGAGGTTGTGCTGAGGGGGCTCCATCTCCTCCCAGAGAGGAGACAGGATGGCAGGAAATGGCCTGAACTTGCACCAGAGAGGCTTAGATTGGGTACCAGGAGAAAGATTTTCATGGAAAGGGTTGTAAAGCTTTGGAACAGAGTGCCCAGGGAAGTGTTCAAAAACCGTGTGGATGTGTCTGAGTTTTTCTGTCAGTCATGCCAGCTAACTGAAGCACCTCAGACTCATCCCCTAAATTCAGATAAACTCAGATAAATCCCAGCAGTGATGCAAATTACAGATTAGTTGAACATTAAAACCAGTGCCTTTGGTTTTGTGAATATATATACACACACACTTTTAATATTTGGCCACTTGAAATATTAATCAAATATTTTCATTCTGCTGCTCATTTTTAAATGCACTTCTCTTGAATCAGTCCAGTCTCCTCTTTCATGAATCCTTATCTCTGTCCTGTGGGTGTCTGTATCCCTGCCCTAATGTTCCACTGTACAAGAACTGAGCTGCTCATAACCCTAATCATACAAAAACAGATGATTCATTACTGAAGTGGATGAAAGAAGGCATTAAATATTGGCATAAAGGAGAAAAGATAAACTGGTACCAGAAGGTTCATCTCTATTAGCCAAAGTGTTTGGGGACACCACAGAAATAAACCCAGGGTTGTAAACATTGCCCTGGATTAGGAACCTGGGAGGAAATCCAGGAGAATGAACTTCTGTGCCTTGTTTTAGACAGGGGTCTGCCTTCTGTGTCCCACTGAGGGGTCAGGGCTGATCACTCCTGGAACATTCTGGGTGCAGTAGTGAAGGATTTGGGCTCAATGTTACACTTGGTAAATGGGCATTCACAGCCATGGAATGACTCAGGAATTACTGAAAGCTAAAAAAACCACACTCGTGGGCTCTTTTGGACTGCAGTGTGGATGTCAGGGATCTTTATCTCTTGGCCTTTCCTATCAAGTAGGAAGATAAAGGACTTCTTTTTGTTTTTTAAGACAAAAGGCAGCTGAATTCAGTGGACTTTAGGAGCTTGGAGTTCAGGAGAGAATCAGGTCTTGTGAAACTCCTGACTGAACAAGACAAGGAGGGAAGCAGCCCTACAGAGAAGAACTGCACAGCTGTAGAAGGACACCAGTGATGTGGAAGGTGATAAATACAGCATTGTCCACCACACTGATCTCAGACACAAACCAGGACACAACCTCAGGCCACTGCAGCTCATTCATTGATGCCAAACCCTGGGATGGGCCATTGATGAGAGGCCAGGGGCTGGGTGGGGCAGCAGGGAGGGGCCAGGCAAACCTGATCACGCTCACCTGATCACACTCACCTGATCACACTCACCTGATCACACTCACCTGATCACACTCACCCGTTCACACTCACCTGATCACACTCACCCGTTCACACTCACCTGATCACACTCACCTGATCACACTCACCTGATCACACTCACCTGTTCACTGCTGTGGGGTTGTGGGTGATTACCCAGGAAATAAAAGAGGAGCTGGGGGGACCCAACCCTTCTTCTCCAGCAGCGTGAGTGGTGCTTGTGCCACTGGTGCTGCAATAGGACCTGCTTGTTTGGAAAGCCTTGGAAAGCTGCTGCCTTGACTCCCACGTGTGGCTCATCTCCCAGCAAAGGTAAGACATTCCTGCTTTCTGTTCTGGGGCTGGGATGTGGAGGAGATGGGTGAGGATGTAGCAGTGTGGGGTTCCTGCGTTCAGAGCAGGCTGTGTTTGGTTTCTTGTGTTTCTGCCTGGCAAAAAGTGAAGGGTTTTTATGGCTGTGGTGGTTTGTTCCTCCTGCTCTGGCCTCTGGGAATGTGCCTGGATGTGTAGGGCTGGCAGCAGAGTGGTCTCTGTGTCTGGGCCAGCTCTAGGGTAGGAACCAGAGTCTCCTCTGGAGAAGAGGAACAAGGTGCAGTTTCCAGGTGGAAAGCCTCTGAGCTCAAAATAAATCCGTGGAACAAGATTTCATTCGCTTTTATCACTCAGGTGGTTTCTCAGCCATGTCCCAGACCCGTGGAGTAGCAGTCCCTGAGGCACAAACGAGCTGTCCCTGGAGAGCCGGGGAGTCGGGCAGTGGGGAAAGCAGCGCTGAGCATCCTCTCTCCCTGCCCATGGCGTGTTCAGCTGCGTGCTGCGATGTAAGGCAGCCCTAAATTACAGGCAAACAAACACAACCCCCTGTCGTTCCTCATCTCTCTGCTGTGTGGGCAGAAACTCATCTGGTAGCCTGGAACAAAGTGCCTGGGTGGATGGGAGCCAGGGAGGCGGCTCGAACCGCTCCTCCCGCCGAGATGCTGCAATTTAGTGAGTCATTAAGAAATAATACGGGGTGTATCGCTCTCTCTTGTTCTCGCCACACACAGTCAAACAGAAAATATGCAACATAATCTCGTGCGTTTATTTGGGGTGAGGGATAATGGCCCCTCAGAATTAAACACCAGCTGTCTTTAAAGGCTCTCTGGCCACCCTCTGTCCCCCGGCTGATGCTGTACTTTATCCCAAAGAACTGCGGTGAAAGGGGGAACCCTTACAGAACTAATTTAGTTAAAATTTACACTCCTTGATTTTGTGCCTCTTCTTTTTCCCTCTTCTAGTTTTGTAGCTATGATGCAGTATTGATCCAAAGATCTATAGGATCATACCATGGCTCCAGGTGGGTGGCAGAATTGAGGCTAGGCTTCATTTCCATCTGAATGGTGCAGAAAATAATTCCACTTTCCAGCTTTTATTGCTCAGAACATTGCATTTCTCTCATTGCAGTGTATGGGAATTAGCTCTGGAGGAAAGAAATGATTTTTTTTTTTTCCCTCCCCCCTTGATGTAGAGTGGAGCAGAAGGATTCAGGAAGAAGTAATGCAGGAAAGCAGACAGCGAGCTCATTGCTGTTTGAATTAGGTGCAGCTGGATTGCTCTAACGAAATGGGACTGCTCATCCGGGGTTCAAGTGGTGTTTCTGTGCAGGGATGGTCTCCAGACTGCAGATTCCTTGTCTGGCTGGGACAGCCCCCTGCAGCACTGGGAAATGCAGGGACAGCAGAGCAGGCAGCAGCTCAGCTTCGCTCCAGGTGCTGGTTCAAGGGGGTGCAGGGAGGAAATCTGGTTCTTTTCTAGTGCAAAGGCTGAGGAGAGCAGCTGAAATGGTGACCCAGCCTGGACTGGCAGCGTTGCCATAATTCATTGAGTTTGCTGTGTGGATTTAGTAAATCAGAAGGAATTTCCCTGCCAGAGAAGCAGCTGCCACCTGTTCATCAATGTGACCACCTTAAACTCATTCCTCTGGTACTGCATCCTGCTAGAAGAGTTTCCCACTGTTATTTCCTTCTGGAGGGGGAGGAAGGAGAAGTTCAGTAATGTGCCAGGAAATACTGCCGTTTGTGCATCCAGGAAAGGAAAGACTTTCAGAATCCAGTGGCATACTCTAGTAAGCACAGCTCAGCAAACGTTATCAGCATGCTCTGCTTTCAGAAGCACAGGTCTTGGGAACTCAGTGCCAGTGTCTCAGGCAGGAGTCAAGGGGAAGTAAAAAATAATCTGCAAGGGTTTAGGATAATTTATGGAGGTTCCTGTAACGCTGTAACCAGCAAGATGCTAAATGTTTCTCATAGCAGAGAGGTGCTCTCAGGAGAACACCTGTCCTCGTGAAGCATTTCCTTCTCACACAGAATAGATGCTGCTACTGCCTGGTGTCACTTTAGTCATGACAGCAGTGGGATTTTGCTGCCCTGCTCACCCAGCTGGTCCCAGGCATGAGGCTGTGCCTGGGCAGGTCTCTGAGGGTGCTGATCTCATTAGCATCCTGAGCAGTGCCTGCCTGGCTCAGAGGCTTTGAAATGTGCTCAGGCTCGGGCCACAGGATTTGTGCTTTCTGTCAATGACAAGTGGAGCAAATATTGACAGTGCTCTCAGAGACTCCAGTTACTATTGCTCTTGTTAATTCAGGGCAAAATTTATCCTCGTGCCACAGGCCTGTGTTACTCCATGCTATTGAAACAACTGGGCTGCCTGCTCCCATTTTTTTTTTGCTGTGTGGACAATTTGGGGAATAAGGGAAAGAAAAGTAAGGGTGTGTTGGGTCATCTGTGGAGGTTTTTAAACTCTTTTTTTTAACCTCATGCTCTTCTTTCTTGTTTCTAACCTCGTGTTGGACCACTCGTGTGCAAACATAGAGAATGTTCTGATAAAGTTAGGAGAGGGGGGAGATGGAAATACAGAGCAAAACAGTAATTTTCCCACTGAAGCTGGTGAACTTCTAGGTGATGCCCTGAACATCTATCGCTTTTAAAGACTCCTAGATTTAAAGAAGGAAAAAAAACCTGTAAAAAACAGACATGGAAAAAACCTGGATTAAACTGTCACTCATTCACAATCTATCCAGGAAACTCATCCATGCCCCTACAGGTAGCTAGTTATCCCATCAGGAATTTCATATTCTTGTCTGAATCCTGGAACACAAATTGCTCCAGCGCTATGGGTCTGCCTTGATTAGGGTCTGCTGACACAGATGTCCCCAGCATGTGTTCCTAAAAAGCCTGCTCAAATAACTGCTTCTTTCCCCAAAGGGATCAAAGGTTGAGATGGTCTTTCCAGAGCTTTAGCCAGGCTGTGCAAAGCATCTGCAAAGTTTAATCCCTTAACCTTTCCTTCCCTCCCTCCCTTGTCTATTTTTTTTTTTTAACGATGGTATAAATGGAGTTTAAGGGTTTATATTTTTTTTCTTTATAAAAACAGCCATTACTTGTGAAGAACCCCTGGAAAAGAAAGTGTAGCCTTGCTTTTTAGCCAAGAGACAGTTAGGTTTTGGCTGTTCTGTCAAAGATAAAGCCCAGAATGCCTTTGTACACTTGTGCAAATATCTAATGTTGATATCTTTTGCCAGCTGCTGTTGTGGCTTCTTTTTCCTTGATGAACCAGATCCTCTCGTGATGTGGCCTCTGAGCACCATTATAATTAAAAGAATTAAAATTCAATTTGAGCTATTGTCGTTACACAATGCAAAGTTCAACACCACTGAAGGTTGATTTTATTGATTCTGTATTGGGCACTCCATGGAAATCAGTTACCTTGACACAAACATGGTATTGGCAGTAGAAGGCACAAATGGTCCAGCTCCTGCCCTTGCTCACTCTAATTTTACTGTTAGCAGCACCTTTCACAGTTGAGGCAGCATTTCTATCTTAAAACATGTTATTTCAAAATCACTTTGGTCCTGGAATTATCTCCAGCTTAAATAGCAATATAAGATTTGCAGCCTTGGCTGAAAAATATATGTATGAGAGTTAAATGCTACAAAGCTTGTTAAAATTGCAGCTGTCAGTGGCAGCAAGGAACCCTGTCCTTCCTGAGAGCTCACGTGGGTTTTTTTTTTTTTTCCCCCTTTGCACTCCTACTGTTCTGGCCTGCACCTATCTATTTTCTTTATTTATTTTAAACCCCAGCCACAAACTTTATCTGAATTTTCCCGAATCTGTTTCGTTAAGAAACAACCGTCACCATCAATTGTCTCTCTATTCAACACAATTATTTCCAAGAGACTGGATATTGACTGGAAATCAGCTCTTGTGAGTGTGAGATGCTCTTAAGCCCTGATGAGAATTGTTCCTGCTCTCTCAAAGTGCTCCTCTGAGCGGAGCAGCTGCAGCTCCTGCTCGATGCACTAACGGTTCCTGCAGCACCACAGGGGCTGGGCACTGGCAAGGATGGAGCTGTGGTGGTGGGGATGTGAAGGAACCTTCCTGGAAGGTGGGGAGGCACTTGGACAGCAAGACCATGGAAAAGGTCCATCTTTGGAGCCACCTTTTCTGGTCTTTATGTTGGTGTTTTCAGTTTGAGGCATAAGCATTGCTTTTCCCTGGAGTGCCTCTGCACCAGGGCTGTGTTTTGGTGTAGTTAAATTATAATAATGATTGAATGGAGGTGGGAGAGGATTCCTGGATTCCTTCGCCTCCATCCCCTTGTCCATGCACTGGGTCAGGAATCAAGGAGCAGCTTGTAAGGCTGAACCCCAACGTGAGAGAGACCAGAACTGTGGTTTGTGTGTGCCTGAGCTTCCTCTTGCAGAGTGTCACCTGTCCTGTCACGCTGCTTTCCAGCCCTGGAGTCTCGTGCATTGTCCAGTGTGTCAGGAAAATTAATCCACAAACACCAGAGGTTTATGTCCAAAAAGGAGACAGAAGAGTCCTTTTGCTTTATTCAAATAAAGGGGGAGGCTATGGGGGATTCCCCTGGGATCTCTCGAATTTTTGGAGGACTCAGCCTCCTTTTATCCTATTTTCCCGGCCACATTTCCCTCTCTCTTTCCCTATTGCTGAGGTACTTGAAAGGCACAGACTTCCCAAACACCTGACACCTGAGATTCCCCTCTGATGTATAACCTTCCCTTTTAATTTTTAATTCTTATAGAATTCATAGTTTCCCCCCATTGCTTCTTTCATCTTCCAATATCCAATTTCATTTCTCACCGAACCTACAGTTTGTTTGTAAAGGCAAATATCTTTTCCCATTCACCCATCAGTGTAATCCATCCCATTGTTTCTTTTATCTCTCAGTGCTTGTTTTATCCACCAGCACACCCACAGCTCGTTTGTACAGACAAATGTGACATTCCTCTCAAGTTTGTGATGACACCTGAACATCCAGGGATTGTCCTCCCTTGGGGAGCAAACCTGGCTGGGAGCTGCCCTTGTGGCAGAGCCAAGGGCTGGATGAGAGGGGCTGAGTGCTGTAAATTTTAAAATCCTGTACATTTGTAAATCCTGTCCCAGCCTCTGCAGGCACACCTGGGGATGGATGGAGTGAGTTCTGCCCGGGGCTGAGCAGTGTCGCTGCTGGGATGGCAGAGGCAGGGCTGGGACAGGGACACCCAGCCGGGGCTGTTATCGCCGCGTTCAGCACATCCCGAGCTGCGGCTGCTTCTGGGGAGGGAAAAGCTGCTTGGGAGGGGAAAAAAAAGTGTTGCTGGTTGTTTTGACAGAAGTCGCAAAGTGCCTGGGAAGACCCTGTCTGCACATTCTGTGACTGCTGCTCAGCTTATTGCTACCTCATTAGCAAGGAGTCACCTAATTAGCGAGGCAAGCTGTTAATTATGTGTGTACTGTAGCTTCAAAATGCTTTTAGATGTTAAATATTTTAGTGATAAAGAGTTGCCGCTAGATTATTTTCTTTCTGTATAGATTTTTCCTCTGTCAGAAGGGAACAAATCATGCACTGCTGTAACCACCACAGACTGGGGAAAACCAACTGGATTTCTTCTGGTGGAGTTGGCACTAATGAACAGAAAGAATTTTTGAAAATAAGATAAAATGGCAAAGACTTGGTAAGGTTAATAAGATAGTGGAACCCCCGCGTGTCCAATCAGTCTTGATAAGAGAACAAAAGCTACATGTTTGCTAAAATAACTTTAAAAACAAATAACATTGACTTTCCACACCTAGTGGAGACCAAATTTTCACTTGCCTGCATGCCTGCTCTCCCGGCATGCTCGGACCTGTCACCGTTCCGGCTCTCCCCAGGACAGTGTGACTTTGATTTTTGACTGCTGGGCAATCTTTTTCATCAGATGGAGCTGGATTGCAAGGTGGAAATTAGGTGTCCCTGCATCTCCCCACTCCTCCAGCTCACATGAAAATTTTGTGTTGAGGACATGGATCCACTTCCTACCGGCCCCGCCGCGTGAGGCTTTGATTAGCAATTATTTCTGAGATATTAAAAAACACAATAGATGTTGCAGGGCTCTGGATTTTCAATTAGGATTCAGGGAAAGGAAAGGCTGTGGTCACAACTCGATAGTTGTTTGTCCCTGTCAGAATGTGAATTATTGGCACTGCCTTATGATCATGTGTGCCCATGCACCAACACTTTGCTGTGTTAACTGTGTCTCTTTGCATTGATTAGTTGAATTCTGACTTTTGCTCTTTTTTGGGGGGTTGGAATAAACTAAGACAGACAGCACAGAGTGATTTGTTCTTGATCTCTTAGCACTGTGTCCTTACCCTGCTCCTTCTCTCTGTATGTGAACTGGGATAGTAAAACTTTCCATGTAGCTTTAGAGAAGAATGAAACCACTTCAGCCATTACTGAAAAACTGACCTGCAGGACTGTTATATCTTTTGGCTGCTGCCTTGCAGATGCATTACAAGTGTGCCACAATGGCAGCATCCAGGTGATAGGACTTTAAACAGTGCATTTCCCAAAAGGTGCTGGATTTGGATTCTTGAAACACTTCTTAAGAACACATTCTGGAGCTGAGCTAATCCAGAATACTGAAACACTGCACAGCTGAAGATGTGCACTGCCCTTAGCTCTCAAATGACTGAGAATTAGAAATAGGAGCCAGCACCTGGAAGTACAGCAGGCAGGAATGGGACAGAAGTGCAGAGGAATCTCAGAGGAGGTGCACAGCTTCTGGGGGACAGGGCAGGAAACCCACCTGGTGCTGGGAGGGCTCCCAGAGCTCCCCTGAAACAGGCAGGTGTGTGACCTGCTCTTCACACCCAGATAAAGCACAGTGGGATGATATCTTTAAAGTAAGTGTCCACTCTAATATTTCAAAAAGGACTTTTGGGTAAGGAAAAATAAACCTCTGTGTGCAGTTTGTCTTGGGGTGAAGCTAGAGGCGAAGAAGAAATATTTGGGGCTTCTACCACTGATTGCAGTATGGGTTTAAATTCTTATTTGATAGTCAATAAAGACAAATTACACTCAAAAATAGGCTCTGCAGAGGAGTGAGCTGGCAGTTTGCAGAAGAGGCTGTGCGGGATCTTAACGTGCAGCCGCTTGTAAAGGCTGGGGGAAAAAAAATTTTCAACTGCACATTATCTGAGTGAGCTTCCATATTTTACCATGACACCGACTCCGAGACTCATTTCCCTGGGTTAAGTAGTGTGGGGTGAAGTATCTGCCTCCGTGCCTCTCCCGATCCATCTGCTGCAGGAGCCTGGGCATTTAACCTGCAGCGCCTGCTGATGGATGAGCAAATCAGAGAAAAGAGGCCGTGCTGTTTAACCCTCTCCCTTTGTAGCTGCACTTAATGAATGTCACACAGGCCCACTATAGAAATGATGGAACATCCATTCTGGCAGCAGGAACAGAGCCCACCCTGCAATGATATGGTGAAATATGCTGAAAATATTCACAGGAGCCCGGGAACATAAACCCATGATTATTTTTTTTCCCCCTCAAATCTCAATATTTTAGCCAGTTTCTCCCCACCACGTAGTAAAAGTGCAGTTCTAAACAACCTCTACTTTTTTTGAGGGGACGAGAACTCTATTTTCTTTTTAATGTGGCTGTACCAAAATTGCTAACTTATGCTAACCAAAATGTAATTGTTGTCTGTGCATGTCTTTTTGTCTTTCTGAAAAATGTCTTATTTATAAGATTACAAGTCTTAATGACTACATCCAGTAATTCCTGGGTTAAATTCAAAGATGATAAAAGTAGGGCTATGTCTATTCTAGCAGAATTCTTCATGTGCAGGTGTGCTCTCTGCTGGCCCAGTTATTGTCCCCTCGCTCATGGGGAGTCTCAGGTGGATTTTAAGAAAATTCATTCCTTGCTGAGAAGTTTTTGCTCAACATCTTGGAGGCAGCACAAGTGAGTGAGCTGAGTGAACAGGAGGGTTTGTAGCTCAAAGATCTTCTTGCTATGAACTGGAAGAGTTTCATCTTCATTTCTTGCATGCATCTTTTTTCTCCTCTACTATCTTTTTCACCTTTTCTCAATACCATCTATATTTAGCTTCTTCTCACCTCCAAACTTTGCACCAGATCTCCTCCTTTTGGGCTTCATTCAGGGAGAGAAAAGAGAGTGAAACTTGCTCATTTTATGACTGTACAAAACCTCATTCAGTGGCTTCAGTTTCCCTAAATCACCATCACTCACCAGCCTCATTTAAAAACAAATCATTTTTGTAGCTTCAGAAAGAGAATATAAATTTGAAAAGCTGGTGGCTAATTACTTCTGTTGGACTCAGCTTCATGCTGGCAGCAAATGCCTGTCAACTGTTCTGTCAGAGACTCGTGTAATTGTCTGTCTGCTCCTGTCAGAGGATGCTGTGTTCCAGGGAGGCTTTTTCGTGGAATTGCTCCCCAAAGAAGAGCACCAGCACCCTTGGGTGCCTCAGAGTGCTTTGCTAGTTGATGTCCTCTCAATTTACCAGGCCTATGTTCACACTGGAGCAGGAGAAGCTTGGATGTCAAGCTTTGCTTTTCCAAGATAATCAGCAAACAGTGTGTGTGTGTGAGAACACGAGGTGTGTAAATAAATGGAGGCAATACTATCTCTGGGACCTTCATTTCACCCAAGCTATTGAATCATCTCATCATAACTGCTTGTTATTAACCAAGTGGCATAATTCCAACTTAAACTTCCCCTTTGTTTACTGGAGACTTGCTGAGGAGCTTGTGCTGAATACTTAATTTTCAACCTTCTAACTGCATGTATTCATGGAAGGACCAAGCAGTGTTTATCTCAAACATCTAGAGCTGGGTGTGAACCTCAGCTTTATTCTTAGAAGAAGGTTTCAGGTCTGTGTTTTAACGGGGAAAGAAACCTTGTGAACACGATTGTCAGGGGGAAGGGAGGTGATGCTTTGCATGAGCTGTCCCTGCAGAAGGTTGTGTGCACTCCTTCCTCCAGCCAGCCCAAAACTGAGCACTGCTTACCTGAGGACCAGAGGCTAAAAGTGAGTCAGGGCATTGTCTGCTCAGGGCAGCTGCGTGCTGGCCACGAGCCTGATTGCTGCCCAGCAACTCACCTGAAAGGGGGATTATTCTCTGAATATTTCTCCTCCTTTAATGCCCTCTCTTGCCTAATATACCAAATAAAGCAGGGTGATTCTGCTGTAGGAAAATCCCCAAAAATTTACTTTATTGGCTGGCACGGTGGAGGGGACTGTGCTGGAGCTCCTGGTGCTCGTGTTGGGTCGTGGTGATATCCTCTTCCTTGCAGCTTCTGCTGGAGCTCAGATGTGAAAGCAAGCTGTTAATCACACATGCTGCTGTACATCTTAATATTTAAAATTGGGATGGAAAGGTGACTGTGCCTTGGAGGCTGAAGGACTGTGCTTGGAAAAGCATTGAGTTTTGTGAAGCAGAGTGAGGGCAGGGAAGATCCTCAGGTTGAAAATTCTTTATGGAAATGAGGAAAGGGTAGTAAAGGCACCTCAATAAATTAATTGAGATGTTTAAGTGATGCTGTTAATCCTTTCTGTAAACAGGACTTTAACAACAAGCTCTACCTGAGCTTTCTGTTTCCTGGCCCTGCCTCTCCCTGGTGGAGAACCTCCAACCTGATTAACATAAGAAATGAAGCAGAACCCGCTGCTAGCTCTGCACATCGCTGCATCCTCCTGGTGTAGGAGCAACCTCCCCACTGCCAGTGCAGCCATCCCTCGCCCACAACATCTGGATTTCCTCCGTGCTGCGCCGTGCGAGCCAGAACAACCCCGACCTTCACATTTTGGGTTCTTGATCTTCAGAAAAGGGTTTTTCTCTGAAAGTCTTTAACTTTCCGGGTCTGCCCCGCTGTGTGTCCCCGTGTCCCTGCAGAGTTTTTGTTTCGCCCTGCCGTGGCACGGCTCGGTGACACACAGAGCCCGCTCGCCCTCCCCACGCCGGGCAGCCTTGACAGAACGGGCGCCCCAAGATAAATCGGCACCTTCTGCACGGAGCTGAAAATCGAACGGTGCCCGTGCTCATCTGGAGCCGAATAGATTGTCACAGAGCCTGGGGACAAGGGCAGGGCGCGGGGGGAGCGGGGCAGCGCAGTGTCCCCGTGCGAGCCCAGGGCTGGGTTTGCCTGGGCTGGGTTTGCCTGGGCACGGCTCACACAGCCCCGGCTCTGCTGCTTTGGGGCTGTGCCGGAGCACAGGGGGGACCCCGGGGGCCGGGGGAGGGAGAGGAGCGCATATAAATCATTATTGGCGAACATCTCAGCTCTTGAGCCAGGCTGTCGCTTGCTGCTGCTCGTGGTGCAGCCCAGGCATAAATCATAATTCCCCTACAATAGATCCTTTTGCAGCCGCCATCAGGAAAAGTGTGTTGGTTTTATCGATTTTTTGACACCAGGGCCCTGGCAACGGCCGCTCTGAATCATTATGAAATGAAACTGATTAGGAATTCATGGAATACTAAATAAACTTTACGAGCCCGTTGTAAGTTTTTTGATGCATGGGGAGCGGAAAATGAAAACTAATGATATAAAAATTACACAGCGTGCTGAGTATTATTATACTGCTATTGATTTGTTTCAAACTGTACATCAAAATCGAAGTGTGCTGGGTGTGCTTGGCTGCAAGGCTGATGCTCAAAAGCTTTTGAGGTTGTTGGTTTGTTCTTTGGTTGTTTTTTTTTTTTTTTTAATGCTGGCTCCAGCATTTTTTGCCAGTTGGAGAAGGTTGTGCCACTGCAGGATTGCTCGAGTGCTCCCTGCACCTGCAACCACCCTCTGCATGGTGATCACGGATTTTATTCTCCCCTTTGCACGGGGATTCTCCCGAGACAAAAATATATTGACGAGGATTTTAGGCTAAGTGGATAACTCCCCACACACACTTTTGCTCCAGGGAATTTGACTTCTGTTCCTTAATAGCCAGCGTTGTGAGGGAAGCCCAAGACATTTGACAAACATTTATGCAAAACTGCACAAAGGGATCATTTGTTCTGCCACTAACTGCAGCCACCTCGGGAGTGAAGGGGAACAGCTGGTTATAATGCTGCCCATCGCTTTGGGTCAAGAACAGATAACTTGCCATTTTTTAAACTTTTCTTTCTACAAATAGACAATTTGTAACGTGATCGTAATAGCCCTGTCCAGACTTAAAATCAATGGAAATAATGAGTGGAATCGGGGTGATCTATTTGCTTCCTATTTACTATTTTTGACAGCAGAATTTAGCAAAATTAAGTAAGGAAAAAAAGGTAAAAAGGCTGGGATTGTTCCAGTGTCACCGTGAGACAAAGTGCTGAATAAGAGCAGGGGGGTGTGGTTAGATGTAGTGCTGGTGGTGTCATTGCTTGTTTTTGTTGGAATAAAAAGGATCCTCAGCTGCAGATTGCCCTGCTAGCCTAGGAAGGTCTCTGTCCTGGCTGGAGCAATGTGGCTCTGTATTGTAGAGTGCCCACCCTGGCTCTCTCCTGCAGGCAGGATGCTGGAGGGCGCTGCAGCAGCTCATTTTATGATTTCCTTTAGGAGAAAAACCCTGCCCTGAAGTAAATACCTTTCTTCTTGATGGCATCCATTCTGCCTGAGTTCTGTGTGTTGCAGAAGAGCAGTGGGACACGTGCAGCTGTGTCCAAAGCATTACTGGGGAAAAGCTTTTTGTCATTTCAGCGCGAAAACAAGGTCACATTTAGAAATGTCTGCTGGTGTAAATGGATTTGGCAGGTGATGGGAGCAGCAGTAACAAATAAGGCTGTAACAGAGCTAAGCATGTGCAGAACCAAACCTCCTTCCTCCTGCAGAATGAGCACCAAAAGTCACCACAGCTGGTGTGGGCACGAGCCCTGGGGTGGAAGGAGCTTTGGTATCCTCAGCTGTGGGGTGAATGCTTGAGCTGTGCAGGGGGCTGCAAACTCTGTGGCTTTGGGATTTGGGGAGTCTTGTGAGCACAGCTGGAGCAGGGCTGCACTGATACGATGGGGTTTTTGGGGGAGACAGCAATCCCAGGGTTGAGAGTGTTTCTGGAAGTCCCCTGCCAGGACAGGAGCTGTTTCTGTAAGCAGGTGACAATGTCGTGATAGCTGAATGTGATATCCCGTGGCCTCAGCTCCTGGAGCAGGTACAGGAGGGTCTCACAGGGCTGGGGCCACTGCTGCAGGATCATCTGGCAGCTGAGCTTAATGCAGGGGACTTCTTAGGGTCAGCTGTATTTCTAGCTGCCCGTGCTGGTGATCATCTCTGGCCTAAGCACATTGCCTGTAAATGGAAATGTAATACTGGTGAGTAGGAGAAAATCCAACGGAATCAGGAACAAGAGAGGAGGAGAAAATTTAAGCAACTGGAAATAAGCTGCTGATCCACAGAGGGCTAAGCTGCCATGTCCCTCAGTAGTCCCCTGAGACTACACTTTTCTGCAAGTAAAGCTCCTGCAGCTCCTTCTGTGTCCCTGATAAACTTGGATGTCACTGCTCCAGGCTGCAGCTTGTAAACTGG
Organism: Cichladusa arquata; assembly: GCA_026413545.1. Classification (NCBI taxonomy): domain Eukaryota; kingdom Metazoa; phylum Chordata; class Aves; order Passeriformes; family Muscicapidae; genus Cichladusa; species Cichladusa arquata. The sequence goes on from JAOTQP010000828.1 coordinate 9,776,251, forward strand.
GATCTCCAGTTCTTCACCCTACAAACAGATCCTTCAGCTCTTTTCTATTCCCAGGCACAGAGAGCTGAGTCTACAGGGTGGTGGTGGTGAATTTTCTTATACTTTGGTTGGGGGAGCTGTGCCTGTAGCCATTGTGGTGTTGTCCATGCCACTCCACTGTGCTCCTCAAATATGGGCTGGAGACCAAGAAGCTGTTAGCTTCAAATTCCCTGGAAAACAGGTCTGGGGGGTGTAAGACTGAGCAGCCCTATTTATATGGAAAACAAACCCCTTATTTCCTACAAGTAATGTCACTCCAAGAGCGAGCTCCTGCTTCTGGTCCATGTCTTAGGAGTCTGGGAATTAAAAATACATTACATAGTATATGAATTCAGCATGTATTGGAGGGGAACAGCTTTAGTGTTTCCCAGCAGGGCTGTGTTTAACTGTGTCCCAGACCCTGTCCACATCCCAGGGCAGCTCAAGGTGCTCCTGCTCTCCATTCCCACCCTCCTGAGCCCTGCTGCTCCCAGCTTGCCACAGCCTCCCAGAAATTCTGTGGCAGCTGTGGGCTTGTTACCATCCTCTCTGGCCATTGGGATGTTCTGTGTGGGGCAGGCAGGGCGTGCTCTCAGCTGAGGCAGTTCTGTTCTCCCTCCTCAGCGGGCGCTGGGGATTTTTCTAAGATATGTATATTGAATTTAGATTTGTGCTCTTAGTACCTTCACTCATTCATTCAGAGCCATATTGACTACATAAATTGAGTGTTACAAGTAAGAGAGAGTTTAGCCATTATTTTCTCAGTGATTTGATTTAATGGCCTGGCTGTTTTGGCCATTACTTCTGGCGTTTCATTTGCATGGATTCTTGGCTCTGCTGATTAGCATGTTTTTTATATTTGCCATTTAATTTTTTTTCCCCTTTTGGAAAGCTGAGTGTTTCATAATTAAATAAATTCCTGCATCTGTTTTGTATCCTCATACAACCACACATATAAAGGACTATGTATATGCTATATATATTTTCCCCCCATCTCTGCTGCTTATACAGAGTTAAATGCAGCTGTCTGTGTGACAGGAATATTGTATACAGTGTGTGGAGTGATATACAGGTCACTATATTACTGATGAATAAAAGTTTCGTCCTAAGGCAGCTGCTGCAGATTACTTAGTGCTTGACATGGCGTGTCTTTGTGTCACTGTTACCGGGTGAAATTAAATCAGAACAGGAAAATATTAATTTAAAGTAGGGGATAGAGGCCGCTCACTTCCAATTACTCTCTACCCTGTCAGCTTTATATGGGCGCAAACAAGGAAGGAGGCTGGATTAATTGCTTTGGACTCTGCCCCACTACAGGCCCAATTATAGAAACATATTGGCTCCCAGCACTATTATATACACTGCTGTGCAGGAAATTGTGTGAAATTTTAACGGATTTCAGACGTAATAATAGAGAACACGATTCAGGACAGCATTAGCAGGCTGGGTGGAATCTTTACAGATGGGTTAAGGTTAAGCTGTTTGGGGGTCCTTTGTGTATTAAAGGATCATCTGGTTAACCCGTGTACTGGGAGCTTTTGATACTGGCCTGGGAGCAAACAGAATAAAAACATTCATCCTCTGACGACAAGGAGCTAAATCCTCAGTTGGAACGAGGGCAGGAACATGCTGTGTGAGGCTGGGGAGTGCAGGCTGAGGATGAGCCTTGCATGGCATTAAACACATTGCTGTGGGGAGGTGTTCTGTAAAAACCACCCCTGGCTGGTGGCAGCTTGGTGTGAGACTCACCTGCAAAGCCTGGGTCAGAGCAGCCAGGGTGATCAGCACTGAAACAGCCATGGGATGTTTGTTTTGGAAGTGGTTGTGGTTGTTTGATATTTTACTTAGAATTTGTTCAGAGGTTTTTTTCCCCTCACTGTGAATTCCATCCACTCCTTTGTCTGTGTTCAAGCCCATGAGTTGTAAACACCTGGTAATTTGTGTGCCAGATCAAGGGACTTGCTCCAAAGCCAGAGAGACTCTCAGGACTCCTGAATATCCTGTCAGTCCCTGTGTGTGCCCGTGTGCTGCACAGCCACCATGGGCTGCTGGCTTTCTAAGACATTTAAGGTATTAGAAGCAAGGAACTAAAGAAATTCTGTTGACTCTCTGCTTCCTGCCCAGACGAAAGTGCTGAAGTCGTTGAGTAGATGCACCTTTGATTTCCTGCCCACCAAAACTGTTGTGGATTTGGCCTCACAAGAGCCCTGCCCTGCAGAGTGAGAGCAAACTGTGAGTTTAGCAAGTGTCAACCACTCTTCCTTGTCAGCCCCAGAACAGGCTCTGCAGTCTTTGACTTTGTGATCTTTCAAACTGTGACTGACACTTCACAGCACTGCCTCTCCCTTGCTTGGGATATTTCAGTGACAACTGCTGAAGATTTTTGGAGGGATGTTAGAGGAGGGACAGCTGGTTGGGATCATAATTCAGGTAAAGCTGGGTTTAGTTGGACTTGTTTTCAACTGGTTTAACTGGGAAAGGTTGTATTGACTAGAAAGCCACATGGTTGAAAACACAGAGCCCTAAAGAACATGAGGTGTGACTTCAACCATTCCTGCTTCTTGAAGTGTCCAGAGAGGGACCTTTAGGGAATCCCAAAAGCATTAGAAATGAAAATTTGTCTTGAGACATGATATCCAAGAGTAAGTGTGGTGGGACTGGGGATTTCTGTCCCCTGGGTGGGAGCACTGTGGCAGTGGGGCTCAGGCTGGAGCAGCCCCATTACCTGGGTCAGGGGCTGCTCCCTTGGCTCCCTCCTGCCGTGGCTTGCACATCAATGGCAGTCTGTGCCGGTGAATGGGCTACAATAAAAGTGTTACACTAGCCCCGGTGATTTAGGGTGGCTGGGGACATGTATAAAGAGCTGTCTGGAGGATCCAGGGTGGTAGAAGCAAAGTAAATTCTGACCAGAAATGGTTATTGAATGGCAGAATCTTTGCTGTTTTCTCTAAGGAAAGTCTGTTTTGTTCCTGGATGATTATTTGAAGGGAAGCTGCATCTCCAGCTCAAGTCCTTGCCTCCCTTTGGTTCTGCTCCCTGTTCAGAGAGCCAGCACGACCTGCAGAAGCCTCAAAGTGTCACTTTTATATTTGCAGTTTGTGCTGGTTTTAAACCAGGAGGGGTGAAGGACTGAATTTATGATGTCTGGTTTGGGAAATCTATTTTTGCTCCCTCTAACTGATTGTCTTGTAACCATGCCTGTTATGAGTGGGGAGCATTGCTATATAGAGCAATGTGTAAATATAAATCTCAGGAGACACGTGTGGAATCTTATCACTACCAAGTGACACTGGGAATTCTTCTGGCACTGAAGGCACTCTGATATGGTGACCTGGGGAGGAGGGGGGTGCAGGGGAGGCTGAGGGCTCCATCTCTTTGGAAGAGCAGGGGAGTGCTGGAGGCACCAATGCCAACGGACTGCAGAGTGTGCCAAGGGCAGCTCCTGCTGCTGCCACGGTCTGTGCCAACCTCACAGCTGCTGCTGACATTGCAACCCTTGGTATTGACCCAAATCCTGTGGTATCAACCCAGTCTGAGAGGGCTGTGCAGAGTTTGAGGTGGTATTTCCAGCAGATCAGTGGTTCCATCAGGACATGGGTTCTGGACTTCCCTCTCTGCTGGGCCAGTGGGGTCTGAGAGCTTTCCATCCCCAGGGCAGGCACCTCTGCCTTTGTGGCTCAAGGTGGAGTGGTGCCAATGCAGGGCCCTGCAGCTCTTGAGGCTGTGTCTCTGGAAATGAGAAACAGGGAGAAAAGGTGCAGATGGCTGCTGTGAGAGGGGACAAGGATCACAGCAGGGTGACCACAGCGTGGCTGTTGGGCAGAGCTGTTTTCCATCCAGGCCTGGGAGCCTGAAACACGCCCTGCCTTTTGAGTGGGAGCCACTTTGCTGGTTACAGCAATTATCAGCTCCTTTAATTTTCTTTTTCTAGAAGCTTGTCAAAATTGGTTGGTTTGGGGGTGAAAAAAAGGAAAGTGTTGCCTCTAAAGCACATGAGATGGATTTACCACTGATCTTCTGAACAGAGGGACTTTAAAGGGGTCTGTGGAGCTGGAACAGCACAGAGAGGGTTAATACTCTGCTTTGTTGGTTTTGACTAGGGCTCATGGTTTTACTGCAGCAGTAAAGTCACTTTCCTTTTATGTTTAAAAGCCAGCAAGGAAAAATTGCAATTACAAAGACAACTAAAATCTTCACTGGTACTCAACAAGGTAATCAGTTCAATTGATTTTTTTTTTTTCCCTAGCCAGAAAAGTATTTAAAGTTAAATTCTATCTGTGATTTTTATATGGAAAAAAAAAAATCTGTCCTCTGAAATGCCTCCTGGTTTAAAAAATGCTCTATTTTATTTGCCCTATAAATGCAAACTTATAAAATGTGATAAGGGATCTTTCTCTCCTCCCTGCACAGACAAGACCTGAGCGAGCTCCCTGCTCTCCCTGCATGGCTGCCAATTGCAGGGACAGATATCACTCCATTAGTCATTAGCATCTAAATCATCCCACTTCTCATTCAGGTTTACTGGGCTGTGATGGCTACTGGATTCATAGGACACCTGAGCCAGGTCTTTTGTACAAGGTCTCCTGGAGCAATTGATTGTAAAAAGACAGCAGGAGAGCAAACCACTGGTTTCTGTGCCCTTTTGAGCAGGGAGGATGGGCTGTGCTGCCATGTGTTTTCTCTATGAATTATTAAAGTTTTTTCTTCTTGAAATATTGTAGGAGGATTGAGTTTGTGTTGTGCATAGTAGTGCAGCACCTCAGTGCAAAAAAAAGAACGGTGAGGATTTTTGGGAAAAAAAATAAACAACCCATTTAATTTTCAAGTGTGATGCAATAGGAGAATCTCTTCCCTCCCTTTCTGGAGTGGAAGGGGGACAAAGGAACTCCATGGCAGAGCAGCTCTATTAGAGGTCTGTTCTTGGAGCATTATAATTAAAATTGTAGTTAATATTATAGTTAAACTTGTTCTTTGTAGAAGCCAAATCTTATGTACATGGATCAGGCTTCAAAATCTGATGTGTGAATATAACTTTAAAATTACTGGGGAATTCACTGGGGTTTAATAGCCAGGTACTCTGGGCTGGGCTGTCCCTGAGCTGCCCTGTGCCAGTGGGTTTCATGGCCCCTGTATCTTTGTTTAGGGGTCAGGAGGTGCCTTTCATGTTGGGAGCTACAAAAATCCAACCAACAAACAAAACCTCAATCACTTGAGTCCTTGGAGCTTTCTAGAGCAGGGAGAGAAGCAAATGAAAGTGGAGAGCAGTCTGTGATCCAGCACTTGCTGTGGAGGGGTTGGAGAGAATCCATGAGGAGAGAAAGGAATGCCCAGCACTTGTTCATTCTCACTTGAGGTTTTTAGGGGAAGTGGCTGAATTTCCATGATTGTGCTGGTTTGGGGGTTAACCCTTCCAGCATCCCTGTGCCTACAAACATTTCATTGCAAGCAAGTTCCCATGAATTCCTGGCAGTGGGATCCTCCCCAAGCCCTTGGGCTACAGGGATCTTTAGTCACTTTGGATTGGACTAGATTTGAAAATAGGTCCCTAAGGTGAAGGGCCAATACATCAAACCAGTAAATCTTGTTTTATACCAACCCCTAATAATGAATGAAGTGCCATTTCATACAATACCTAAGTTAGGATTTTATTGATTAACTCTCATCTTGGTGTTCCACCCAAATCTAAGATATATTGCCCACTGTAATTTTTACATTAGCTGTCAAATTCATCTTGTCTTCCCAGGGTTATGATGTGTACGGAGCAGACAATAAAAACCATCACGGTTTCAGTGTTTACCTAATGAATATACAGAGGCCAGAGAGATTAATAATGATTTGCTAGGCAGAGGCAAGAGGCAGGAAATGCCCCTGTTGGGGACTGGAGCTGGGGACCAGGATTTCAGATGGTGGCAAGGGCTGGAGGAGGATGATGCTCACTTGTCTCACCCCACGCCTCCCTCCTCCCCCTGCCAGGCTGGAATGGATGAGGGGAGTCTCAAGGAAGCAGATGATGATTTTTGTTGTGCATAACCTGAAGGAGCAGTGGGGAAAGGCTGCTGATAAACACTAATCCTCTGAATGATTTGCCAGGGCTGGTGCTCAGAATCCAAACAAACCCTTCTTGCTGCCCGTTTCACCCTGGCATTCATGCCCAGTGGAAAGAAATCCTTTTGGGATCTCCTTCCATATATATTTTCTGGTTAATAGCCGCTCCAGGTGTTGAGCAGAGCCCTGGCAGTACTTTCCTGGTCCTCTCCAGAATCCTGCATCTCCCTTTGGGATGCCTTTGAGGCAAAGGCAGAGGCGGCCGCGGTTGGAACGGGAGAGGGAGCCCTCATCCCGGCCATGGCTCGGGCCACCGCTGGCCCCCGGGGCACCCGAGAGGGACGAACAGGAGCTGCCTTGCTGGATCCTCCTGGGCTTCAGCCTTAAATCCCTGCGAGTTTGTGTGAAACGGGGAGATCTGTGCCTCTCCGGCAGAGGGGCAGGGGGGCTTCGCTGTGTTTGCTGAAACAGCGGGCTGAAAGGCGCTGGGGGAGGGAAAAGGGATGCAGGGTCTGCTGCTCGGGGATGTGTCGGGGATGTGTCCGGAGCTCGGGGATGTGTCGGGGATGTGTCCGGAGCTCGGGGATGTGTCGGGGATGTGTCGGGAGCTCGGGGATGTGTCCGGAGCTCGGGGATGTGTCCAGAGTGTCAGGGACGTGTCCGGAGCTCAGTGTTATGTCCAGAGCTCAGGGCTGTGTCCGGAGCTCAGTGTTCTGTCCGGAGCTCAGGGATGTATCAGGGATGTGTCGGGAGCTCAGGGATGTGTCCGGAGCTCGAGGATGTGTCAGGGATGTGTCGGGAGCTCAGGGATGTGTCCGGAGCGCTCAGTGTTCTGTCCGGAGCTCGGGGATGTATCGGAGACGTGTCCAGAGCTCAGGGATGTGTCAGGGATGTGTCCGGAGCTCAGGGATGTATCGGGGATGTGTCCGGAGCTCAGGGATGTATCGGGGATGTGTCCGGAGCTCAGGGATGTGTCAGGGATGTGTCCGGAGCTCAGTGTTCTGTCCGGAGCTCAGGGATGTGTCAGTGTTCCGTCTGGAGCTCAAGGATGTGTCGGGAGCTCGGGGATGTGTCAGGGATGTGTCGGGAGCTCAGTGTTCCGTCCGGAGCTCGGGGATGTGTCGGGAGCTCAGTGTTCCGTCTGGAGCTCAGGGATGTGTCGGGAGCTCGGGGATGTATCAGGGATGTGTCGGGAGCTCAGTGTTCTGTCCGGAGCTCAGGGATGTGTCGGGAGCTCAGTGTTCCGTCCGGAGCTCAGGGATGTATCAGGGATGTGTCCGGAGCTCGGGGATGTGTCAGGGATGTGTCGGGAGCTCAGGAATGTGTCCGGAGCGCTCAGGGATGTGTCCGGAGCTCGGGGATGTGTCAGGGATGTGTCGGGAGCTCAGTGTTCCGTCCGGAGCTCAGGGATGTGTCGGGAGCTCAGTGTTCTGTCCGGAGCTCAGGGATGTGTCAGTGTTCCGTCCGGAGCTCAGGGATGCGGAGCGGGACAGGTTTGATCTCGCACGGCACGGCTCGGCTAGGTAAATACAGACTGTCCTGCCTGGAATGCAACGAGCATTAAAGACGGCAGGGATGCGCTCAGGGGTGCAGGGGGAGCAAAGCCCGGCGGGGCTGAGTCAGGCTGGCCTCGGGCTCACAGCCAGCTAGCCCCTCGCTGCTCCTGCTAGCCACAGCAGCCCCCAGCTGAGCCCTCCGTCATCCTCCTGACACAGCAATGCCTTGGGTACTCGCTGTAGTTTGAATTGTGAGCTGCTCAGGGCAAGGGCTTTTCCCTCTGTCGCTGTTTCCCGGTGGCAGCAGGGTCCTGGATGGGGCTGTGATGTTGGGCAGGTGACTTTTCCAGGCATCCCGTACCATTCAGCTCTCCAGCCAGGTTTGGTGCACGTCACATTTTACATCCCAACCCGTCTGTTATTGGCACAAGCAGTCAGCTCATAACCTGTTGAAAAATCTGTTTATTAAAGAGAGTAACGAAGCCTCAAAACAAGTGTCTCCGTGCCTCCTTTCCTCCCCTTCGGTCCGTGATTGCATTTTTCTTTTATACATCCCAGCATGAAACAGTAACACATTACAGCACAAAGCAAAACACCACTTATCTAATCTGGGCTGTAATATGGGATAGGCCCCGAGTAGGATGCAGGAGGGGCCAGGAGGGGCTGGCTGGCAAAGGACAATGGATGGCTGCAGATGCGGGTTGAGTGAGACAATTGAACCAATTATACCATTCCGGGCACTTCAGTGAGATCGCAGAGCATTTCCTGAGCCTTGCTAGAAGTAATCAGCATTCCTATTCATCTCTGCCCCATCCTGCCTGCCCTGCTCTGTGCAGAATGCAGCTCCTGCACTTGTGGCCCTCTGGCACACTTTGCTCCCCTATTTCACTCTTTGTCCCTGCCAGAATTTAAAAATCACTGATTGCTTTCCCCCCTCTATCTAAGCTCATGTAATCATTTTACTTGAATAAGTAATATTTTTGAGATATTGAAATGTTTGGTCTGATCTGGAAGTATTTTTTTTTCCCCTCTGAAATTACTGATTTTGGCAGCTGCTGGAGGGAGCTGCAAACCCAGCCTGAGGCTGGTGGGCACATTACAAAGTGGGTGAGAGGAAGCAGAATGACCTGTGCTGTTTCTTTTTAGCACCGTTTAAGCTGTAAAACCAGCCAACCAACTCTCTTCCAAATGTTGGCTGCTGAGATTGACTGCACTCATGAAGATAACGGGGGGAAGTATTTTTCTCTTAAGTCCACAGCTGTCCTAAATCAGCCAGGGATCCTGGAGGGCCGTGGAATGCTCAGCATCCCAGCCAGGGACATAAAGACACCAGGCAAAATGTCACTTGAAGTGTTGCCTCTTCTTCAGCAGTAACTCTGCTCCATAAATGCAATTGATCTCCTGAGAGAGGAGGGATTTCTTCAGCAAATGCAAGCTTTGGGAGGAAAAATATACGAGCTGTTGGGCTTGCATTCCTTCTGTGTGTGCTGCAGATCCAAGGCCTCGGAGTGTCACAGCACCAGGGGATCTGGGGATGGCTGAGTGTGGGTTGCACACTCCACACAGTGCTGCAGGCCTGAATTAAAGTTGTGTCCAGGTTTAAAATCACTTCAAGCAGTTACTGCAAAGCAAACTGAGCAGTGAGGGTTTATTTTTGATTTCACTCAGGTTTTTTAGCACAATATTGTTGCTGTTGTCAGATCTGGGCTGGATCACAGCTTTAAACCAACGTGAATAGGAAATTTTGTCTCGGGGAGGTTTAGGTCTTGCCCTGCCTGGGCTGAGAAGAAGCTGGAGCATCCTCAGCTCCAAGGACTATTCTGCAGGATGGGCTGGGGGATGAGCATGTAATGGTAGGAGTTTTACAAGTGTCTAAAAACAGAAGCTTATAATGAAAGTGCTTCCTCAGCCATAACTGTAGCGTGCTGGCATAATTGGAATGCTGAGTGGTGTGCTGGGTTTAGGAAGGTAATAAGAACTGCAATCAGTATTAAATAAAATGTATCTTCCTTTAGGGGAAATAAATGTATATTAAATCAAATATTCATGAATCCAAGTTAGTCTTCATACATTACACAAACAGTTTTTCAAAAATGCAGCTATCCTGAAGGTGGGGTGTGATGTGTGTGAAGGAGAGGGATTAGCTTGGGGCTGGGGAGAGGGAAAGGGCCTGGCCTGTCACCACCTGAAGGAACAAAACCCTCTGGGCTCCTGTGAGGTCTTGCCTGAACAGCACATTTGAGAAAGTGGTTTAAATTGTGCAGAAGTGTTAAAAGAAGCGAAGCTGCTCTTTACAATATTTATCATCTCCAGCAAAACCTGGCCATCCATGTGAGCCTTCCAAGAATGGAAACCTAAAAGGGGAGTGGGTTTCAGTTCACAGATATTTCAGTAAATGCTGATTCCCTGCCACGGGCAGGGCTGAGAGGATTCACTTGCCTGTCCTCAGGGTGGCTTTTCAGCTCCTGTGAACTTGTGTTTTCCTGCCTGCCCTGACACACACAGAGGGGAGGAGAACATCCTGCAGGAGAGGCACAGCAGAGCCCTCCCTTTCCAGCCAGGCTGAGGATTGTCCTGCTGCCAGCACCCTGGGATGAGGGAAAAACGTGAAAGGCTGCAGCTTGGCAGCAGCACCGAGTGTGGGTAGCACACAGGTGTGAGCTCAGGCTCCAGGGGCTGGGACAGCTTCCTGCTTCTCACCTGGAGCAATCCTTGGTGCCAACCCTGTGTCCTGCTCAGCTCTCAGAAAGGTGTTTCTCGTTTGTCACAAGGGGGCTCAAAGCTTCACAGCCTCGCTCCTGGTTTCAACACAGTGTGGTGCCAATTTGGTTAAAAGTGTGGGGCTCCAGGGGTTTCATTTCGTGCCTCTCAAGGCAGGCTGTGCTGTTGGCTGATACCTCTGTGCTTAGGAGGCAAGGCAGTAAAAGTTCAGGCTGGTAAAAGCAGGGACCAACCTGCAGGTGTTTCCAGGAGAGAGTTTGTTAGTTTAATCAAATTGGACTCGTCTGGAGTTGTGTCAGCAGAATTCTTCTGTGCAGTTTATGAAATGTCAGTGCTTTTATCCAACAGCTACAATCAATTTGCTGTTTGATAAAATAAGCAAACACCTCCAGGCTGCATCCTTATCCCTGCCTGTATAAACAGAGGGGCAGGGAGACACGGCCATGGATTCTGTTACCTTCCTGGGGCGAGGAGGGTTTCGTTCCTGGAGGCTTCCAAAAGAGTGGCACACAGCTGTGGAGAGAGGGCTAATTTGTGTCATTTGCTGAAACCACTGGGCTCTTCTTCCCTGCTTGGGGAATTATTGATTTTATCACTCTCCGACCTTACACGTGTCACTGTCTTGTGCATGCTGGCCTGTAGGAAGTGCTGTCTACTGATTCACAGCTGAGGAATAATTCTGTTTTATTTGTGATTACTCTCTTATTTTTGGCTCGTCAGCCACACACACTTGTTCTTTCTGCCAGGCTTAAATCCTCAGGAAAAATGTACCAAATAATACAAAATACCCAAACAAAGCCTCCCTGCTTCCCCACCACCCTGCCTCTGCGCTGCCACAACCCAAACACTTTTATTCATCTCTGCACATGTTACTCTGTAAAGACTCATCACTGTCCCATTGATTTCATTGTCTGGGTTTCTTCAACAGTTTTCTTGGATCTCTGTAAGTCGGGGAGAGTGGAATATGATTGCAGATATCAAAACATGAGCGTTAACCCTATTGAAGTGCTGTCAGGCTGGCAGGAGTGCATGGGGGGGTTGCTGTGTTATTGTGCTCCTTCCCTGCCAAAAAACCTCAGTCCCTGCTTGCAGAAGTGGAGGGGGGGTGAGCAGAGATGCTGTTAGGGAGGAGGGTTGGTCGTAGCGAGGAAATATATGGAGCATCTACTAGAGCTTGCATGGTACATTAATTGTCTGTAGCTTTTTTCCTTTCCTTCTCAAAGCAAAATTAATTATGGGGAGGTGATGTTCCTTTAATGAACGTCATTTAATTTAAAAAAAAACCGGACAAGTATACTATCATTAGGTCTCTTACTTAATGTAGTGTGTTTTCTGAAGCTGAGTGCGGCTGTTGTGGCAGCGTGGAGGTGAGGAGAGTTCCCTTCCCCGGGGCTCCGGGCGCGGCTCTCGCTGCCGAGCGTCTCCAGCACCGACTCCAGTCTCTGCTTGCCTGTGGGGGACACTGCTTGACCGCTTATTGCATATTTGATCAGTTTGTTTCTGCATCCCAGCGTGTGTCAGGGGGGCTGTGGGGTTCAGATGAATTGGCGGGGCGAGGAAGGGAAGGTGGGGATGCTCTGTGCCCGCCGCGCAGGGCTCCCAGTTTGGGATGATCCCCCCTTTCCTCCCAAATGCACGAAGCTGCCCGTGATGGGAGAGCCTGGCACCAGCTCAGGGGCATAACTCACCCTGGGTTTGCCCCACACTGGTGAAAATAAACTCATCTCCAAACCACCCCTGCTCCTCTTCCGCTGCCACCCTTCATCGCAAACACAGATCGGGCAATCCAGGCTGGAGGCACCACCCTGGCACAGCCACAGCTCCCCTCAGCAACCAGGGAAGGGCTTCCAAAATAAGGGTTAAAATCATAACAAGTCTGAGAAGTCCAGGTTTTAATTCAAAATAGACGTGGTGTGTTGGGAAATTGAGGGGAGTGGTGTTTGCTCTGGTTTCAGGTGTTCTGTTGTGCCACATGGAATTGTGGCTCTAAGAGGTTAATTTCGAAATTAAAATAGGTGGTGCCTCTTAAGGACTGGGCTCTTGTGAAATCAAATTGTCTGATAAAGACAGCTGACTTCAAACATGCTTATAAATAAAATGGTCAAAATTAGGGAATTTTTTTTTCTTAGGAGGAAAGCGGCACATGGGAAAAATAACTTGAGGTTTTTTTCTAGTTGCTTCTGCTTTTAGAGATTGAATGTGGTGTTTCTGGTCTGATTTGTGGTTATCAGTACTTTATATGAAGTGTCATTCTTGCTATGTGTGTTATCTCCATTTTCAAACATAGGCTTTTTATGAAAAACTAGAACTTAAATTGCAGTGGATTAAATAGGAGCTGTTCCACATAAGTTTTTAGAAAAGAGAAATCAAAATACCCCTGTACGGAGTCACTGCTGGAGGTTTTTGGCAACACTTGAATGCCAAGGAGGAGGATTTCAAACCCATTTTTGGTGTTTCTGGCTCTTTTGCAAAATCATTCTCACTTGCTGGGGTGGAGTTTGGATCAGGCAGTTGTTGCTTTGCTGCCAAACCAAGCATCCTGATTTTCAGCTTTTTGTTTTCCTTTGCTCTCAAGTGGCTGTTTGCAAATGAGCTGTTGGTGACACCCGAGTGACTGTGTTTGACTTAATTTTTTTTTTTTTTTTTTGCCTTGAAGATTTTTTTGGGGGTTAGCCTACATATGTGGGTACAGAAATACCCGCTCTTCTTACTTTTATTTTCCACAACATCCGCTTGCTGTGTGTTATTCGCTCCCACCATCGAGGGGTTATTGCATTTGTCATCTCCTTTGCCATGTGGGGCGAGAGGCAGCGTTTGTTAATACACAGCAGAGCTGGCACTTCCACGGCTGTGAAATGATGTACTTTGGGAAGTCACCTGAGGTGAGAAGTGCCACGGGAGGGTAAAATGTTATGTGCCTGAAACAATGGCCGTGAGCAATGATCATCCTCCGCGGGGCCGAGGTTCTGCCACCCAATCTCCCGTGCTCAGATTAACTCAGGAGCATTAAACACACGCCCTGTGCTGGCCGCTTCCCCGTTATCTGCTCTCTGTGCTCTGAGCACAGAAATGCTTGCCTCTCTATACTAAAATGGGATTTTTTTTTTTTTAACCTAGAGAAAAGTGTATTCCATTGTTATTACCTTCATTCCCAAGCTGTGTTTATACTCTGATAACTGCCAGCCTAGTTTCCAGCAATAGCTGCCGATAGAAAAGATTACCTCTGTATTTTGAGCATTTTATTGACCTGTTCAATAGCACTTTTCTGTTATTTGCCATGGCTGGAGGGGCTGGCCGAGGGGCACAAGAGGTACCAGCAGCCCTTTGGCTGTCCACTGCTGGCTGGCTGCGGTCAGAGCTCTGGGCTGCTCCAAATTTGGGTTACTGGCAAACAGCTTGTGCAGGCTGGGGCTCTTGATCCTTCTCTTTGTGGAGCTTGAACTTGCCACGTCACTCACGTATTGGAGGAGTCCAGGTTCATGCACAGTTCAGGTTCATGCACAGCGAGCTCTGCGGGCTGTGGAGGTGTTGGCGTGGAGCAGGAGCTTCCCCATCCTGTGCTGCTAGGATTTATTTCTGCTCCTCACGCTGTCTGTAGTTTGGTTTTAGCCCTGGCTCGGGAATACTTGGCTGCAGGAGGCTCTGTTGTGCTCTTGGCAGGGTACAGACAGATCTAACCTGCTCAGTGCATCAGCACGGGGGGGAACAAAAACTCCCAACTCTGCCGGGCTGGTGCTGGGCAGGAGGATTGGGGCTGGCAGGGTGTTTGTCCCCAAGCAGGGACAGACAGGGCTGTTGGAGCTGGCTGGGTGTCCCCAAGCAGGGACAGGGCTGCTGGGGCTGGCAGGGTGTTTGTCCCCAAGCAGGGACAGGGCTGCTGGGGCTGGCAGGGTGTTTGTCCCCAGGCAGGGACAGGGCTGCTGGGGCTGGCAGG
>JAOTQP010000828.1:9791720-9840409 GCA_026413545.1 Cichladusa arquata
TTCAGGAAAGGGAATGAAATCCTGAAATCGCAGGACAAAGTCTGACAAACCCGCTGGAAAGGAGATATGATGACATGGCGAGTTCAGGAAACCTAATTAACTGGGTTTTGTTTTTTATAATTAGGTCCCTAAAATAATTCATAGGTGGTGTTAATAACCCCATTTAAAAATCTATTAAGCTTTTGGAAAAGTTGGACAGAATCCTCTGTGCTGATTTTTTTTCTTCCCTCCCCTCTTCCCTCCTCCTTTTCCCCTTGGAGATGTGGTGCTTCTTCCTTTTACAGCACACTAATTAAAAACAGTAGGATTATGGTGGGAAATAATATGCATGTGAGGTTATCATCCACAGGGCAAGAGGAGGCTGCTGGCTCCAAGGAACACTGTGCATCTTTGGTGGGAGCTGGCAGAGTTCATTAAGGGACAGATTGCCTGTGCACACCACAAGGACCCTTGGCATTGGCGAGAAGGGGAGCGACAGGAAGGGATAAAGAGTGGAAAAAGCATCATCCACCACCACTCCTGACAGGCAGCTCTCCTTCCAGGGCAGGCCCTCCCCCAAAGCTGGCTGCAGAGAGGCTTTGGAGACATTTAAGCATTTGTCCTGCTCTGCTGTCCTGGCACGGTGGCTGTGGCGCCTCGGTGGCCGCCAGTCCTGGCCGTGGGCAGCCCTGGCACAGCCACACCTGAGAGCACGTTTAGAGTCCTTTTAGCAGCAGCATGGACCCAGCTGCCCCATTTTCCAGAGCTGCTGGGTGCTTTTGTGCAGGGGGAGGCTGAACCTCGCTGCTATCTGCAGCTCCCCCAGGCTGCTGCAGGGAACCCTTTGTGTGCCCCTTGGGGTGCCAAGGCTGCCTGACATGGATCCTGGGGGGAATTTCAGGGAAGTGCTGCCCTGTGGCTAATGCACAGACATATGCTGGCCCTGGGCCTCAGTGCTGCCAGGGTTGGGAATGCTTTGTTCTGCTCCCCCTCACCGAGGTGTTTTTTTTTATCTTTAAGTGTATAAAGAGAAATTCTGGTCTCAGTGAGGTTATGGAATGGAATGGTTCAGAAGGCTTTGCCTTGGGGGGTGAGTCCTGCTGTTCTCCCTGTGCAGGGGGTGTATCAATTCCAAAAGGAGACACAGCAGGAAGATCTAGTTAAACCTAGCATCACCTGCAAGGGTTGCTGTCTGCATCCTCAGGGAAGGCTGCAAACCCTCCTTTGCCTGGCTGGGAAGTGCAGTGTGACCTTCTCCGTGGGCCCTGAGGCATGGCAAGCTCCAACAGCAGCATTTCCCCACCACATTTTCCTCCTGAAAGTCAAAATGTAAATTTTTATATTACCCCTCCTGAATGTGACAAAGTCCTGCTTAAGAATGTAGAGATTCCCATCTTCACATGCACCATAAAGGCCTTTGCTTTGCACGTGAAGCCTCCAGACTGTTGATTTATTATCGAGCTACAATGGCTGGAGCAGAAGAGCAAAGTGAAATCTATGAAAGTGGCTGATGTGACAAAATTAACAGTTGTCAGCAGAGGAGAGGGGAAGGCAAATGCTGATACTCAGCAAACTGGGAAGCAAAGTTGTCTTTGCATTCCAGATGCAAAATTCTTCCTGCAACACCAGGGAAGGGGCAAGGGGAGTGCTGAGGGGAAGGGACAGGGCAGGAGGGATGGGCAGGGACAGGACATGAGAATTTTAGGCTCAGACAAGGAGACAGCTCAGGAAAAGGATAAAAACCCCCTTATTTTGGGTTATTTTTCAGTTTAAACCCAGCTCTTGATATTCTATTTGAAGCTGTTGATGGTGTTTTTCTGTCCCAACAGGAGGGGCAGATGTCATATCTTGCAAATGGAGCTGAGATTTTGGGGGATGAGGTTAATGAAGGGGTTATTTGTTATGAACTTCTGAATTGAGATGTTTTGCTGAGTGGGCTGGGTGTGTGATGTGCAGCAGGGAAAAGTGGAGCCCTTGTCTAACAAAAGGGTGAATCGTGTGTTGGGTGGAATTGTTTATGGCAGCCTGGGGTTAAAGTGGTTGGAGATGTTTGCTGTCTTCTTTTCACCTCCACTTGCAATTTTTGGGGGCTTTCTTATATACAAATAGCTGTGCCAGTCCAGCAGGGCACCTCTTGGGTTATTTGTGATGGTGCTGGAAGGAATTGACCCTTCTGGTATCTGGGAATTTTTCATTTGAACAGCTCTGATAAAACAAATTACTTCCTAGATGAGTATTTTGGAAAAAAATCCACCTTTATTCCCCAAACATCTCGAGTTTATGGAACAAAATGTGTGAGAACTTGGCTGACCAACCTTTTATTGGGAGGTGTGGGTCATGGTTTGGATGAAAGGCTCCCTGCAAGACTCCAAGGCAAGAAACTTCCCTGCTAAACCTGTCTGGAAAAAGGTTAACAGGAGATGAATTGAATTATATTAGCGAAAATTGCATCATTAGGAGAAGCCTCTTCTGCAAAATGCACAAATATAGCTGAATTCACAGATGCATTTTGGTCTTGTGCACCAGGAATATTTGTCATCCCAGAAAAAAGTGGAAGAGGCTTGTTCTTCAATGCCTGGCATGTCACTACATGCTGTGAAGTGCAAATAGAGGAAGAAAAATTAACACATAAAAGAAATGTACTGTTTCTGCAGGAAAATTAGCTAGTTAAAGCCGAGGGAAGTGGCTTTTTAATAAAATAGAAAAAAAAGAAGAAACAAAACCGCAGCAGAAAATAGCAGCGTTTTCTTTTTGCTTGGCTGGGGGAAAAATAAGCACCTTTTATATTGCAACTCTGAGTGCCTCAAGCTGGAGGAGATAATTCTTTACATGAGAGGGAAAAATAGTTCCTACAAATGCATAAAGCTGGAACAATCCTGGAATCCCTTTCGTGTATCCAGAGCTGCAGTTCCCCACCAAACACCAACTGCAAGAGGCAGCGACTGGAGGGAGGAGGAGCCGAGTGCTGATGCATTGCATGCACGGATTTCTCCTGCATTCCTCCTCCTCTCCCTGCCACAGGGTCTCAAACTGTTGCTGAGTTGTGCAAACACACTGAGTGAAAAAGGAAATAATCTAATTATTCTGTGATGAGGCGCTAGCAAGTGCTTTAGATCCTGTGCTGATCTATTTCTCACCTTTGTTTTTGGAAAGGATTTTGAAGGCTAATTGACTTTTTGGCTCATCCCTTGATGCTATCAGCCCTTCTGATTTAGCTGATGTCAGGGTGAGCTGGTGAGGTTGGGCAGGATTGGACTCCAAGAGGAGAAGCTTGTGTTCCCAAAAACCTGTGATGGAGAGATCTTTGGGTTTGGCCAGCCAGGGTGATGAGCTGCCAGGCAGTGGAGTGCTGACCTTGGTCTTTGAAAAACAAACACTGGAAAGGCAGTGTTGAAAGCACTAAAATAAAAATCCACTCACCTTCTCCTTCTTACCATGAAAAATGGATCAGTGTCCTCTGATCTCATCGGATGTTTTGGGTTGGGTTCGTGTCCTCATAACTGCAAGGGCTGCAGAACTCTCCACCTTGTGCATCCTGCTGCTGGCAGAGAAGATGAGCAGAGCCTGGTGCTCACCTTCCTCTCCTGCCCCCAGGAATGCATTCAGGGGGTGTTGGATGGCCACAGCCCCATGGCTGAGGTCCAGTGCTCCCCATAAAGTGCCTTGGCCAGCACACCTCTGAGGGGAGATGGAACCTGGTTCATTGGCTTTCCACACACATTACTGGGAGCAGGAATAGCCTGGAATAGTCTCGCTCCTGAACACTTGTGTGCTGCTTCCCAGGAGCTGTTTGAAGTCCTGATAAAGGTGTCTCAGAACAAGGAATGCTTCTGTCTTTATTTTCAGGATTATGTTGTATATTTACATCAGAGAGATTTTTCTAAGTGGAGTAGGAGAGGACATGGCTGTGAAATGAACAGGACGCTCAGCTCTGGGCTGAGAAAACAAATCCAGGCTCTCCTGAGTGAAACCCAGCAGCTCCTGGTTGCATGTGTGTGCTCTCACAGGGGAGAGGCTTTGTGCTGACCAGCATCTCAGTCTGGAGATCTTTCCTGTGAGGCTGAAGGGTGGCTCCAAGCTGCAGTCCAGCAAGGTGTCTCCTTTTCCCTGCTCCCATCCTGGCACAACACAAGCACCACCTCACCCCGGGTGTGATATCATGCCTGGAGTCTGGTCCTTGCGAGGCAAAGGGCACAACGGGGCAAGGGAAGACTTGCTCAGACCTCCTTCAGGCAGCCGCTTTTAATTGCAAATGTTGTGATTTTGAAAGGGGGGCAGGGAGAGCCCTTGCTCCAGGCTAGGGAGCAGGAGATTGAAAGCTTGCTGCGGTGGTCATCAGAGGTGAAGAATAAGTCATAAATGATCCAAGGGCAAAGGCCAAATATAGACTGATGGCTGCTTTGTTCCTGCAGCCTTGGGAAGGACCTTGGTGCTGCACTGTGCTGGAGGTGCCCTGGGTTAACCCTTCCCTGCTCAGCCACACACGGAGGATTCCAGCACTGGATGCTCTGTGTGAATCTCCAGCTGAAAACCAAAACCTGCTGAGAATTTCTAGGGGGGACAAGGAAAATGGGAAGCTCTGTCTTGGACTGCTTAAGAAAGTGTGTGGGGTTGTGGTTCTGAAAATCCGATGAATATATGCTTCAAAATGTCCTGTGGGAAATAACTTTGTCCTTTTCCCAGGCAAGTTTATGTGCTTACCTTGGTTTATCCATTTAAAATGAGCACCATCAAGTTAGGACCGAAGCTCATGGTAAATTCCTCAGGAGCTCCAATTCCTGAGCTAAAGGCTTTGAGTTTTGGGTGGTCACAAGTGATCACGGTGACATTGTCTTGCCAGGACTTCCTTGTAACCTGAGCCGTGGGTGTAACATCCCCCAGTGCCTCAGTTTATCCTTCTCCTCCACTTTACGGTTGGTAAAAGCTCTTCAACACCTGGATTTGTGCATCCATGCAGTGGGAATGTGTAGGGCTGAGAAGGAGCAGATTTTACAGCCTGAGATAGAAAGGATCCAATTCCTTGCAGGTGCTAAAATTCACTTTACGTGCGAGTGAGACTCCTCTCTGCTGGGAATTAAGTTAATTCTTATCTGCATGGGGTTTTTGCTGTGGCAATTCCTTTGTGGGTTATTTCGTAAAAATTTAAACCCTTTTTTTTTTTTTTTTTTTTTTTTTTTTTTTTTTTTCCTGGACCAAAATTATCTCGGCATCAGCTTCACCCAAGTTTAATAGAGATACACTAGGGAAAGGGAATGCTTTAGCCTGTTATCTTCCAGGAGAGGCAGTGGCTGGATTTTTCCAACAAGCAGGGCTGGCTTCTTGCATGGTTAAAATAATACAAATAAACGCAGCTTTTCTGCCGGGGGTCAGCGCTGTGAGCGCACATCTCTTTCCCTGCCGAGCCGGGATTCTGGGCAGCAGCAAAGCTCTGCAGGGAAAAACAAGCGCACAGCTCAGCAGCGGCCGCAGCCCTGTGCCCCGCATGCATTATTGCAGAAATCAAAGGGGCAGCGGCAGCAGGAATGCCGGACTGCAGCCTGTGATCCTCAGGTGTGACACCGCAATGAGATGCACAGTCATGCTCTCGCCCCGACGCCGGGTTAAAGATTTGCTTGGGGCCAGTCAATAGCACGCACTGAGTATCTTCCTCAAGAATGTGTCTGCTCTTTTCCTGCCTCCAAGTAGCAGCACTTGAGTCTCAGTCCCCTACTTGAATCACTGCACTATCTCCACTTCATCAGAAACCAGAGTTGAGTCTTTGATGATTGTTGTGACTCACGGTGTCACAGAACTACTTACCCTGTGATTTCAACTTTAATCACTGATCCACTATCTATAGAGCTGCCTGTGGAACAGTTCAAATTGTAATTATAGGAAGCTCATCTGCTGCAAGCCACAAAGCAGGCTTTACCATATGCCTTTAAAGGTGAACTGATGTCGTGATGAAATAACTGTGTTTTGCTGCAGATTGATACCGCTGGCTGGGAAGTTAACATACAGCATGAAAGCTGTGACATTTCGCCAGCCCCGCTATCGCTCCCTGAGCCGTGTTAACCTCGCATTCCCTGTTGTTTTACAAGGGATCTGCGGGTAACTGGGAAGTGTCCTCAGCTGCCTGAGGATGGGGAGGGGGTGTGGTACCTGTGTAACACAGGCTGAAGAATACGGAGCTGTGTTTCTCCTTTGCCCCTCACCTGACCTTAACATTTATTTTGATCTCTTTTTCCCTGCTTTGAAGGGTGTTTCCTAATTTTCTTTTCTGGGGTTGCTGCTGTGTCTATCTCAGAAACCTTTTCCTAGAGGCTGCTTTCTGTCCCCCCTTTGCCCAAGAGCTAAAAACCCTGGCAAAGCTCTGCCCTGTGCTTGTTTTTCCCAATTTACTCCTGAGAATATTCATGGTCTCTAAAGCTCAGTTGCCATACTGGGAGGACACAGGTGCAGGGAAGTGATTTGCCTAAAATCTTAATCAAAGCCCACACAAGTGTTTCTGCACCACCTTACTCCTCAGAAACCCAGGAGAGAATTCCAGAAGCCTGAGCGAAATCCCCTTGCTCTGAGCATGTGCCACAGGAAGCATTATTTGCTTTCTCAACAGCAAGGTGGGAGCTGCAGGGCACAAGGCAGCAGAGAGCCCTCTTCTCCAAGGCCCTGTCAGGGAGCTGGCAATGGTCTCCCAGGATTTTTCCAGCTGTGCAAAGCTCAGAGTTCAGGCTGAGACCTCTCCTCGTTCCTTGTACCTGCAGCCCCCAGCGTGAAGAGGAGCAAAGTGGAGATGGCCAAGAGTTTGCTGTGGAAGGTCTTTCAAATCCCTTCAAGAGGAGCGAGCAGCCCTGAGCAGGCAGGGATGTGAGAGGTGGCTGCACCTCTCACTCTTTGGTCACCTGCTCCTTCTTCCCAGATGTGGCTGCATCTCAGCAGAGACAGATTTAAAGAGACATTTGGGAGCTGGAAGAATCTCTGTAAGCCCAGCCCAACCATCTCTCAGTAGATTCTCTGTCTGTTCTCTAATTAAACTTTTGCCATGAAGTAGGGAAATGGGATCTGCAAGTGCAAAGTTGGCAAGTCCTCCTGACTCCTCCAACACCCTGCTGCTCTTTTCTCCTACAACTGGCCACATAAAGATAAGTAAGGGAGATGGTTTTATTGCAAGCAGCTGGGGAAAATCACGTTGCTTCAGTTTCCATAAAATAGCCGAGCCTCAGCTTTTTTATCCTGCCCATTCGCACATCCACCATAAAAGGGACATCAGTTATAAACATTTCCTGTTTGTGCATACACTCTTCCAGTGCTTGTGATGTATAGACTGACAAAAGGCTTAATGCTTTGAATATATAAAACACAAGGCCTGTGCAATGGAGGGTGACAGTTGCCCTTTAATGTTCTGCTTTTTAAAGATCAGGGTAGAGTTCAGAAAGCATAGTCATGAGGTTTAATGATTTAATGGGGACGACTGGGGAGCAAAAATAGTTACTACACCCTGGGGAAAAGTGGTTCCTCATACATATTACTTTAGCCTAATGGCCTATGAATGCTTCCTCTGTGGCATAGGAGGGTGTCACGGTACATAGACTCTATAATACTGAATGGGTTGATTAAATGCATATTAAACAATACTAAATTGGAAAAAAAAAGGCGCCACCAACTGTATTTATTCTGTTCTTAGAAAATGTTGTTACTCATTCAATTTCATTTGTGATATTATTATAATTTTCCCCCCATTTCCTGCTCGTGGCAGAGCGAGGGAGCCAAGTGTAAACACGTTGATGGATCGAGCCCTGGGCTCTGCTGGGTGGGGATGGCAGCAGGGAGAGGGGCAGGGCAGCCCTGCTGGGCTGGAGATGTGCAGGTGGCACCTTCTCCGAGTGCCACACAAAGCATTTCTCTGGAAAATGGCATTTTCCTTTGCCTCCATGCCAGGGCAGCTCCCTGAGCTTTGTGTCCGCTCTGGGCTGAGAGCTCTGTGTGTGCTCTGTGTAACTCAGCAGTGTCACCCCATGGACGCTGGTTTGGCCACCAAACCCGAGTCACAGCTGACTCAAGGAGTGGAACTGTCCATTCCTGTGGCACAGAGGGCAGCCCTGGCTCTGAGGCTCTCTCAGGCTTTGTTTGCTGTTTGTTCAACCTGCCCTGGGCTCAGCTCTGGTGTCCCCTGTCCCCGGTAATGACAGTGCCCACCCTGCTCTGGTGTCCCCTGTCCCTGGAAATGACAGTGCCCACCCTGCTCTGGTGTCCCCAGCAATGACAGTGCCCACCCTGCTCCATTGTCCCCTGTCCCCAGCAATGACAGTGCCCACCCTGCTCTGGTGTCCCCAGCAATGACAGTGCCCACCCTGCTCTGGTGTCCCCAGCAATGACAGTGCCCACCTGGCACAGAGGCAGCAAGGGCAAACAAGCCCTTTGTAGGCATTTTTTGAGCAAATGGAAACACTCCCTGCACCAGCACTTCCCACTGTGTTTTCAGGACAAAGAGAGGAAAAAAAGGATGTGAGGATTTGCTGTTGTTAATGCCACCCTGTTCTGAATATCTGTGCAAATTCACCATTTCTGGGCAGACTGTTTTTCTTGTCACAGCCTGTTAGTATCCTATGAACTGCTAGAGATTACAACAAATCTTATTAAGTCTGATATTTTTGGAAGTCACCAGACAGTTCTGCTCAGGTATTTCTATACCACAGCATTGTCTTGTGCAGGATATGTGTTAATTATCACCTGCATTTCATCTCTGACATGTATATTCCCTCCCAAATCTCATCACCTTGATGAATGAAGAATCTTCTTTTCTACAGCCCTTCCACCAACATGCATTTGCTCTTTTCTTTTTCCTTTTTACTGCTTCAATCAGTTGCTTTATTCTGCACTTTGCAGTTTCAAACACAATTTACAGTTTGCCACACTGCAGAAGTGGCTGGAGCGCTGAGCAACCCCAAATTAAAGGGAGAGGAAAAATTGCCTTTGTAATAAGAACGGCAGTAGGGTTGCAACCAGCAGAAACAGTAATTTGTCTGGAGGGAAAACAGCAGTGGGAAGGTGTGAGTGGAGGTTGTGTGTGTCATCTGGGGCTGGAGGGTTTGTGGAATTCTTAGAGGCATCTTCTCCTCCTCTGTCGTTGAAGTCCTGCTGGTTTGACGAGAGCAGCGTTCAAATATTTGCTCACATCCCCTCTGTGAGCTGCCCAGGGTGTTCTGGGAGGGGGTGAATATGAGAGCAAGGCTGTTGGAGGGGATTTAATGGGTTTGGAATGACAGTGTCACAGGTTGTGGCTCCAGCAATGGCTCTCAGGTGTCCACACCTCTTCCAGGCCTGCTCCTAGAAACTTGTGTTGTCTCTCTTTATTTTTAGGTGGTTTTAAGCACAGAATCCCAGACTGGTTTGGGTTGGAAGGGACTAAAAATTATTTACTTCCAATCTTGCCATGGGCAGGGATACCTCCCACAAAAAAAAAAAAAAAAAAAAAGCATCTCCTTTTCCCTCCTTTTCCCTCCTTTTCCCTCCTTTTCCCTCCTTTTCCCTCCTTTTCCCTCCTTTTCCCTCCTTTCCCTTCTTTTTTTTCCCTTCTTTTCCTTTCCAGAAGCTTCTGCTCTCAGACTCCTGAGCTCTCTCTGGTGCTGCTCCTGTGTCTTGGGCACCTGGTGATGCTGAGGGAGGATCCTGAGCTCCACAGGAGGAGCTTCCTTTACTGCCCATGAAATTCCCTCCAACATAAACACTGATCCCAGCAGGCAAGGAAAGGACCTTCTCTCCCCCTCCCAATGACTTCTTATTGATGGAAACATTTTATAAATAAACATCTCTAGGTAACATATTCCATAAAATATCTAATTATAGATTATTGGATTGAACATTTCTTGCTTCAATTAAGTGATAGTTTTTTCCCCTCAGGAAACCAGCTCAATGCTGTTTCTGGGGAAATTATGTGTATTTATTCTATGTTCTATAGGCAGTGTCTTTTTATGTTGTTAATAAATAAACTACAGTGCAGAGCTTTATCCTAAGTAAAACTAATGGAGGTCAGGCTTTGGGGTTTTTTTATTTTCATGATCAGATCTCTCCTGTCTGGTGGTCTGCAGTCTTGGTACAGTGAACTTTGTAAGGAACGAAATGGAGGGGAAAGGGAATGAAGAAAAATGCAAAAGGGCTTGGAGAGCTGCATTCTTGTACCTCCCCCAGAGCAGATGCCTTTAGATATTAAAAAATTATTGAGAAAAAAAGCTGAAAGCCCAGGATTCAGCACTGGTGTTGAATTTCAGCCCCATTCATCCTCTGGGCAGCTGTTGGCGCTGTAGATCTGAGAGTTTGATTTGCACCACTGCCAAGTTGGCAATATTTTCTCAAAAATTTGTCTTTAGCTCTGAGTCTGACCCCCCCCCTGAAGTGTCTGGGCTTGGCTGGGTTTAAATCCAGGGCTCAGGCTCTGGCCCATGTCTCCCAGCCCAGGGGAGTGTGGCTTTGGTGTTTCCTGCAGGAGATGCTGTAGATCAGACCTGCAGCACCTCAGGGACTATCCTGGGTTGGGAGGGTCCCATGAGGATCATCCATGTCCAAATCCTGAGTTCCAGAGCAGGAAATCCTGGCAGAGCATGGAAAACCAGGGGATGTCACTGAGCTCTGCACCCACGAGCCACTCACTCTGTCCTGGAATCATTTAAAGGGGAAAAGAATTCCAAAATCGAGTTCAGTCATTAACCCAGCACTGAAGGATGTTCCCACAACTCTCCAAGAATGGGGGCCCCACCACTCCAAGGGCAGCCTGGACCAATGCTCAATAACCCTTGGAGACATTTTTCCATCCTTTCCCTGGGAAGCTGCAGCTCAAGCTGAGCTGTCTGTGAGGATCTGGAACACGGCTGAGCTTGCAGGCTCCTCTGGGTTTGCATGGAGCCCTCGAGATGGGCCAGCCTGGGATGCACCCACTGGCCACCTCCAGAGCAGAGCAGTGGAGGTGGCAGGAAGGTGTGAGAATGGCTCTGAGCTCCTCTGCACCCTCATCCCCAGCAGAAGGGGAGGAAACCCCAATCAGGGAGCTGCTCCCTCCTCTTGCTCCCTTACCTGCCATTTTAAACAAATGCAAATTAAAGCCCTCCATCGGGTTGGTTCATTCCCTTCCTTCATGTAACTGATGTTATTGGATTTTTATGCAGCACATTACACCCTGAGCCATGTCTTCTACTATTTTGCTTTCAAATTGTATCTCCTGCCATTTGTGTCACATTTAAAATGCTAACAGTATAGAATGTCATTTACAGAATCGGGGCGTTTGCTGCGGAAAATTAATTTGACTTATTCCTTCTGCCTGTTCCTATCTCCAGGCCAATATTATGCTACTCATTCTACAAGAGTAATACTTAATGAATAGGACTATTAATAATGTCAAGGTCCATGGGGGTCTTATGGGTAACGGATAGGCGTAGACTGTAAGGGGGCAGTCACCTGACTTGGGTTAATGTTCCATGAAAATATCAGGCAGTGCAATGTAATTATGGAGCAGAGGATAGTAAAAAAGGCAGGGAACTCGGAGGTTCTTAAATATTTTTTCAAATTAGTCAGTGCTTTTTCGGTAATTTACCTGGAACCTTCGTCAGAGCAGGTGTGAAAGCTGTTTGGAATTCCAAAGGGGGAAAAAACCAACAGCTGGGTACCTAATTCATAAAGAGGGAATAAGGCAGAGGAGTTTGCAGTGCTAGGCAGGAATTGTGTTTGGTGGGATGTGTCTGTGTGTGAGACTCCTATTTGCAGGAAACGGGAATGAGAGGAAAGGGACTTTGCCTGTGGTTTGAGGTTTTTTTTTCCACCTGCACATGTATGGCATTTAAAAATAATTCAAAACTATCGGAGAAAACACAAAATTAACGTTTATAATGAAAAATAATTACGAGCAGAAGAAACAAAGCTCCTCTTCCCACTATTTGCAGTGCTGCTAGCTGTGAAAACCCCAGGCAGGATGGGGTGACATGGATGTCAGGGGACATGCAGCACATGCAGGGCAGTGCTCATTCTTCTCCCCTTCTGTAAAATTCTGATTTCTGAAGAGCAGCTGAAAGGCTGTGAAGAGGGTTGGTGTTGTGCAGCAAAATCACTTTGAGTGCACTGCCATCCTTTCCCAAGGAGTTAAATGTTTCCAGGGGGCTGAAATGGTGTTGGAAAAACAGAGAAATCACCAGGAGATGATGCTGGCAGAGATTCGGGGCTCTGTTTCCTCTGCATGGTGTCCCAGGGGCTGCTGGTGCCTCACACACAGCCCGGGAAACCTCTCCCACCTCAGGAGATGCTGTGGCACCTGCAGGACACCCCACCTGATGGGATGCAGAGCTGATCTGGGGGATTTTTGACCCCAAAACATTTCTCTGCCCCGCGGCTGACGGGACTGGGGCGGCACACACTTTCCCCTAGCTGAGCCTCGGCCACGCCGAGTGCAGCACTTGGGGCTCCTCCTCTTCATGCCCTCGCTGTTATTCTTTCCCCTCGAGGGAGCTTTACTCATTGCTGAGCGTGCCCGGCTCCCGCAGCATCAGCAGCGCCGGCGCGGTCCGTGCCTCGCTAATTCCCGCGGTCGGGCCGCCTGCTGGCACCTCCCGAACGGAGCCGCATCCGCCGCAGCCCCGTGAATAAACGCGAAAGAGACAAATGAGGCAGCGCTCTGCTGTGTAAAGCAAGGGCAGCTCTGCTTTTCCCTGAACCAGCTCCACAGCCAGGAGGACTCAGGTCTCCTCTCTTCCACCCTGGTCAAGATTTTGGGCGTGAGGTGGAGTCAGGGGTGTCTCTGAATTCTTCAGAGTGCAGGGGTTGAATTAAAGCCTTTGGGTGGATTGAAGTACATTAAGCCACTCACACATAAAGTAGACATTTAAGTAGAAGTAAGTCAGTAGTTTTAGGGTGAGTTCTAATGCTTTTAGTGAGTGGAAGGTTTCAAATACCACAGTAGCAGTGAGTGTTCTAGTGAAGGTTTAAACACACTGATGTCTTCAGTAGAGGCTCCAGGGCCACAGCTGTGGACAGGACTCAGTCATAACAGAGCTACAGTAAGAATATTGCTGACATTTTTCAGATAGAACAAGACAGGTTGTATGAGTAGTTTATACGTAACCTGGTGAGCTAAGAAACTGGAATTCTAACAGGTTAAGGAGTGGTGGTCTGAGTTTGCATCTGAGCTTGTTGGAAAAATCCTATATAAGAGTTTGTACTGGGGAGAGTTGGTGCTTTTAGCCATTTGCTCTTTGCCAGGCTTTTGCTTTGCTACTGCCACTGCATTTGCCATTGCCTTTTGAGACTGGTGTGCTTTGTAATACGATGTGCTTTGTAATAAATAACCTTTTTAACTATCAGCTGCTTTGCTTATTTAACATAACCTGACGAGTAGGAGCCAAGAGCTCTGGAGTAGATGCTCTGAGAACCTCACAAAGGACCAGCTCAGCTGAAGGAAGGACCTGGAGAGGGATGGGGCAAAAAAATTACAAGTACTTCTTCCTTTCTTTTTTTCTTTTCTTTTTTTTTTTTTTTTTTTTTTTTTCTGTAAAACTTCCCCCAATCAAAAAACTCAATGTGGTATCAACTATTGAAGTCTTTTTAATGGTTCTTTGCAGGACCTTGGTGGTTTTAGTGTTGATTTATTAAACAAACAAACAAACAAAAAAACCCAATGAAAAAAGCCTAACCTACAAAACAAACAAACGAAGCCCAAATGAAACTCACCAAATATTGACTGAAAATTGAAATGAAGTTTACTTTGAAACTTTCTATGGTTGAAAAGCCTCCTTTTTGTTGTACAGCTCTGTGAGGAAGGAAACCCTCTCTGAGTGAAGAATTGGATATCCAGGGATTTCTCTTAAACCTGCTCTGCTTTATTAGACAAACCAGCTGATTTCTCTAAGGTTTCCCCTGACTCTGGATGACTGATGAGTGTAACAAGCCTTGTGTGTGCATTTTTAAGGGGCATCCCTGCTATTTTACCTTTCCCACTCCAAAATGAGCAGCCAGGTGTAGAACAAAGGCTGCTGGCAGTGCTGGGAGCAGCAGCCAGGGCTGTGTAGGTGACTGCCCTAAATCCCTGGATCACAGGAGCTCAGGGGCCACATCCACAAACCAACACAGCTCCTTTCCCTTCGACCCCCATCTTCTCCTGCCACTCTTTGATTTCTCCTCTTGCCTCAGATTTACAGCTACCTTGTCCAAATATATTACAGGAAATAAAGGCTAAAATGCTTTAAAATCCTACCTTCCCAAGCCAGAGAACAGGCTTGGGTGAAAATAAACGAGCTGGTTTGTTATATTGCTCAGCCTCTGTCACGTGAAGGTGAGGCCTCCTTTTTTATTATTATTATTTTTTATTGCCACCCATTTGCTTTCATTATAATTTATTTGTTAATCCATGCTCCAGCTCATGAATTTTGCATTTGGGGAGGTGGAGGGAAAGGGGAGGGGGGATTCAAAGCACCAAAAAAGATGCTGGCCCACTCAAAGTTGAAGGACACAGTTGGAGGGCAGGGCTGCTTCCCTGGCCTTCCATCATCCTTTTAAAAAGGCAAATATGCAGTCAGCAAAAAGAGAAAAAGGAGGGGGGGAAAAAAAGCCTAAAGACTTCCCAATTAATAATTACCCTGATGGCCTCAGTGGGATTCAGAACCTCACAGGTCAGAGAGGACAAATTCCAACCCCCTTTTCCTGAGCTCCTCTCCTCAGGTGAGCTGATGGCTTTGCTGCTGTGCTTCCACGTCCCCCATGCCAAGTTTCCTTCCTTCCTTTTCAGTTTTTTTTTTTTTTTTTTTTTTTTTTTTTTTTTTTATGAGGCATCCTGAGTGTAAAAAATATGGCCTGCCTTTATGGTGCTCCAGCACGAATGAAGCTATAAAATTATGAACAGTTTTTATGATGGCTATTCAGGGGATGCTTTTATATTGATGGTGCACATGCTGTATCTATCTTTTTTCCCCCCTTTCTTTTTTGTGTCCCTCCTTTTCCCTGGAAAAGATGGCAGGATATGTGTGGAGGGGGAAAGCTCAGGTGGGGGGGCCCTGTGTAACTATTTTTCATGCATTTAATATATTAATTATCCAGTAAATGCTCCCTGGGCTGTGCTTGGGATGCCAAAGAATGACAGCTTTTCACTGAAGCTCCAAAGGCAGCCCATCAGCCCTCAGTGTATTATGTTGGAGAGGTCAGGGTGGGGTTAATGTAACTTTTTATTTGCTGATTTTTCATAGATGGGAGCAAAGCTGGTAAGGGGAAAAAGAGAGAGAGAGGCTGAAAAGAAGGTGCAAAAAGAGCAGAGATGATGGCAAGTCTGTTACAGCCCCCTCCTGCCTCCCACCTGCTCCAGAGGTTGATTATGCAAAGCAGGGAGATGCTCAGAGCCTTCCTGGGATGCTCCTCCTCCAGGGGCTCCTCTGCAGGAAAGGAGACAAAATTCTGCCAGGGGAAAATCCAAGAGACAACAACAATGAGAAATCCCACGTGCAGTAATTAAACTCAAAATAGATCATCTGTCCTCACTGAAAAGAGAGAGAGATGGGCAAAAAATAATAATAAAAAAAAAGTAGGAGGAGATTTTGGCTGCTCAGGGGTTCTTGAAGCCAAAGGTGAACCTGAAGTGGCTGCCAGGGGATCCTGCTCCACTGGGTTTTTCCTCTGGTCCTGGCTCCAGTGGTGCCTGCAGGGAGCTGCAGCCCTCTGAGGACAATTGCTCCTCGTGCCCTGAGGTCTGGGGCAGCCCTGCTCTAACAGCTGCCTGCATCCACTATTGATCTCAGAGGTAATGGAGGTTTAATTCTCATTTAAGAGGCCTCTAAATGATCTCAGGAAAGGCACTTTCAAAAAAAAAAAATAATAATCCTATCTCAACCAAGGTGCACAAGCTAAAGAAATTTGAAACCATTTAAATATTTTAGAAATTCTTCAGCAAAGTCTGCTGTGGCTGAGCAGGAGGGTCTGGGTGGCTTTAGCATCTGCCCTGTCAGGCAGAGGTAGCTGCACACACAGTGTGGTGTTGCTTTATTTCAGCTAATAAAAATAATCCTAGTGTTGCATATATTTGGGTTAAAAGTATATTTTGTGCCTGCACTATCCATTTGAGGGAGTGTTCTTGTGTGTGCATTTACCCAGCACTGCTCCCATTACATTTGAATTGAGTACAATACATCCCACTGAGTGTAATTACCACAGCTTTCTTCTGCTGCTCTTCCCAGATTTTAATGCTCCAAACAATCCTAAATAAGTAGGAGTGGGTTGGGTTGTGTTCTTTGGGAAATGGGCCCACAAAGAAGAGATGGTTTCAGTCATGACCACTGCAGCAACTTCTGTCTGTGTCACCAAGACAGGGACTTATTTTTCATATATGGCTTTAGCTGGGAGCCTTTCCTGGTGGCCTGCAGTTTCCCAAACAAGGTTGATGCTTCAAGAGTGGATTATTTTAACCTTTCTCCAATGAGCTGCTGATGTAAAATGGGCCTGAACCAAAAGTCTCATATCAAAGTTTGTTCCCAAGTTGTGGAAGGGTTGGAATTCTAAGGCAAAAGGTCTCCTAAATGGGTTTTGCTGTGCAGCTCAAGCTGTGGGTGTTGGGGGATGGAGAGCAGAAATGATGTGGGATTAGGATATGAAAAATCAGTGGCTGGAGCCCATCAAGGTCTCTGAAAACGTGGGGCATCCCCTCTTGGACTGGACACCAGTGTCAGTAGGTGCAGAGGGCCACAAGGAGCTCTCAGCCTTTCTCCTGTGACATCTCTGCCCAGGTGCTCAGCTTCCTTGGGTCTCCCCGCCCCATCCCAAGGCCCTCCTTGCCTGGAATTTGGCTGGACCCACTCCTTTGACAGGGACAGCCCAGGGAGAGGTGCTGCTCTAATAACCACAGCTCAGGATGCTCCCAGCTCGCTTCCTCCCACATTCTGCAGGAGAATTTACATTCTGGATTCTATTTTTTCATGTTAATATTTCACATTTCAGAAATGTAAAATAAATAGAGCAGCAGTTGGCAGGTAATACAGGGCACACACAGAAACTTCAATAGGAACCTACAAAAAAATTACAGTAACAGTGTGAACTTCTCTTGCCTGGCAGAAATTGTTTCTGTCAATATTTTTAATTTCATCTCCTGGAAGTGCAGCCTGACTGGGATGGAGAGCTGATGGTTATTAGCAAACTGATAAGCTTGCTCTGCAGCCAGATATCTGAGCACAGAAATCCTGGTGGAGCTTCCTGCATGTTTTTCTAGGAAAACTTTTGCACATTTTAGAGTCACCTTGCTGACCAATTTATTTACCAGCTAAGAAACGTGTTTAGATAATCGTGGTTTATTGCAAAATAATGGTATCTAGAAAATGAAGTAAAAGACAAAAAGCTGGATCTTCAGACTGCCAGAGGTCTCTCCCTTTATTTTCTTGAGGTGTCTGTCCTTTCCAAGCCCTCCAAAACCTTGCAGTGGGAAGCCCTTACATGTTTTACTGAGTCAAGTATAAACAGAACAGTTTAAAAATCTATTTCACAAAATGATGCCTTTACTATTTATGGGCTGATGTCAGTGCTAAAACCCTGAAATGGACTGGAACCATAACTGAGGCCGAGTGACCTTTCCCCGTTCTGCTTCAGTAACTGCATCCACGGGGAAGAGCAGCTGAAAGATCAGAGCTCAGCTCTGTTCCTCAGAGCTCTGGACATTTCACTGCTGCAGGTGCAGCAATGGAAGCCACAGGACATGCCCCTGATTTTGGTTATTTTCTATTGTTTCCTTCCAGCAATTCCATGTGGCAGGAAATCTGTTTGTTCTCTGTCCATCCGTGCCAAAACCACCCTGAGCTGGGATCCAAATCCTCCTTGCTCCTCCAAACAAAGATCTATGCCACTGCCAAGCCTCAGCAAGGTCAGCAGTGCAGCAGCACCAGGAGCTGAGCAAGGATTTATGTTCCCAGCACAGAGGAGGAAAATCAGGGCAGGCTGAGAGCAGCTTCCACCGTGGTCTGTGTTGTGGTACCCACTCCTATTGCTGTGGTGAGAGGGCTGTGAGTTAACAGCTTTAACTCCAGCTGCAGGTGCTGTACAGGTGTCACTAAAACTCCTGGTAATGCTGGAGGTCTAAAGAAGTCTGGATATAAAATGCTCTTCCCTGGAGAAGTGAGGGTGAGGAGCTGCCTGCTGTGTCTGCAGCAGACTCTGGTGATGGCCCCAGAGCTGTCTCAGGTGTCTGTGCCACCTTTCCCCATTTCCACCAACATTAGACCAGGGATGGGGTGCACTGACTGCTTTGAATTTAACCAGGTGCTTTGGCTGAGAACAAAACGGGGCCATTGTGGCAGCTGTGCTGTGTGGAGATCACACAGCAGATCAAACCAAAAGAGATCAGCTGGAACAGCAGGGACACACAGAGCAGGTCCCCTCTGCTTTCTCTGGGCACTGTGACATTGTAGGACGAGCCTGGGGGGGCACTGACAGCCCCTGGAAAGGGGAACCCTCTTGGGGCAGCCCATGGGGAGCTGGTTCCCTCTTGGGGGTGGAGGGGACAGCTCTGGGGTGTCACAGCCTGGAGCAGCTGACAGCCAGGGAGGAGTGCTGGACCGAGAGCTCTGACCTCATAAAACTGGATTGGAAATGCAGGCATGATTAACTTGCCATAGATTTATGTGGAATTAGTATGTGTTTCAACACTGGGGTTATAAATACAGGTTGCCCTCATCTAACCAGCCGGGCTTTACATAATTTCAGAAGGGTCCTCACAATGGCAGCTTTAAAATGACAAAGGAGGGAAGGAAGAGCTGATCGTGGCAGGTGCTGTATTGACTGCACCCCAAATCCTGCAGGAGGCTGAGAGGATGTCAGTGCTGAGCACACCCTGTTCCACATGTGCAGCTCAGCTGCAGGGGCTGAAACCAGGCTGGGCACCACTGCAGAAGCTGTGGCTCCACACCTGGAAGTGTCCAAGGCCAGGTTGGAAGGGGTTTGGAGCAACCTGGCATAGTGAGAGGTGTCCCTGCCATGGCAGGATTGGACTCAGTGACCTGTGCAGGTCCCTTCCAGCCCAAACCACTCCATGATTCTGCAAACCCCTGCTGAGGGCTGTGAGCTGCAGAGGAAGGTGCTTCAGAGGAGGCTCATGTCTTCACAGTCTGGCTCACAGGCCAGCACTGCTTTCCTTTTCCAAATAATCTTCAGCCTCAGAAGAATCATCCTTGGCATCCCCACACGACAGGTGTCCTCTCTGCAGCAGCTTTGTCTTGTGCTATGCTCAGGGCACGGTCCAAGAGCTGCCTGAGCTCTGGCTTGTGCTGCCACTGCAGCCCGGTGCCAGGAGAGCCCTGCTCAGAGCAGGGGCACAGGGTCAGCCTGGAGGGGGAACGGTGCTGCTGGGCACAGCAATGGGCACAGGGACACGAGCACGCAGGAGGTTTTTCTCTGTTTTCCTCTCTTTCTTTCTGGTAGGGATTTTTAGAGCTTCCCAATCCCCCATTAACTCATTCTTTAGGGCGAGTGCCAACCACCCAGACGAGCTGCGGATGAAGGATCTATTTTTGCTTTAGCATATTTTTAGCCTCTTTTCTTTGTTGTTCCAAATGCATTCACGCCAGATTTAAAAACAAACAAACCCCACAAGGTGCCTGGTGAGACTTTCCCATTTGTTAACACCCCAAAGAAGCCTGCTGTGATACAGGGACCCTCTTTTCTCTTGGGACAGGTTACCTGGGGAGCTGGGCAGGGACGTGGCTGTCACCTGCCACCACCTGTGCTGCCCTCCCAAGATCACCCCTCTTCCCCCCTGGGCTGGGTTTTTCTCTGCCCCTCCTGGGGAGGGAAGCCAGCTACATCCCCCCAGCTAAAGGACCTCATTTAAAATTCTAGTTGCCACAATACAGAGCTTTCTAACCTGCTCACAATTTGTGGCAGAGCAGATTTGGCTTTAGAGTGTTGGTTTTGCTCTTTCACAGCACCCTGAGCTGCAAGAAATCTGAACATCAGTCTGGGGATGTCTTTATAAACTGTTATTTTTTTCTTGGGCACTCAGAAGATATTTTTCTGGTATAATATCCATGTATCTATCATATAGTGCATGTAGAGCTTCCTTCAGTGTGCATGTTGGTGTATGAACAGCTGTGTAACTGTAAATACATAGAATATCCTAGGCCTTGATTGTCTCTTATGTGTCACAGCATGAGCAGTGCAATTTGACTCTGTTAGAATATCTATTGGTAAAATTAACATTAGGAATGGGGTGTGGGTAGAATTATTTCCATTACCCACATTCCCTACGCTGTAACTCAGTTATGTAACCACAAATGCCACTGAGGTTTCTGTATTTAAATCCAAGCAAACACCAGCATCGCCCCCAGCAGTGCCAGGTAGGTGAGGGAGCAGAGGAGTGGTCAGTAAAATCCAGACTATTACTGAAAATAATCAGGAGCAGTTGGCAGCCCTGCTCCTGCATATTCGCCAGGCGCCGGGTGATTCAGCCCCTCTCCATTTTCAGGCCAGCTCGGCCGTCACTCTGAATTATTTTCAGTGAGCACTTCTATATCTCATGTCAGCTCCCAGTTCGAAGCCATCACCGAGTGTCGAGGCTGCGACGTGCCGCCCATGCCGATGAGCAGCCCCCTCCCCTGCTTTGCTATTAACCTTTCCTTTTACCAGAGTTACCCCTTTGTCCTGCTGCAGTTTGCAGTGCCTGATAGAAGCAGCTGCCTGTGGCCAAACGAACATCACATTTACATTTTCTTTCTTGAACCGAGGAGTGAGACGAGGAATTGCAGTAAATGATCTCCCCTTTCTCTCTCTTTTTTTTTTTTTTGCCTCCCCCCCCCCCCAGTCGTCTTTAATGCATTGCCTAGAAATCTATTTCTTATCTAATTTTACTGGATGGATCAACAGGGCTGAGAATGTAACCCTTTGTCATCTATGGAAATCTTCTTATCCCATAAAAATGATTAGATTTGATGCAATTAGGATTATGAGGAGGTGGGGGGAGCCTGAGACACCGTGCCTTGTCTACTGCTGGCTGCTGACACATTAACAGCCTGTTTATTAACTGCTTTACATTTGGGCTACGAGCAGTGCATCCTTTTGCCTGGTAAGCCCGGTAGGAAAGGGGATCTCACTTTTTCGGCTGGCCCCCTCCCACCTTTCTGCATATGAATCCAGGAGGAGGGATTTCACTGGGAACAAAACCTCTGCAGCAGGAGAAATGCACGTTTCCATTCGCCTCCTCTCCGAGCTCTTGAGTCTGTGTGACAGTGGCTGCTCCTCGCCCTCCCTGCCCAATTCTTACCACAGAACCGTGGGATGGTTTGGGTTGAAAGGGTTTTTCAAGAACATCTGGCTCCCACCTCCTGCAGTGGGCAGGGGCACTTTTCACTACACCAGGCTGCTCATTCCTTTGGGTGCTGGTTTGCACCAGAGGCCAACATCTGTGTGCTCTGTTCTTCATCACCAGAACTTGAGTCCCTCATCCTCTTCTACCAGTGTGACTCTCTGTGCCTGAATTCAGCTCAGATCTCTTCTGGGGGGAATTAATTTTCTGACATAACCCACAACATCCTTTTCTCTCTGATGCTGCCAGAGATAGAATATGTATGGGTTACACCCCAAAACATTCACAAGCACCCCTTCCACACCCCTTTGGCAGCTTGTGCTCCTCCCCTGGGCTGAGGGTGTGCAAGGCTCTGACCTGGCCCATGCTGAGCTCAGGGAGATGTTTTTGTCCCACAAATGTCCCTGGGTGTGCTGATCTCTGCTCCTGCTGCCCTCCCTGCTGCTGGAGCTGCACCCATGGACATCCTCCTGTTCCACTCCTTCACATGCAGCTTTTCAAAGGTTGCTCCTCTGCCTTCACAGGAGGAAAATTTATTCCTCAGCTTCCCTGTTTGTGAATAACAACTTCTGGCTGGGAGAGAAGAGGATCTGACTGTGAGTGATACAGGGCTCAAAGAAAAATTTTACATGAAAACAAAGGAATAAATTTACCGCAGGTCCCAGAAATTGATAAAACAATGCTAAATAAATCTGGTGTTGCACAAACTTTGTGTGTAGGTTTCCCCTGTGAGCAGCATCTGCCTGTGAGAGGCACAAAGCTGTGTGTGGATGCTAAAGTGCTTCTCTGACACAAGTCAAAGGCCAAAATCCAGCCTTTGTTTCTCTTGATTGCCAGCACAGTGAGAATATTTAATTTCCAAACATCCCTGTGCTGCTCAATAGCAATTTTCCCTGGTTTTGTTTGCAGATCACAAACACTCAGGAGGGCATCACTCCCCACCCCACTCCTCACTGCCTGTGCCAGTCATCTGCCTTTAATTTCTGCTTGTTCCACGGCTTTGAGTGGCTAAAAATAACTTCAGGAATAAGTTTAAGCCCAGCAGCTGCACACACCCCTGCGTGCCACGCTGTGACAATGGGGTCCCAGCAGTTGGCAGGGCCCTGCTGTGGGGATGCCAGCGTGGCAGTGCCTGTGCCAGCAGCAGCCCTGGCAGGGAAACACGGTGTCACAGCCCAGTCCTTGCAAGGGCTGCCTTTAAAACTGTTCTTGTTTAACAACTTCCCTTTAAAAATCAGCTTTGGGGGGATTTGCCAGCCCAGAGCTCTGTCTGTCCCATGGCCTGAATGGGTCTGTGTGTCATGCTGAGGTTTTGCAGTGTTGTAGTGGCAGAAGAGCTCAGATGACTTTTGTTCTAGGAAAGGAGGTGGTTTAGCCAAAAATATTTTTGTCTGTGACTAGAGGAAAGTGAGGCTGGCTCAGCTCCTTCCTGCTGTGGGAATGCAGCCATCCCCAGGATTTTATGTTAGCTGGGATAAGGCTTGTGCAGTACTGGGTTAAGCCTGGTTCGTGATCAACTCTCCTTTCTCTTCTCCTCCTCTCTCTTCTTCCTTCCTGTGTTCCTTCCTTCCTTCTTCTTCCTTCCAGTGTTTTTTTCCACTGTGCACTGGAGAGGCTGGACAGTGGTAAATGTGCCCTGGAGGCAGGGAGCCCAGCAGCCTTTGTGAGCAGCTCAGAACCCAGGCAGTGACCTTGCAGCTGGGCTCCAGCTCGTCCCTGCATCCCAGCAAACCGTGGGCTGAGAGTGTGGAGGAGCTGATGCTTCCTCCTGGAGAGGGAAACAGCCCCTCATCACCAGGAGAGAGCAGTGTCCCCTGGCAGGCAGTGACCCAGACCTCAGCAACTTCAGCACAGGGGCACATTTGGTGATTTACAGCTCCACAGCCACTCCTTGTGCTCCAGATAGATAAGCCCAAATCCCTCATTTGAAATGCCAGCAGCGAGACCCTTGAAGAGTTTATGCAAGGTCTTCCCATCTCTCCTGCCCTGCTGCAGCTCCTTTCCCTCCAGGGAAGGTGAAGGCCCAGCCTAAAGACACCTCAGGTTCTAAATGTGCCCATGTTGTGCCTCCCCCCTTGACTTCCAATTGAAAAAGATTACAAATAATGTTAAATAATATAGTTTATAACCTCAGGGCTGTTTTCAAACGCGTATAGACCAGTTGTCAACAGGCAGAGAGGAAGGGAAGGGAAATTATAGGCTGCACAAAAGAGGAAAGTAAAAGTGAAAGCTCCATAAAAGAAAGTGGAACTATTATGGAGCAAAATGCCAACTCATTACAAAACAGCCAAATAAGAGAGAAATACAGCTTTACCCGTAATAGCAGTTTACAAGGGAACATTGTATTGCAACATAACGGTGGTGCTATAATTTGCTCTAACAACTCCAATTATGCCTTTTATTGATTTGGCAACACATTTAATAGGAGTAGCCACACCTCTTGTGTTACAAATCATTAAAGGTGTTGAACAGTGTAATTTTAAAATTGTCCTTCTCCTACAGATGTCAGTGTGACAGCATAATTTCCCCTGATTTCTGCTATGTAAACAGTGCGTTACAGTAATTTCCCCCTTACAAAGCAGAAATGTTGTCAGCCTGGGTTTTTTTGTGCAGAAACATCCATTTAATATTTTTCCCCCAGTCTACTCTCCTAATTGCTGGGGTTTTTTTCCCTTTTCTCTCTTTCTGTTTTTTTTTTTTTTTTTTTTTTTTTTTAACTTACCTTTGGAAGATAAACATGCTGATTTGCCATCTTCTACACCAACCTCAATTGCTACTTAAATCTTCAATATGCACTTAATATCAGGGAGGTAAAACCCTTTTAGTTCAGTCCTGTTCCACTTCACTCAAGTAGTGTTTCAGAACTGGTTAAGAGTTGTGTATCTCCTGGTAGCAATTTTGACAGGTGATCCCAATCCCAGCACCAGTTTCCTTGCAGAACTCAGAAAGCATCAAGGAAAAGAATCAAAACTTTTTTGTTTTTATATTCTTTGCCACAGAGGGTCTAAATTTTGTGTGGGAATTGAGGGGAATCCCCTCTTATGCTCAAGTGGAAGAGGGGATGGAACCTAATGGTCTTCAGGATCCCTTCCAACACAAACCATGATTCTATTATTCAAAATAAGCATTTGGAGAGACACAAGGCTGGGCTCAGCCACCAGCTCTGCCTTCCCTGGACCTGGAACAAAAGCTTGGAGTTAGGAAAAGCAGGATAAGGGAGGGACAAGCCAGGCTCTGACATCCACACTGCTGAGAAGGCAGAGTGGTATTTATTGTGCTGGCACTGCTGAGAAGCCAGAGTGGTGTTCACTGTGCTGGCAGAGGATGGTTTGAGGGTCTGGCTATGCCTTGCAGGGACATTTTCCACTGCCCTTTGCTCCTGGAGCTGGGGTGATCCTCCAGCTCCCCCAGCCCATCATTCCCAAGGCAGGGCTCGCAGGCAGACAAAGAATGTGTTTCCCCTCTCTCCCCAAGCACATGCAGGCGCTGACGTGTGTAAATGAACCTGACAAGCTCTTTGAAAAACAAATAGAGGCCACCAACCAAGCTTTTGGCACGCCAACACGCCACATGTTTACACCAAAAGTGCCACGCTGCCCAGCCCCGGCCCCGTCTGCATTTGTCTGCCTCCAGCAAACCGTCTCATTAACAGCTGTGTGGGGAAGCAGCAGGGATGGAAATCCCCCCAGCCTGAGCAGGGTGACATTTTTCACGCCGAAGTGAGTCGAGCAGCTCCGTGTCCCGCTGCCAGGGCTGACCCCCGGCCCTGCCCATCTGGCAGCCCCAGAACAAAGCGCCGTGAGCCTTCCCAGCACCTGGGATGGGCAGCAGGGCTGCCAGAGCCTCTCCGGGGCGTTTCACACCCGTGTGTGTCCCTGGGTGCCAGACAGAGCTGCCAGGATCTGCCCTTCCCCACCTTTGGGTCAGGCAGGTGTGTGTTGGAGTCAGAGAGTCAGGGGTCTCTCTGGATTCTGCAGAAGGAAATCAGAGTGCAGCAGTTGAATAAGTTTTAGGGTGAGTTCTAATGCAAAACAGTAAGTGGAAGGTTTCAAAT
This sequence comes from Cichladusa arquata, assembly GCA_026413545.1. Classification (NCBI taxonomy): domain Eukaryota; kingdom Metazoa; phylum Chordata; class Aves; order Passeriformes; family Muscicapidae; genus Cichladusa; species Cichladusa arquata. The sequence goes on from JAOTQP010000828.1 coordinate 9,817,031, forward strand.
GCCACAGTAGCAGTGAGTGTTCTAGTGAAGGTTGAAACACACTGGTATCTTCAGTAGAGGCTCCAGGCCCACAGTTGTAGATATAATAGAGTTACAGTAAGAATATTGCTCACGTTTTTCAGATAGAACAAGATAAATTGTATGTGTAGTTCTGTACGTAACCTGGTGTGCTAAGAAACTAGAATTCTAATAGGTTAAGGAGTGGTGGTCTGAGTTTGCATCTTAGCTTGCCGGAAAAGTCCTACATAAGATGATGTGTTGGGGAGAGTTGTTGCTTTTAGCCATTCAGCTTTTAGCCATTTGCTCTTTGCCAGGTTTTTGCTTTGCCACTGCCACTGCATTTGCCATTGCTTGTCTGCTGAGACTGATGTGCTTTGTAATAAATAACCTTTTTGACTATTAGCTGCTTTGCTTATTTAGAAGATAACCTGACAAAGTAGGAGCCTAAAGCTCCAGAGTTGGTGCCCTGAGCACTGGAGGTCGTAACCTCACAAGCCCGGAGAGGTGTTCCAAATCCTGGCTGCTTTGAGGCAGAATTCAGCTAAAGAGTGCTTCAGTGCAAGCAAGGCCTAAGCTTAGGCCATCAGCTCTTTTGTGATTTCTTCTTGCAGCTCTCTCTTAGCCAGCGACAGAAAGAAATCTGGGAATGCTGCACAGAGGTTCTGCAGGCACCTTTATTCCTATGGAGGGGGCGTCAGCAAAATCCAAATACACAGAATATCCAAGGGGGTTTATAGGGTTGAGGTGACTCAAAAAGTGACCAGTAGAATTATGAGTTGAAAACTATCCAATTACTTTAAGGTTTTAGGTAAAGAAGTGGCCAATCACCTAGGAAAGATAAAGACCAATAGAAACTCTAAAAGATAACAAGGGATCTACAGGGGGGTGAACATTTCTCTAACGTGAGTCATGCTAAGGAAGGATTTCTTATCTTAGGGGAGAAAGTTCCAAGGGGGCCCTAAAGGGGTGTCTGAACCAGCCACAATCAGACCCTCTGGGGCCAGCCAGGAAGCATCTGGCACTCGGTGCCATGGTCTAGTTGAGGTGTTAGGGCATGGGTTGGACTTGGTGATCTTGAAGGTCTCTTCCAACCCAAAATTCTGTGAATTCTGTGAATCTGAATGACACAGCCCAGCACCAGAACCCTGATGCTCCAAGGGTCCTGCCAGGAGCAGGGATGAAGGCAGGACTCATCTTCCTCCTCTGGTTTTAGGGTTAAAATTTCCTTTTTAGGAAATTTTAGGAAATCCCTTTTAGGGGATTTAGGATTTAGGAAATCCCTTTAGGGCTAAAATTTCCCTTTTAGGAAATTTTAGGAAATCCCTTTTAGGGGATTTAGGAAATTTAAGATATCCCTTTAGGGCTAAAATTTTCCTGAGGTCAACCAAGCATTTCCCATTGAGCCACTTCTTCCACCTGGGAAATTTTTCCTCTTTTCATATTGGTGCCAAAAATGTCCCCTGTTTTTAGGGCTAAAACCAGACGAAGGATCCAGCTGGCCACAGACACCTCCCCTGGAGTCACAACCATCTCATTTTTCCCTGGATTCGGGGGGTGCCAGGGGTTTAAGACAGGACATATCCAAAATACCAGCTCTGCATTCCTCTTGTCCCAGGCTCATCCCAATTTCCCCTCTGGTGTGGTACAGGCAGCCTTTTCCTGGCTCTGCCTTGGCAAAGCCACAATTTCCAGGTTGCTGCATAGTGGGGAGAGGAGAGATTTGGGTCTAAATCCCAGATTTTCATTAGATTCAGCTCATTGTTTGCCATTGTGATGGTGGGATGGTCACAGCAGATCCAGCTGGTTCATCCCACACCCAACACATGGATCCACAAGGATCTCAGGCTGGTTTCAGACAGGGGAAAAAATAAAGCCAGGGAAGCTTAGGAAGCCATGGGGGATTTTCCAATGGTATCCCAGCCTCCAACATCCCTTCCCCACTGCACAACAGGAGGGGGAAAAGGAACTGAAATCCGAGGATTCAGTGTCCCCTCTCCATCCCAGGGATCAGCATCACCCAAGCCCAGCAGGGCAGCAGCAGCAGCAGCTGAGCTGGGAAGCAGCAGATGGAAATCACCTTTCCCACAGCAGGGAGGCACTGCCAGGACTCAGCCACTGCCAGGGTGATTAAGAGGGTTAAAAAGAGGGATTGTGGTTTAATCTGAACAAGGGCATTTAGGCTGGTAATGACCGAGGGTAATAAAAGCAGGAGGTTTAAGGGAGACTCAGACTGCTCCAGCTCGGTTGGTTTACAGCTTAAACCACCTAAAAGGAGGTTTTTTTCCCCTCTGGGCTGTTCATCATGTGGCTGCCTGCACAGATTATCCCTGTGCATAAAAAGGGATGGGAATACTGGGGAGGAGGATGAGGCAGATCTGGCTCTGGAGCTGAGCAGGAGGGCAGTCAGGACTTGCTGGGAGCACCAAGAGGTGGGATTGGATTTGGGGGGACATAGGGAAAGAAGGGGCTGAGTTGGAGGAGAGGGGGTGCAGCCAGGAACAGCTCCAGATCAGAGCTCACCAATTCTCTGGGTCAAAAAACTGGGGAAAGGGAATTTTTTTCTCTTTTCATGCCAAAATATTTCTTTTCAATGTCTCCAAAACTTGTAAACTTTTCCAAATGGCATTTTGAGTACGAGGAAAAGAAAAACAATGTAAAAACACCCCAAAAAAAGCCAATAAAACTTCCTAAGAGATCAATCAAGCATTTCCCATTGAGCCACTTCTGCCTGGAAAATTTTTTCTTACTGGTGCCAAAAATCTCCCGTTTCCTTTGGCTCCCCCTGATTTTGGATTCATCTCCCATATCCCCCATCCACTCACAGAACTCAGCCCTGGAACATGTTTTTCCTCCCGTTCCAGCTGCACAATGAGACCACGACGGGGCAGGCGGTGACGGTGGAGCTGTTCCTCACCTTCCAGCTGGTGCTGTGTGTCTTTGCTTCCACAGACGAGCGCCGGGAGGACAACCTGGGCTCCCCTGCCCTCTCCATCGGCCTCTCCGTGGCCGTGGGGCACCTCCTCGGGGTGAGTGCATCAGCCAAAACTTGGCAATTCAGGGGTTCTTTCTTTATTTTTGCCCAAAATTGGTTTGGCTGCATCTCCGGGCTTCACTGGGGTTTTTCAGTAGAGAGAGGGAAGAGTCCTACCAAAGCCATGGGAGAGTTGTGGCCTGAGCTCAGCTTTTATTTGGCATGAAAACTTGATTTTCTGGACTCTGCCTCTGCTTGAGTCCCATAGGGAGTTCCAGGGATCCCCAGGATCTCTCCTGTTGGCAGCTGAGGCTCTCGAGAGCGCGCTGAGCCTGGGATGGACGTGCAGGAAAATCCCAGCTGGGTGACCTGGGCTGGGTCCAAAGCAGCCCCCACAGCCAGTGCACACAGGAAATGCTGCTGCATTGTCACAGCACACCTTCCATCCTCAGCGTCCCACGAGCCCCTGTGGGACTGTTCCCCTCTTGTCCTCCGAGGCAGGAGAGGGAATTTTCTGCAGGACTGGGGACACACGAGCTCAGCCGCCTCACGGTGCTGACTCAGGTGGTGGCGGCTCCTGGAATCCCTTTTCCTGGAACAGGAATGCTGGAGGGTGAAGCTCAGGGGATGAATCACCCTAATGACACCCCAACATTTTTTAAAAAGTGGCAGAAGGGTTTAATGCTGAGCGGTGTTCCCGGCAGATCCGTTACACCGGCTGCTCCATGAACCCCGCCCGGTCCTTCGCCCCCGCCGTCATCGTCGGAGACTTCAGCGACCACTGGGTGAGAACTTGGCTCTGGGCTGGGCTTGGATGAGGCCCCCAAACTGCCAATAATCCTTGAAACTCTCCAAGCCAGACAAATTCCCAGCATTTCCATGCCAGCTCCCAGCTGGAGGAGAGATGGAGAGATTAGGAGCAGGAGGTGGAGCTGCTGGGTGCTTAATTGGCTTTTCCAAACTCCAAACTGGGAGCATTGCAACAGGATCGGGGTGTGAGGTCTGCTGACATGACTTAGCACAGGGAACAAAAGCCATGGAGCGTGGAGCTGTTGCCGACAGGGGAACTTTCCTGTTCCTGGATCTAGGTACACCTTTGGGAACACCCCCTGGCTCCCCAGGGAACGGCCGTGGCTCTGAGCCTGCCAGAGCTCCAGGAGCATTTTGGCAATGCTCTCAGGCACAGGCTGGGATTCGTGGTGGGTGTCCTGAGCAGGACCAGAAGCTGAATTTTGAGGATCCTTGTGGGTCCTTTCCAGCTCAGGAGATTCCATGATTTTACTGTTGTCACCTGCAAAGAGCCCGGCTGGAGGCAGAGCTGTGGTGGTTCCTGGTGTGTTCCAAGGTGTTTGTCCCAGGCTGGTGCCTCCTCCTCCCACAGCAATCCATGAGTGGGTAGGAAAATGCTCCTCCAGATGATGCCACATCACTCAGCACATTCACAATGGGCCTGTCATTAATGCAGAGTCTGAGCAGAGGGGGAATGGTGGAAGAGGATGGTTGGGAATACCCAGGCACTGACTGTGTGTGCTGCTCCCAGGAAGGAACCCAAGCCCCTGGAACGCCCCCCACCCTCCCAAACCAGGCTCACCCCACCCTTCTCTCCCCTCCAGGTGTTCTGGGTGGGCCCCCTGATCGGGGCAGCAGCAGCTTCCATCCTCTACAACTACGTGCTGTTCCCGCAGGCCAAGTCGCTCTCGGAGCGCCTGGCCATCCTCAAGGGCTGCGAGCCCGAGCCGGACTGGAGCGAGCGCGAGGCGCGGCGCCGCCAGTCCGTGGAGCTGCACTCGCCCCAGACCCTGCCCAGGGGCATGTCTGAGAAGGTGTAGCCAAACCCCCCCCGGGCCCAGGGCGGCTGCAAACCTCTGGCGTGGTCTGAGCGCTCGCCCAGAGGAGCATCTCACCTCTGCCCGCTGTCCCTTCGTTCCTCCTGGGGCGCTGACGCTGGCTCCTCTCCTGGGGGATGCTGAGCTGGCCCCACTCACCTCCTGTCCCAGCTCTCCCCACGCCCGGGGGGTTTCTGATCTGGGGGAGAGCCAGTAAATCCCAGCCCTGCAGGAGCAAGGGATCTCCCCAGGATCCCCCCTTCCACGTCCCCCTGGCAGGACACGGAGCTTGGCTGGGGCTGTTCCCTCCGGGGAGCTCCGCGGAGCCTGAAGAGTGTTCATTACCCTGGGTGTGGAGGTTGCCACCCCATGTCTCACTGCTGCTGCACTCTGCTCCCGTCTCCGGTCCCCGCTCGGTTCCTGGCTCACACACGGAGCAGGAGCTGGAGCAGGAGCATTCACTCTGAGCTGTGAGTGTCACACACATCAGTGTCAAAGGGACCAAGGTGCCCCTTCCCACCCGCCACGGACACAGAGCTGCTCCCACAGGGCTTTCCCAGGGGAGATGGGACTGGAAGCGTGGCCACGAGGGGGGAGCACCTGCAAATTCTCTCTCCTGTGAAACGACAAGCCCAGGTCACAGCCCAGCCTCAAACCCACCTGATTATGGGGCCAGGGTTGGCCAGGGTTGTCCTTCCTCTCTCTCCCTGCTTTTCCCTTCTTTCCTGTTCCCCTCCAACGCTCAGATCACCTGAACACACAGAGGAAAGATTTCACACCCAATGTGCTCCAGGTGAAGAACCAGAATCATGGAATGGGTTGGATGGGAAGGAACCTCCAGCCCCACCCAGTTCCACCCCTGCCATGGGCAGGGACACCCCCCACTGTCCCAGGCTGCTCCAAGCCCCATCCAGCCTGGCCCTGGACACTGCCAGGGCTGTGGAAGCTTTCCCAGGTTCTCTGGGAATTCCATTCCAGGGTCTCCCCACCCTCACAGGGAGGAATTCCTTCCCATCTCACATCCCTTTCTCATGGCTGCATCACTCCAGACCCTCCAAACCCCTCCCACCCCTTCCCTCTGCCCTGGCAGGACCTGGTCATGGTCCTCAGCCAGGCCAAGGAATTTGGGATGGTCTTTGGGTGAACTTTGCTCTTTCAGCCATTGATTTAACCCCATTTCACCTGCACTGCCCCAAGTTCTCCATTCCCAGTGAATCCCAGCAGCGTCAGCCCCACCAGGATTTCCCTGGAAAGGCTCTTACTGGGAATACTCAATGAGACTGGGCCCAGTGCCCAATCACAAGGGATGATTTATGGATCATTCTGGAACATTTCCCTCCCCCTGTTCTGACAGGACCCCCCCACCAAGGGATGCTCTTCTCTCTCTGCCAGGGCCCATCCCCTCCTCCCACCACATCCATCCTTGCCTTTCTCCCCGTGCTCTTCCTCAGCTCTTGGAGTGAAGGAGGGAGCCCAGCTCTGATCTGGCCCAGCCCTGTGTTTATCCACAGCCAATCATGCAAACACCCCCAGAGGGCTTTGCCAAGGCAGCACTCCCAGCCCTGGTTTGATCCACCCAAAAACAGGGGTTCTGCTTCCCTTTGCATGGTGAATTTGAGTTTTAGCTCAGAAGAGGCTTCTCAAAAATTCCCTCTGTTCTCAGCAATGGCAATAAAATCACGTTTTAAATCAATCCCAGTGTCAAATTGTATTTCTGTTGTCAAATGCTCACTTTTAAAAGTTGTATGGGGTTTTTGATGCTTTTTAAAGGAAAATGAATCCATGTATGTGTGCAGGAAAATCCCAGCAGGCTTTCACCCTGGGCAAGTTCTGCTGTAGAAAAAGCCACAGCTGAATTCAGTTATTTATTCAAATTAATGTTGATGTGTTCAATGTCTCTTCTCCAGATCTAAGCATTTCATTTATTATTTACCCTGACAATATTTAAGTCTCACAGGGCCTGAACCTGAGGTTTAATGTCTGATAATGGCTCTCCTCTTTCACATGAAGTGCTTTAAATTCCCTTTTAGCCCCTGAATTCAGACAGGGGGATCAAATACTGACACATCTACGGTAAATTATAGATATAAAGTCCTATAAAAACCTCCCAGACCCCAAACCCCTCAACCAGGCAGCCCCAATCTTCCCAGGAATACAAATTCACCTTCTCAAAATTACCCAGTCAGGAAACCTCCCAGACATTCCAGGGGAGCTGGAACTGGGGGCAGGATCAGGAGCCTGGAGCTGCCACTGGCAACACTTGGGGTGTTGATGCCAAGGGAATGATTTGAGCCAGGGTTTGAAGCATTCCCATGTCCTTCCTCCCCCATGACCACGAGGTTTTTTTCCCTTCTCCCACCTTGGGGTCAGGGATGGGCTCAGCATTTTTCAAAGCTGGGAAAATTCCATTTTGCACACCCCACCTCCCCTTCCTTGTCCTCGCTGCTCGGCTGCCACGTTCCTGGAGCCATGGAATTGTTCAGGTTGGAAAATGCTTTGGAGACCCCCCAGCCCTGCCAGGGCCACCCCTGACCCTGCCCCAGGTGTCACAGCTTTGAACCCCCCAGGGATGGGACCCTGCCCTGCCCTGAGCAGCTGTGCCTGGTCTGGGAAACCCTTTGAGGAATTTCCCCCAATATCAACCCAAACCTGCCCTGGCCCAGCCTGGGGCTGTTCCCTCTCATGTCCCTGTTCCCTGGAGCAGAGCCTGACCTGGGGCTGTCCCCTCCCGTCAGGCAGAGCCACAAGGTCCCTCCTGAGCCTCCTTTTCTCCTTCTGAGCCCTTTTCCCAGCTCCCTCAGGAGTTCTCCAGCCCCTTCCCAGCTCCATTCCCAGCCTGGACAAGCTCCAGCAGAGCCCCAAAGGGACCCCAGAATAATCTGAGGGGTCTCAGCAGAGCCCAGCACAGTGCCCTGCTCCTGCTCCCCCAAATTCTGAGACAATTTTAGTTAATCCCAAGGAATTCCCTCCTTTCCCCACTCCAGCTCCAGGAAGGGGCATTGCCCCACCCGCCCACTGATCCCTCACCTGTTGTAGGGACCCGAGAGCATCCAAACCCCTGCTCAAGGGATCTGGGAGAGCCTGGGAGCACCGACCTTGATCCCAGTGCCTGGAGGGTTTCTGCATCCCGTGGGAAAGCGGGGAAACCACTGGGAGAACATGGAAGTCAAGTCATGGCCTGGAGGAGCCCAAACTCAGCTGTACCTTGGGAATCCCAGCACAGGACAGAGCCCTGGAGCCCCTGGTCACACCTGTGGGGCAGGGAGGACAGAGCTCAGCCCAGGGTCACCTGGGTGGGGACAGAGCTGAGCTCTCCCCTTGGGATTTCTTGGCCTGGCCTTTCAAGGTTCTCCCAGCCCCAGAGGCCGTGTGAGCCCCCAGCAGTCACTCCCTGCAGTGCACAGCCTACCTGGCATCAGGTGCATCGTTATTCTCCATCAGTGCTTTTATCTCACTGTAGATGGAGAAACATTTCCCAAGCAGGTTTTCCCTGAGGAGGGGCTGGGGCCAGGTGTAGGAAATGACCACAGACCTTCCCAGGAGGTGCTGGTGCTCCAGGGGAAGCCAAACATCCCAAAATTCTTCTGTTCCAAGGGCTCTGCCAGAGGATCTGCTGGAGAGAATGGAGGTTCTGCTTCAACTTCTATCCAAACTTCCCAGGAATCCAAACAATCAAAAGAAAAATCCCACATTTCCAGACACCACTCAGTGCAAGAATCTTCAGCTCAGGATCTGATGGCACAAGGGATGTTCCCAGCATGGGTCTATTTAACTCCCCAGTGAACATTTTTAAAGCTGAGAAATTCCTTGGTGCATTTGCTCTGAGTTTCAGAGGCAGAACAGGGGGGGAAATGGATTTTCCCATTCCCCAGCTGTCCATGTATTGTCCCCAGTGTTCTGCTGAGAAACCTTGGGCACTTGGAGCCAGGGGGTTGTGTGAAAATCTCGGCTTTTCATAGAAAAATGGGAGGATTTGAGTGAGAAGAGACCTTAAAGCCCATCCAGTGCCACCCCTGCCATGGCAGGGACACCTCCCACTGTCCCAACTGCTCCCAGCTCTGTCCAGCCTGGCCTTGGGCACTGCCAGGGGTCCAGAGGCAGCCACGGCTGCTCTGGGCACCTGTGCCAGGGCCTCACCACCCTCACAGGGAGAAATTTGTTCCAAATACCCCACCTAGCCCTGCCCTCTGGCAATGGGAAGCTGTTCCCCCTTGTCCTGGCACTCCAGCCCCTTAGAAATTCTCTTTTCATCTTCCCTGCAGCCCCTTAAGGCACTGAAAGGCCACACTGAGGTCACCCCAGAGCCTTCTTTTCTCCAGGCTGAACAATCCCAGCTCTCCCAGCAGAGCTGCTCCATCCTCTGCTCATCCTGGAGCCTCCTCTGGACTCTCCCAGCAGCTCCAGCTCCTCCCTGTGCAGGAGCAGCTCTGCAGGTGGGGTCTCACCTGGGCACAGGGGCAGAACCCCGCTCTGGGGGGCTCAGCCCAGGCTCAGGGGTCGCTGGGTCCTGTCCAGCTCTCACCCCCCAGAATGTTTTTAGGAGCTTCCAGATTCCAGCAATGATATCAAGAACTCATCAATTCACTGATGGTGTTTATCAGAGCCTGGCTCAGATTTCAGACCCCTCTGCCTTGCAGATGAACTCCTCCAGCCCAGGTGGGATGGCAGTGCCAAGGGGAGGGGAAAATCACCTCCCCACATGCTTTCAATTTATTCCTGGGTGTGCTCCTTGTCAACCTGCACAGAAGGAGATATTTCCACAGCAAACCCCTTTCCCGAGGAAAGCCCCCTGCCCCCAACTCTGAATCCTGAGGACACCACAAACAGCCCCTGAGAATTCCCAGAGAGCAGAATGGGCCTTGGGACGTCCCTGGTGCTGGTGGCTTTGCTGGGCAGCAAAATCAGCTGAAAATCAGAGCTCTGGGGGCTCATCCCACCTTCCCCACTGTGTATCTGATTTTCCAGCCATGATCCCATGGGATAACTAACGATGATTTCAATGCAAATGAACTCCTGAGGAGGCAGAGCAGCCCCAGAGCTGCCTGGGGACCTCCAGGAGTCACTCAGCAAAGAGCAGAGCTGTCCTTGAGCTTTGTCACCACCCAGCACAGAGCAAGGTCACCAACCACTGTCCCTGCCACCCCCTGGAGCAGCAGGGACAGCAGAGGGGACGTGAGAACAGCCCCACACTCGATGTCCCAGCGCTCTGGCTCTGCAGCCAGGACTGAAGGAAGCCAAAGGCTCGTTGCTGCAGGGCAGGAGAAAGTGGAAATGCCACCAGCCCCAGGCCAGCAGCGTCATCCCTCAGCTTCAAAGGAACGGGGTCAGATAAGAGGGATCCTTGAATGCCCCACCTGAATCACCTGCACAGGTGCATCCAAAGCAGCCCCAACCCTCCCCTGCAGCCCCCAAACTGAGCATCACCTGGGCAAAGTTTGCTGCTCCTGCTCTGTGATATTTCACCTTTTCCTTATCAATGCCTTGTTACAAAATCCAGGAGCTGAGCCGGCAATAAACACCTTTTCTCTTGAATAACTGAACCCAACTTTCTCCTCTGATGTCATCCCAACCAAGGTCTTTGGGTCATCTAATCCCAGCCCACGACTTTAGCTCACGGCTTGGACTGGAAGATCTCAGAGCTCAATTGATTCTGTGGTTCTGATCCCAGTTCAGGCAGAATTGGTGTCTCCTGTGTGGGACATCCTGCTGACATGACTTATTTTTATTCCTGCCTCTATTACTGGGCCAATTTTAAGGTCCTTGGCTGAGGTGTGGAGCCCAAACCCTGGCTCAGGTTTGTAACCCGAATTTGGAGCAGCCTCTGCCAGGCCCCGAGGGGCAGCAGGGAGCTGAACCCACCAGAAACAGCGAGGGAATGCAAATTAACAACTGCAAATTAACAGCAGCCCCATGCAGGCTCTGACAACGAGCTGGGTGACAGCAGGGCCTGACAGCGACTGGCACAGGGTGGCCTCGATGACACACATCGAGTGTGAGGCAGAGCCCAGGTGGCCCCAGGTGAGGATGAGGCAGCAGGAGCCTCCCTCCCACCTCCTCCCCACCTTGGGGTCCCCCTCCTGAGCGGTGGATTGGGGCAGGTTTGGTTGTGTTGTTTGTCTGCGATGCCAGCGAGGAGGAGGAGGATGAAGAGGAGGATGAGGAGGAGGATGAGGAGGAGGAGGAGGAAGCAGGCAGTCAAACCTGCCCTCGCTGCCAGAAGGCTGCTGGTGCCCTGCAGGACGTGTGAGGCGAGGCGTGTGTGACCCCTCCACGTAGGTGTCCGTCTGTCAGCACCTGGGCCTGCAGCACCTTGCCCAACCCCATTAAACCTGACACATCAAAGCACTTCCAGCTCAGCCAAGCTCCTCGGGTGGCACGGAGCCACGGGCAGCACAGGGAGCCTTCCAAACACCAGGGAGCCAGGCAGGAATGCCCCGCTGAGAAAAGGTTCCCAAGCTGCCTGAGGAAAGCAGGCTGCGCGTGGTTGTGTTTTCCAGAAGTTTTCCCTGCCATTCCCAGCCCTATTTGATGATATCCCCCAGTCAGCTGCAGGGTTTTGCTTGTTATTACCCACACTTGGGAGGCTGGAAGAGCAATTTTTGTCTTTTCAGCCAAAGCGAGGAGTGTGCTGGAGCCAACAGCAAAATGCAGCCACCACCAAGGGAGACCCAGGGTGGGGACACTGAGGATGGTTTGAACAGGGAGCATTTTATCCAGCTGGAGCCACAGACAGGGCTGAAGGGAAGTGGCAAGTAATTATGGCAGCTGGAATCCAGCCAGGGTACCTTGAAATACCAGCTTGCAAAACTTTCACCAAAACACGCCAACGGACCAGGTGTTTCGAGGATAACAGATCTGGGCTTTGACTCTGCAATCAGCCCCGGGATCAGCAGATCCGGGAGAAAACGATTATCAGGAATTAAGGCTGTAACAGATCCTCAGTCCCTTGAGGCCCTCCAGGTCTGTTTTGCTCAGGATTTTGGGTACTAAGGAAGAGAAAAGCTCATTTATTTCCAGTCCTGGACAAGAAGTCCCCTCTCCTTGCTCTGGACAGGAATCCTGGTGTTTGACGTCCCAGGCCTGACAGCCTCCTCAGAAGGCAGCAACTTTTTGGATTTAGGGAGGATTTTACCAATGCCCTGCAAAGCTTTGCTCCCTGAGTGCTGGAGCGTGGCTGCCCCTGCAGAGGAACCTGGCAGCCAGGGGCAAACCCAGCTGAGCATCACTGGGAAAGGAAACATGGATCAACCGAGCAAGGAGAGCAGATCTGGCACCCAACCCCACCTAAAAAACAAATCCTGGCACAAGGCTGCGAGGGCTACGAGAGAACCAAGAATTCTTTGTTAAGTGTCACCTGAAACCTTTTCCACCCCAAAACCTCCGTCCCCAACAGCTCCACGTGCTCAGCCCTGAGCCTCCCCCGCCACTCCCTGCCAGCCAAGCGCCTGCAGATTGGGTTTGGGATGGAGGGCAGCGCCCCAGGAACATGAAAGGAGATGTGTAAACACAGCCTGTGTCCATACAGAGCCTGTGCTTGGTGCTGGCATTCCCAGCAGCGAAATCATTGCTCGTTGAGCAAGAGCTGGAAAGGCAGAAAGAAAAGGAAAGGGCGCAAGGTGGCAGGGGAGGAGACGTCATCCCGGGCTGGGAGCAGCCCCCAGTGCCAGCACTTGTTCCAGTGCTCGGGAAGGAGCAGCAGGGAGGAGAGGGAGCAGAGGTTCCAGCCCGGCTCTGCACCAGGAGCTCTCTCCATCCCATTTCTCCATCCACGCACCGCGAGGAAGCTCCAGCTCATCTACAGCTCCCAGGTGGACAAAGCTCTCCCCAAACCCTCCCCTGCTCCCCGGACAGCTGCAAACCACTTGTTTGCTGGAGCTGAGCCCTCTCGACAGCCTGGGAGAAGCTCCAGGTGTTTGATTTTCCCTGAGATTTCAGGGTCCCATGGAAGTGGAAGGCAGCTGGAGCCCAGCCCCAGGAGAGCTGCTCCAGCCCAGCCAGGGTTTTCCAACAGGAGCAGTGTGCGAGCACGGGGAGGAAGGGAGGGAGCGAATGTGAACTGCACCTGTGCTAATGAAACACCCAGGACCTGGTGAGAGGCAGTAAAAGGGAAAAGCAGAGGAGGGAGCTCAGCCTCGTTATGCAACCTGGTTATTTAACGACCACAGAGACACCCTATAGGGGCTCTTTGTTTGCAGAGGGAAAGGAGAGAAATGCCACCAATATCTGAGTCACTGGTTCACCAAGAGGCTCCGAAGACATTTTCAGGTGGAAACTTTTGCAGGTTCACATGGTAATTTGGGAGGACTGGCTAATTCCCCGGCTCCACCCACCGCCCTGTAACACAGCTCCTGCTGCTCTTGCATATATAGATAGGTATGGCCCTACACCTGGCTGCACACACCAGAGCCTGGACCCAGAGCAACCCTAAACCTTCTTCCTCCCTGGCTGACCTCCACCTGCCCCCACCATGAAGAAGGAAATACTAACCCTGGCCTTTGCTCGAGCCGTCTTCGTGGAGTTCCTCTCCACGCTCATCTTCGTCTTCATTGGGCTGGGCTCGGCGCTGAAGTGGCCGTCGGCGCTGCCCAGCATCCTGCAGATCGCGCTGGCCTTCGGGCTGGCCATCGGCACCTTGGTGCAAGCCTTCGGCCACATCAGCGGCGCGCACATCAACCCGGCCGTGACCATCGCCTTCTTCGTGGGCAACCAGATCTCGCTGCTGCGCACGCTGCTCTACGTGCTGGCCCAGCTGGTCGGGGCCATCGCGGGCGCGGGGATCCTGTACGGCGTCACCCCGGCCAACACCCGCGGCAACCTGGCCATCAACGCCGTGAGTCCTGCCCGGGGGTGCCCCTTCTCCCGTTCTCCACCTTCTCCCCTTCTCCCCTCTCCCCTTCCCCTCCTCTCCACTTCTCACCTTCTCCCCTTTCCCCTTCTCCACTTTTTCTCCCCTTTCCTCTTCTCCCCTTTTCCACCTTTTCCCCCTTTTTCCCCTCTCCCCTCTCCCTTGCCTTTCCTCCGGGCCGGCTCGGGCAGCAGAATCCGTGGGGATGGATCTCGGGCGCTCTGCTCTGTCCCGCACGCACGGCGGGCTGGGAATGGGACGGGAGCGAAGCCGAGCTCTGACATGACGGCTTTATTGTGCGGGTGATGAGTGGGATGTTTTTCCCTCCTTTAATGAGGGCTTCCTCTATCCCGAGGGCCCCGTGAGTCACCCGCACCATCGAGATGTTGCCGAGCGCAGCCTCTCCAGATGGAGATTAGCGCGGGATAAGAGCCGTGCCAGCGGCAGGGGGCAGGGAGGGAGCGGAGCCCAGTCAGACCAGTACGGGCACGGGGAGCAGGAGCCCGCTGGAACCAGTGCGCTGGGGAAACTGGGGACGGAGAGGGATGGAGAGAGTGGTGGGGGAGAGCTGGAGAAGGAGCGAGGAGCAGGACGGTGTCCAGGGGCTGCTCCCAGGGGAGGAGGGGGGACAGCGGGACCCTCTGAGATAAGCGGGAATGCGGCAGAGCCTGAAACCCTCGGGGCAGTGCTGGGAAAACACCTGGAATGACAGAGCTGGAGCTCCAGGCACGGACAGGTCCGGACCCCTGGGAGCAGCACGGACGCTCAGAGGGCTCGGTCCCTGGGATGAGGAGCTGCAGTGCCTCTCATTCCACACGTTCTGCATCCCAAACAAGCCAGATTTCGATAAAAAATGAGCTGTGATGGGTTGGGACACTTTGTCCTTCCCGTGCCCAGTGGGGTCGAGTCCCCCTGAGAGTCCGCAGGGCTTTGTGCAGTCACTGGGACACAACAGCCCATCCCAGCCATGGCCTTCATCCCAACCCTCACCCTCCATCCCATCCCAGCTGCTCCTCATCCTCCTGGGCACGTGCTCCACAAAGTGCAGGGCAGAAGTCAAGGTACAACAGCCTGCAAGGATCAAGGAAATGCAGGAAAAAAGGGATTTGGTGGGGAAGCCCTGAGTGCTGTGGAGACAGGGAAGTGGAGAGAGATGTGGGAAGGGACAGGCTGGGGGAGGAGACAGATTTTGGAGAATTGCAAAGAAAGATCATTTCTTTCCTTTCAGAGAAAGACCAGGGAGCTCAAGCAGGGGCTGGGCAGGGGCCCTGGGGGGCTTCTCGTCCAACTTCACCTCCCAAATCTACCACCAAAGCACCCAGGAGCCCTCCCGGGGATGCCGAGCCCTGGGGAGGGTTAATCATTGTCACTCTCGTGGTTCCAGATCAACAGCAACGTGACCCCAGGCCAGGCCCTGGTGGTGGAGATCATCCTCACCTTCCAGCTGGCCGCCTGCATCTTCGCCTCCACCGACAACCGGCGCAGCGGCGTCGGCTCCCCCGCGCTGTCCATCGGCCTCTCGGTCACCGTGGGCCACCTGGTGGGGGTGAGTCCGAGTCCAGGCTCGGGCTCCTGAGTGCACAGCTGCCCAAAATGCCCTCGTGCAGCTGCTCCTGAGGGAGCTGCTCTGGAGGAGGAAACGCGGGAGGTCTCGGGGCTCTGTCGTGGTGTGGGGCCGTCTGCAGCTCTCTGGGACAGAGACACCAGCAGGGGCACTGGGGGACACTTCAGTCAGTCCCTGCTCGCCAAGGGTGGCTCTGACCTGCTCCTTAACCCAGGCTTCTCTCCACACCTCCAGATTTACTTCACCGGCTGCTCCATGAACCCTGCGCGCTCCTTCGGGCCCGCGGTCGTCACCAGGAGGTTCAGCCCCGCGCACTGGGTGGGTGCTGGTGGCACTGGGGACAGGGACAGCTGGGGGCACATGGGGACAGGGCAGGGCCTGCCCTGGAAATGACAGGGGTGGGGGTTTCAGAGCCCACCCCAGGCAGGGAGGATTAAAAGGGGCTGGAGAACAAGGGAGGTTTTGCCCCTTGACGCATCGGGAACAGTTAATCCCCTGGCACAGAGAAACGAACCCATCCCAGGTGGGTTGGGTGGGAACAACCTGAGAACTCATCCAGTCCCACCCCGTGCTGTGGGCAGGGACACCTTCCAGCAGCCCAGCTTGCTCCAAGCCCCATCCAACCCAGCCTTGGACACTTCCAGGCTCTGAAATCAGCCGTGGTGCCCTCTGAGCACCGTTGGTTCATCATCTGAGGGGAAGGATGCCCAGGAGAAGCCCAGCCTGGTCTTTCCTCTCACCAGCACTTCCTGCAAGCTCAGCCCCAGACTCACAGAGCAGGATTGGTCCTCAGTGAGCGCAGGCTGAGGGGTTTCAGCCCAGGGAGTCTCTGGACAGGGGTTTCCTCTCTGTGTGCAGGAGAGTTTCAGCCCAGGGAGTCTCTGGCAGGCGTTTTCCTCTCTGTGTGCAGGAGAGTTTCAGCCCAGGGAGTCTCTGGACAGGGGTTTCCTCTCTGTGTGCAGGAGGTTTTCAGCCCAGAGAGTCTCTGACAGGCGTTTTCCTCTCTTTGTGCAGGAGGTTTTCAGCCCAGGGAGTCTCTGACAGGCGTTTTCCTCTCTGTGTGCAGGAGGGTTTCAGCCCAGAGAGTCTCTGTGTGCAGGAGGTTTTCAGCCCAGGGAATCTCTGACAGGCGTTTTCCTCTCTGTGTTCCGGAGGTGTGGGGCAGGGATGGGTGGTGGTGCCCTGGGTGCAGCTGCAGCCCCAGGAGCTGCTCTCACCCTGCCCCTGCTGCTTTCCAGGTGTTCTGGGTCGGGCCCATCCTCGGGGCTTGCTTGGCCTCCCTGCTCTACTTCTACATCCTGGTGCCCTACTGCATGAACATGTCCGACAGGGTGGCCATCATCAAGGGCACCTACGAGTCCGAGGAGGAGTGGGAAGAGCAGCGGGAGGAGAGGAAGAAGTCCATGGAGCTGACCCCGCCCTAGAGCAGCTGGAGAGCCGAGCTGAGGCAGGGAGGGACCCCAGCCGTGGCTCCCTGTGCCCCAGGGCCAGGCAGTGCCCGCAGCAGCCGCAGCTCAGACTCTCATCCAAACCTCCCCGGGGGTGCAGGGGGGCCGGGGCTCTGTGTGTGTGTGTAAGGAACCCCTGCATGAGCTCTAGAACCTCTCCAGCTTCCCCACAGCCACAAACCCCTGGCACCATCTCTGCACCACGGCCCCGCCTCGGGCCACCTGCAGGACCTCACCTGGCCCAGGTGTGGGAGCACCTGGGGGAAGGGAACCGCTTAGGGCAGGGGGTGCAGCTACCCCCCAGCCCAGGGGCTGCTCGTAGATGCTCTTTCGCCTTTCCTGGTGCTGGGAGTCCTTTTTATTCCCAAAGAATGAGACTTTTTTGGATTCTGTGTTGAGATCTTTGTATTATAGTTTATTATTTATTGCGAATAAAGGAAAGTGTAAAAAAAAAAAAAAATATCCCGGGTGCAGATCAGCTCAAGTCTCAAAGTTTAGGAGGGAAAAAGGATCGAGCTGGACAGAAACTGATCCCAAAGGGTTGGGGAAATAGCAAGGGCTCAGACCCTAAATCCTGTGGGAGCTGGTTTGGGAGGGGAGAACATTAATCCTGGGAAGGATAAGTGGGCACTTGTGATGGATGGGGAGGAGCAGCAGGTGCAGGGCAGCTGGGAGCCCTGGGCTGGAAGGAGCAGGAGGGATCCTTCCAACCCTTCCCACACGGCCGATGGGACCCCAGCCCTGCCAGTTCTCCCAGAGGCTCCACAGCGCCCTCAAAAAATGACCCACAACTCCCCAGCCCCTCAGCTGTGCCAAACCCACACCTTCCCCTGACCTTGTGCTCCGGCCCTGCTCTTCCAGTTCTACCACAACCCGCCGGCACAGCAGCGCCCAGCCGAGGCACCGGCACGGGGACAGGGACAGGGACACGGGGATAGGGACACTGGGATAGGGACACTGGGATGGGGACAGGGACGCTGGGACAGGGACACTGGGACACCGGGACAGGGACACTGGGATAGGGACACCAGCACGGGGACAGGGACATGGGGACAGGGACAGGGATACTGGGATAAGGACACTGGGATGGGGACAGGGACAAGGGCACTGGCACAGGGACACTAGGACGGGGACAGGGACATTGGGACAGGGAGACAGGGACAGGGACACAGGGACATTGGGACAGGGACACCGAGATGGGGACAGAGCACTGGGACAGGGGCACAGGGACAAGGGACAGTGGGTCAGGGACAATGGGACTGGGTCACGGGGACAGAAGGACAGGAACACTTGGACAGGGACACTGGGATGGGGACGGGGACACTGGGACAGGGACACCCGGACACCGGCACAGGGACACTGGGCAGGCACAGCGGGCAGGGACAGCAAGACAGGGACAGGGACACTGCCACAGGGACACTGGGACAGGGACACCCACCCTGGCCCAGCCCCTCTCACCACTGCCCACACTCAGCCCCTCCTCCCTGCAAGGGGCGGTTCCCACCGGACACCGGGGGAGGTGGGAGACCCTTCCCTGGGGCTCCCCAGTCCCAGGTTCAGCCCGATCCCAGCCCGGAGCGTCCTGCAGCCCTGGCCGGGGGGATGGGCAGCCTCAGCTGGATTTTGGCATCCCTGGAGCTGCAGTCCCTGGGGAGCAGCGCCCTGACTCCCCCAGCTCTCCCCAGAAGGGGCTGGGGACAAGCAGGAGGAGGAAGGGAGGTAGAGGAGCCTTTGGGTCAGCAGCAGGGCCAGGAAATTAAACCCTGCAACCCCCCCAAACCACCCTGAGGGATGGGCTGAGGACCCCCCATGCCTCAGTTTCCCCATTTGAAGGACACTGGGCCCCCTTCCCATGGGGACATGGGAAACACACCGGCCCTGGGGAGCCTGAAGCACGTCCAGATCCCAGAGACCCCATCAGGGGCTGGGGCAGGGCAGCCCCCCAAAACCTGCACCGCCCCAGAGTGCTTCCCCTGCACCCCAGCACCCTGGGGATGCACACAAAGGGTCCCCAAACTGGGAATCTCGGCCATCCCCCTGACCCTGGAGCTCTGAACCCCCTCCATCCCCACACCAGGGCAGGGATGGGGGAACTGGGGGCCACCACAGCCTCCCCCAGCTGTGCCCAGCCCCCCCAGTCCCTCCGAGGGATCAACACCAGGGAAGGAGCCCGGGCTGGGTGTGAGCCCTCCTGGGATGAATCAGCTGCAGCTCCAGCTCTGTGTCAGCACAAAAACCATCCAGGGCCCAGCCCAGAGCCCAGCTCGGGCACTGCTGGGGGGATTCGGGGTCAGTGGGACCCCAAAGTGGGGCAGGGGCAGCTGAGCCCAGCTCAGGAACGCAGATCCTGGAGTTCCTTCCCCACCCAGCTTCCCTGGGCTCTGGGGATTTGAGCCAGGCAGGGAGGTGAATTTAATCCAGACTGAATTTTGGCATCCAGCAAACCCCGTGACCTCACCTGGCCAAGGGCAGGGCCCAGGGCAGGGCTGGGAAAGGCTGAGGTCCTCCCACCTGTCCTCACCTGTCCAGGAATGGCAACAGCAGCACTTGAGAACCAATGGAGAATTTATTATTGCTGCTTCTTTAGCATTCCAGCTCCTTCAGACCCATTTTTAATGAGATTGGAAGGCTGGGAGGCAGCAGTGCCCCACTCACTGCCTGAGCAGAAATTGGCTTTTCACAGAAAAATCCACCTTTATTTCAGCAGGAACAGCAAGGCCAGCTACAGACCTGTGTGCTCACAGCTCATTTACCTGCAGTGCTGCCCTGGTTTTCTGCTTCTGCCTAAAAACAGGAGTTTCCATTCCAGCAGCAACATCCCATCCCCTTCCCCAAGCCACACAGCTTTATTTGGGGTATAAAAAGGTGACTTACACTTTATAACCAGCTTTTCTCACCCTAATTTAAATGTTTCTCACCAGGTGAAACCACTCCAAAGGCACATCATTGCCGTTCCTGTGTGGTTTTGCTCTAATTAAGGGTTATTCCCTGAACATGCCCACGAGCAGCTGCTCTGCTCTAAGAAGATTTCACAGATAATTCCTCGCTCCTTTTCCTTCCTCAGGTAATCACTGCTCAGCTTTAAAAATTGGATTTTTTTTTTCTTTTCTGGAGGGAGGACAAGCCCAACGATTTTCACAGGTTGCAACAGTCCATAAACCTCACATTTCTCCCACATCAAAGGGCTCTCAGGCCTACTGAAGTCTAACTGAGGAAGGTCTCTAATTTAAATTCCCTGAACCCCAAGTTTTCTGGACAGGGGAAGGAACCAGGGGCAGGAGAAGAAACAAAACTCAGTGGAAGTGGCCCAGTTAAGGATTTTTCTATGGGATGCAGGAGCTGCTTTGTTCCTGCTCCTTGCAGAGGGTGAGGCCCAGCTCTGTCCAGGAGGGAGCAGGGACAGATCCACACCTGGGGTGCAGCCCTTCCACCCTGCTCCCAGCTCCAGCTATTCTGAATCCATGAATGCTTCCCTTGAATCCTCAGGTCCTGGAGAGCAGAGCCTGGTCTCACCTGGAAGCTGAGCCCAGCTCACTGGAAAGATCAGGAGAAAACAACCCAGGAAATCCCAGAGAGGGAGAAAAGCATCACAGAGGGGATTGAACCCCAGCTGGGAAATCCGAGCAGCCCAGGAAGCACCTCCCTGCTCCAGGGGGAATTGCAGGGCAGAGAGGAGCTCAGGAGCTCCAGGAAGGAGCTGACCCAGGAGACAGAGCATGGGACAGAACCCAGGAGACAGAACAGAGCAGAGAACAGAACCCAGAATAGAGAACACAGAACATGGAACAGAGAACAGAACCCAGAATACAGAACAGAACCCAGGATACAGAGCAGAGAACAGAACCGAGAATAGAGAATACAGAACACAGAAAATGGAACAGAGAACAGAACCCAGAATGCAGAACAGAACCCAGGATACAGAACAGAGCAGAGAACAGAACCCAGAATAGAGAACAGAGCAGAGAACAGAACCCAGAATACAGAACAGAACACAAAACATGGAACAGAAAACAGAGCCCAGAATACAGAACAGAACCCAGGATACAGAACAGAGCAGAGAACAGAACCCAGAATGGAGAACAGAACACAGAAAATGGAATAGAGAACAGAACCCAGAATGCAGAACAGAACCCAGAATGCAGAACAGAACACAGAACAGAACCCAGACTACAGAACAGAACACAAAACATGGAACAGAAAACAGAACCCAGAATACAGAACAGAACACAGGATACAGAACAGAGCAGAGAACAGAACCCAGAATAGAGAATATAGAACACAGAAAATGGAACAAGAACAGAACAGAATACAGAACCCAGAATACAGAATAGAACACAGAAAATGGAACAGAGAACAGAACCCAAGATACAGAACACAACCCAGAGCTCAGCATAAATACAGAACAAAGAACCCAGAACAGAGCACCAGGCTCCACAGCAGGAAACTTTAAACTGACATTTCCAGAGCATTTCCAGGGTGAACTGCCACAGCAGAGGAGCGAGCTGTGCCCCGGGAGGAGAGCCCAGCCTGGGTGTTGGCATTAGTCATGGCACAGGCTGTGCCAGCACCCACCTCCTCCAGAGCCTTCCTCCTCCTACTCAAGCTCTGCCCAGCCTGTTGTGCCATGAGATCCCTCGTTAGGAGCCAGGAAACAGCTCCCAGGCCACCGAGGGACAGCAGCCACCCTTCCTGTTGTCACCCCAGCCAGGAACGCAGCCTCCGCCTGGGCAGCAGCTCCTGCAATTTGTGTTTGGCTCCTGGCTCAGCTCGTGGGGATTTGGGGGTCAGAGCAATGCTGGGCCAGGCTGGGCACCCCCCCGTGCCACCAGTGCCACCAGTGCCACCAGTGCCCTGCCTGGTCCCCACAGGGCACCGAGACCCCAGTGTGTGCCTGGGAGGGGCAGCACCAAAATTCGTGGAAAGGAGGGAATTGCCCAAAAAACACCCAGGACATTGAGGAGGCGAAGGGCTGGAGATACCCAGAGAGCAGGGAGGGCAAGAGGGGATCCAAAGGTGCTTCTGTTCCCACCAAACCTCCCAGAGCCCAAAAAATGCCTCTTTAATAACTGCCAACAACTCTAATGAGTCCCAGCTTAGCTTTTAATAAGCCTAATAAGTTCCAACTCCTTCAGCCCCAAAAACACCTCTTTGAAGCCAGAACTGTTGGGAGTTTTTAGCAGATATCCCAAGGTGGGCACCAGGAGGGGTGGGTGCTCCAGAGCAGCAGCCCGGAGAGAAAAGGGTGCCCAGGGCATCTCCTGGTGCCCTCTGCTGGGATTGTCCCGGGGGAAAGGAGAGTGGCCAGGAAAACCCTCCAGCTGAGGGAATCCCCTCTGTGGGAAGCAAAGCCTCCCCCGAGCTCAGCCTCAGCCCCAGTGGAGACGGAGGCTCCGTCCTGGGGATCCAGCGGCTCTTCCCGCTGCCGAGCTCCCTCTTGCTCAAGGGTTTGCCTTGGCTTTCCAGGATCTGTTTGTTCCTAATCACCCTCCAAACAAAGTCCAGGAGCGGCTCCTCTGAGGGCTCCTGCTGGTGACAGCAATAAAAACCGAGCCTAAGAAGGGAAGGTAAAGGCGCCCCTGAGCTCGGCCCAGCAGAGGGGCTTTGCTGGGAAAGGCCAGGGAGGATTTCCCAGGCTGCAGAAAGCAACAAGCCAGCAGGCAAGGAGGGGATTAAACTCAGCTTTGTTAAACCACAGCCCTGGGGTGAGCCAGGCTTTGGGCTGGGTTCCTCCAAAACAAAACTCTCAGAGCTCTGTGCCTCCACCCAGCTCCAGGCTGTGCAGGAGAAGGAGGACAAGACCTGAAGGGCCCTCTGCATGCACAGAGCTGGGGACACTGCTGAAGGCTCGTGGAGAAACCTAATCTGGCTTTTTCCCAGGCTGTTGACTTTTCTCAGCTCCAGCTGGGATTTTCCCAGGCTGGGGATCTTTCTCAGTGACAAAACAAGGGAAGGTAGAAAGAAAAAACAGATAAACACCTAGTGTTGGCCACTGAGCCGTGTGTCTCATGATGTTTTGCACAGAGCACGTTTTCAAAGAGGTGTTGCCTTCTTTGAGCAATGAGTTTTTTCTGCTTTGTTTTTCACTATCTCCCTTATATAAATGCCATGGCTTTTCAATAAATCTCTCCTTCTTGCTTGGAAGAGGAGTCATGTTGTTCTTTCACCACTTCCCAACCCCACAGTGACACAGAACCACTCAGGAGAACTGGGACCTGATCCATGGCAGAAACAACCCCTGAAAAATCATCACGAACCAGCAAAATAAACCAAATAAATCCCCTGGCATGAGGCCTCCAGGATCCGGGCCTGGCTCTGCCACTTGACATTAATCCTGCTTGGCAAAGGCCAGGGGAGCTCCTGTGCCCAAGAGCAAGGTGCAGCTGCAGCGTGGGATAAAGCCCTCTTGTGCAGGCAGGATTGGAAATGGGGACGAAAGCAAACTTCAATGTCCGGCACAATCAGCGTTTTTTAAAAAGGCAGAAAGAAAAAAAACAAATCAATTCCTCTTCCCCAACTAATCTTTCAGCTTTTTCCAGTGGGGATTTTTCCCTCCTGTCCAGGAGCTGGTTTCTCTGGGGACAGGGCAGTTGGTTTCCTGCCAGGCAGACAAAGAAAATGAGCCCTTTCTCCATTTTTTTTTTTTTTTAATTCCTTATGTTTTACTTATCCCAACAGTCAATTATTTCTGCACTGAGAGCCCCTCACTTGGAGATCAGAGTCCACAG
>JAOTQP010000828.1:9845216-9867442 GCA_026413545.1 Cichladusa arquata
CTGAAGTTACTTAAACACTTACTTTAAGTTGGCTAATTGACAAATCTGTACTACTAAAAGCAAGCAAAGCAAAAGCACAAGGATAAGCATAACATATAATTGAACTTCATATTTTCCTTTAACTATTATCTAACAAAAAATTCTACAATACTGCTGTTTCCCCCACTTAAAAAAAAAATAAATCAAAGTTCACAATTTTCTGCAGGTAAAACACAATATATCAACAATACTTGCAATAATAGACATACATTTATAAAATTAGATAATCATCAATCTTTAAAAAACTGTGTCATCACCCCAGAGTCTGCAAACAGCCGACAAGCCTTGATTCAATGAGGAATTAGATGTTCATCTCTAGAAAACGAGCATCAAATTCACCCCCAAATTAGCTTCAGCTGCCATATTGATAGGGTCAAATTGCCAAGTCCAAACGACTGGAGCATTATTTTGGTGCAGAAAACCCCTGGGTTTACACGCACCTCCCGACTCTGCTGCGTGTCGGGCTTTTGCTGCAGAGCCCGAATCCGTGTTCCTGCAGGGAACGGGGAGAAGCCTCACGTCTGGTTTTGTTTTTCCTGCCTTTCCCTACACGAGTTAATCTGTTTGGCTCTTTAACCTGTGAGCAGGAGGAATTCTCAGCCAGCCACAATGGGAAGCGTTTGAGCCGGGGATGAGGGAGGTGGGGAGGAGAGAGGATGGGGAAAACGTCGGGGAGGTGGGGCTGGCTGCCGAGATGAAATATCCTCCCGAATTTCGCCAAAATCCTGCTGGTGGTGGAAGGCGAGAGGTTAAACGGAGGCAGAAAAGTTGGTGTCAGCCCTTTTTTGTGATTTTTTTCCCTTCTCCAGCCGCCACCTCCTCTCCTCTCCTCTCGTTTCTCGTGCCCCCTCCCCGGCTGGGAAGAAGGAGGTTTGCCGTCTTTGTATTTTAACTGTAGCAAAAAGATTAAATTGTTTACGAGCTGCGAGCCCCGGCTGCCTGGATGAGCTGGGAGAGACAAAGATAGACAGTCTAATTCTCCGGTGTACTTTGTGCTTCCGTCCCCCTGCGCTGCCACTAATTCTTTTATCTGGCCCCAACACTCCAGGCATTATGTGCATTCATAAAAAAAAAAAAAAAACCAAAAAAAAAAAAAAAGAAAAACCCTAAAAAAAAAAATCCTAACTGAAGCAGGCAAAATTACTGTTCTCTTCGCTTTACCTCTGATAACAATCTCTTGAATACTGATTACTTTTTTTTTTTCCCCCAACACAAAGCGACCAACACAAGTTGGTCTTTAACCCTTTATCTTTAGCAAGCAGAAAGACACGAGGAACATCTTACTCAGTTGGAAAAAAAAATAGCATACAGAAGAATTACTGTTATCTCCTAGCCAGAAGAGGAACAGCAGAGATAAGAAAAGCCTGAAGAATTAAAAGGAACGTTGCATTTGGGCTGTAAATTCGTGCTGAAGCTGGTTCTATTTGTCTGTCACTAGGGTTCATAATTTTTCGAGGTTGTTTTGATAGACTTATTGTGAAGACTGCATAGAAAACTCATCAGCATTTGTTGCCTCTGAGCATTATTGTCAGTGGTAACCGCATGGTTATAGACTGGAGGAAGATAATGGTTGAAGTATAAAGGAGATAAAGGCAAAACCTCTTCTCATTAAGGGCTATCTCCACCTCTGCAGACTCTACAGTATTGAGTGACTGGCGCTGGTGCATTGGGCATAAATTATAGCAAAAAAAAAACCAAAGGCAGCATCATTATTTCGAAAAAGTTATAATGACATGCCACGGGCTTAAGACCTATTTACACCAAAGAGGGACAATAAATAGAGAGGGAGCTGAGTGTGGAGTGACCAGCACTGCCCCCCTATCGATGTGCCCTGCACAGCTCCTGCTCTGAGAGGGACCACATCCACCCTCCATGCAGCTGCACACTTTTATTTTTTCCAGACTGCTGCTCTGCAAAGGGATAAAGTCTCCTTTCCATTGCTCTTTCTGGATGCTGCTATTTCCCCTTTTCCATCCTCGGTTTGATCTCTTTATCTTCAGTGTGGTGGGGGAAGAGTTATGTTCAAACTCGAGCCAGGTCCACAGCAGATAAAGCACACTCCTAAAGTTGTTTTTATTGGGCAGGATTGTAAAGGACACTCTGTACACCTGCAGCACTGGTTATCTGGAGCTTTCACAGGTCCTTCCTAAATGGGAATGAGCTTCCAGTGACCCTCTGAGAAGGAGGAACCTGGAAAAACTGAGGCCCAGAAGAGGCTGGGTGGAGCTGGGGTGGTTTGCTGACAGTACTTGCCTTGCCTGGACCCAGAGCCCGGCTGTAATCACCAGCCCAAGTGCCTGTTTTGTGCTGGATTAGTGGCCCCAGAGGCTCCTAATCTGCTCTCCATATGGCACCTGGAGGGTGAGGATGCACCCGCTGCTCTCCCTTTGTGTTTCAAGGCTGATTAGATGGGAAAGTCCCCCAGGATCCACCCCAGGCTGGTGTCCCCAGCCCATCCAGTTCAGATTTGCTCCTGCAGGGCCCAAAGGACCATGCAGGGCTCTCACCTGTGGGTCACAGCCCACTCAGCACATTGTGACATTCAGACAAATCTTCTGTTGTCATGGAATCCCAGAATCCCAGAATGGTTTGGGTTGAAGAGGCCTTAAAGCTCATTTTATTTCATCCCCTGCCATGGGCAGGGACACCTTCCACCATCCCAAACCCTGTCCACCCTGTTCTTGGACATTTCCAGGGATGGGGCAGCCACAGCTGCTCTGGGCCCCCTGTGCCAGGGCCTCCCCTCCCTCCCAGGGAGGAATTTTTCCCTGTTTTCCATGGCAGTATGAAGCCATTCCCCCTCATCCTGTCACCCAAGTTCTTGTTAAAGCTCTCTCCCCATCTTCCTTATGGCTCCCTTCAGGTTCTGGAAGCCACACTTAAGTCACCCAAAGCCTTTTGTTCTCCAGGCTGACCATTCCCAGTTCTCCCAGCCTTTCCCTGTTGTGTGAGGGAGTGGAGCTGGTCTGTGCCATGTGCAGGGAGGGAAGGATGTCCCTGCCATCCCTCCTGGAAGGACAGGGACACACACTCCTGGTATTTGTTGTTTAATCAGCCATGATCCAGCAGATGCCTGGCAGAGTATTGGCTCCATCCATAATTCTGGGAGAGGACTGTGAGGAAATGTGAATTCTGGTTTCATTTCTGAGGCTGCCCGTGACATAGTGCCCAGTCTGCAGGGAGATAAGGACAGCAGTGAGGCTGTTGCACTTGATTTGGAGGTTGTTCTGCTCTTGCCACCAACTTATTGATAATTTTGAGCTTCACTACAAATCAAGGCAGGCCCAGGAGTTGGTTGTTGATATCCAGTCTGTGTTCCTGGCTTCAGCTTTGTCACTGGCACTGAAATGGGGTCGTGGCTTTGGTCTCCAGCCCTAAAGCAAAGTTGTGTCAGCTCTTCCTGGCTCACCTGGGGTGAAGCAAAGGGGAGGGGGAAAGTTTGCACTGGTCTGGGGACAGTGACAGGGTGGGGCACTGCAGGTGCTGAGGATGAAGCTGCTGGGATCAGGGCCCTAAGGAGGCCAGTGGGACACATTCCCACTGCTGGAGCAGACAGATGTGCAGTTCCATGGGGGTCACTGGATGCAGATGTGCAGTTCCATGGGGGTCACTGGAGGATGCAGATGTGCAGTTCCATGGGGTACAATGGAGGATGCAGATGTGCAGTTCCATGGGGGGGGTCACTGGAGGCAGATGTGCAGTTCCATGGGGGTCACTGGAGGATGCAGATGTGCAGTTCCATGGGGTTCAGGTTTGGTGGGAGCTCAGGAATTTGCTCTCAGTGCCTTTCCCAGGGTGATTGGCAGCTGGCAGGGAGGAGGCTGCTCTGCAGATGCAATGTTTGTGTCTCTGTCCTGAGTGGGCTTTCCAGATCAGTGATAACCCCAGGGCTGGCTGAAGAAATGTCACTCTAAATACAGGTATCGACCTCAATAGAAATATTTTCATTTTACAGTGTGAAATGCCAGCAACGTTATCTACCTGATGGCTCAGAGATTATAATGTCTGTTCCTTCCCAACACAGGTACAAGCCTTCCATTCAGGCTTACAATAAATACAGACATGGGTTGCAGTAATATTTCATTTTTGATGGCATAGCTGTGGGTTTTGATTATATAAATCAGGCTTTAGAAAAGGAATACAGCTTTGTGACTGACTGAATAAATAAGTAAATGCAAATGTAAAAGTCCTTACAAATAATAATAATAATAATAATAATCATGATAATAAACCCCACAGCTTTCGAATGGACATTCAGGATCAACTAGAAAACATTGCACTCTTGGTGTGAATAGGAGAAATCAGTTGGGTGCAGCATGCAGGCGGGTTCCTGATAAACTAATGCTCCTTCACACAATTTACAATCCAACTGAATTCATTTGCATGACAAAATTGGCTCGGGTATTCATGTGTTGCAGCAAGACAAGTGTAACATTACAAAGAACAAGTAACCATGGGGAAGGTTAATGCAGACAATAAGGAAATACAATGACATGAATCGGGTTCTTCTTTTGCCAACCTTTTATCTGAAATAGAAAAATAACAAGCTCCCACCCCCCATTCCTCCTTGGGAATAAAAGAGTTGTTTTATGGAAATGGGGGGAGAGAGAAAATGTGCAAAGTTGGCAAATAAAGATCTGTAATTTCTCTTTTCCAACCTCACGGATTTGCAACGTGTGTGCAGGGAAGGTGGGAGAGAGGAAGGATGGGATGTTGTTATTTTGGAGGAGGTGATGGAGTCGATCCATCAGTGAGGGACACGTGCCTGGGAGCTGTAGTTAAACATCCCGGGCAGTTCCCTGCCCTCGGGCTGAATCCCTTCCTCCTGAGCAGAAACTCTGCCAGCTTAGGCTGAGCTCAGCTGGGATGAGCTCTGCAGCACACGGGGTGCTCACTGGTGGTGCTGAGCATTCCTTGCAGTTATTTGTGTGCCTGCATGGGCGTGGGGATCTTCTGAAGATGGAATTCCCAGCTGGCCTCCCAGTACTCAAAAATCCAGATCACTGCACAGGTTTCTCCGAATGCAGAGGATTTTCTGCCGTTAGACACAGGATGCTTGGTGATACTCCAGTCAGGGTTTTGTTTGGAATGACGTGGGCAGAGTTCTTCATTGCAACCCCAAAGCCATATTACCAGTTGTTTAGTTGAATTATTTTTTTTTTAAAGAAATCCGAAGGATGGAGAATGTGTTAATTATTGTGGACTTGGTTTTGGGATGACCCCCTGCCCTTGCAGGGTGTGGGTTTGCTGCAGAGGCTGCAGGGTTTGAAGGTTTGAAGCTGCTCCAGCTGCAGTGTTTGCAGCCCTGTGTCTGTGTCCCCTGCCCAGGAGAGTGGTTTGGTGCACACCAAAACCAGTTTGATGGCTCCTGGCTGGAAAAGCTGCCTGGAGAGCTGGATTTGGGAGCACCAAGGGCCAGCCCTGTGCTCAGACTCTGCTCCTGGGCACTCTGGGCTGGTGCTGCCTTCCCTCCCCACTCCACTCAGAGGCAAACCTCTTGCAGCAGGAGAGGCTCCACTAAGTGCAAATTCTAATTATTCCAGCCCAGAATTGCTGGGAGAGGAGAGCTGTGCTGGCTAATTGGCTAAAAGCTCCGAGCTGGCTGGGAACAAGGAGCAGAGCACTCAGCGAGCAGAGGCTCCTTTTGCTCATTGTTGTGCAGCTGGAGTGCTGAGCTCCCTTTGCAGCCGGGATTGGAGCTGGCACTGCTCTCACCCACTGCCAGGGCCCCTTTTAGATCAGCTCTGCTCGGCTCCACGGCAGGCTTGGCCCTCAATTGCCTCCTGCAACAAATCTCTAACAAGTTGACAAACGACTAATTTTAATTTAATCTTTCCGTTTCCAACTTAATGACGGAAAGGAAAAAAAAAAAAAATAAAAAATGCAGGGGAAGGAAGTGCTCCCCCCACACATCTTCCCTTCACACCGTTGGTTTGATGGGGAGTTTCAGGGCTAAACTGGAGAGGAGAGCAATAAGAGCCTTAGGTTTTTGAATTAAATTTAACCCTGGGGTGCCACTGCTTCAGAGCCTTTGGAGGCAGAGTTGTAAATCATGGCAGCAGATTCTGCTTCTGATGAGCACTTCCCATCATGATGACATTTAAACTATTAATTAATTAGGAGAGAGCAAGATGAGAAGATTTGGAATTCTCCCCTTTGGATAATTACTGTCGAACACATTTGTTACTGTAATGAACGAACAGGATGTGACTTCAGCCCTGCATGTGGGTCTTCTCACATTATTATTATTTTAGTCCACCTTAAAAGGAGAAAGAGAGGGTTTTTTCCTTTCAACCCTAGGTAGAAATAATCAGCGTTGTAGCATTTTAGCAGAGCTGGATTTGGGAAGGAGGAAATAGGTGATGGACTGAGCTGTGAGTGTCAGATATTCTGGAGTCTGGACAGAGCTCTGGGCACCACAGCAGCACTGCCCATCCTTCCCACCTTCCCTTCAGGAGGATTATTTGGAATTTTTCCTGGTTTTTCCCGTTCCCCCAGAGGATTTTGTGCTCCCTCAGAGCAGTGCCTGCTCTCTGAGGCGTCGCTGCTCCTGCCAGCAGAGCTCCTTGTTTACCTCTGCAGTGTTAATATGCCCTTTGCAGATAATCAATCTTGCCTGGCAGGATCAATTAAAATGAAGTGGGGATGTTCCACGTACCTTGGTCTGGAAATTTAACTCCAGTTGTACTCCCACCTGGAAAGGCACATTTTCAGAGCTGCTGGGCAGGGTGATCCCTGTGTCCAGGGACACCTGAACCAAAGGGACACCTCTGGACTGGCTCCTCGAGGGGAGTTACTCATTACAGTCACCAGTAAAGCAAGGTTTAGGCAGAACCTCTTTACTGGGGACACTGGGCTTTTGTGTCACCTGGCTGTCACCTAAAGCCCTTTCCCTCTAGGGATTATCTGGGGTGTCCAAGCAATCCATAAAATCAATAATCAATATCCTGCAGGTCTGGGGAAGCTGGGGCTGGGCTCTCCCTGAGCACCCCCTGATGTCCCAGGGTGGACAGGTTGTGCTGGTTCTGTTTTCTCACCTGGAGCTGCTGGGCATTGCATGGGCCTGATTTTCCAGAGGAGAGAGCTCTCTCCCTGGTTTTGCAGCAGAGAATTATCCTCAGGTGATCCGATGATTTTCTTTTTTACACAGAAACATTTACATTTGTTATTTTAAGCAGAACTGTCTCTAGGTACTCCTTTGTCATCTTACTCATTTTAACTTTCCAAAGAGTTTTTTTCCTCCTGGATGTTTCCATGACCTATTGATATTTTTCTGTTTAAATGTCTGTTCAAAGTTGTGGTGGTTTTTCTGGTGTCCTAAATGAAGTGAGTTTGGGCTCCCTCTCAGTTCCTGGTGTATTAAAATCCCCCTGGTAAGAGCCGCCGTGCTTTAACCTGGATTTTTTCCTCAGAACTTTTGCCACTTGGGACACTGATCTTTCCATAGACAAGCTGTAGACTTTGTACTGTTAAAAATAGAAATACTAATTCCTTTTGTGGAAAATCAGATAGTCTTCCCAGTGGAACAAAAAGTATTTTTAATGTGCTCTTGCAGGAGAGCGACAGCAAAATTCTCTGGGTTTTAATCTTTGCTTCTTTTTGTCACTGTGATTCAGAGTGGAGGCTTCTGCCTTTGCTCTTATTTCTGGAAAACCCAAACAAAAACATTCCCAAGACCTTAAATGCCATTGCTTTTTTTTTTTTTCCCCTTCTCCCTCCAAGTACAATTTGTAAATTATTTTGCAGCTCTGTCCCTCCAGGTGGGTTTGGGCAGCAGGCTGGGGATGCCCTTGGTCACATCTCGAGCAGAACGAGCTCTTTGTTCCCCAGTGCTGGGTTTGGGGTCAGCTCTGGGGGGGCTTTGGGGGCTCCCTGCTCCCCAAAGGGGTTTGTAATTAATGGGTTTCATTGTGGATCTCTGCCGTGCCCACGTGAGACAGAGACCCAAAATGACACAGACACACACTCGAGGAAATTAATGCCAGAGGAAAGGTCAGCACAAGGTGGGATTTATTTTGTGTCATGATCAGTGGGGTTTTTTTTCCTTTTGATTTTAAATTCCTGTGATTTTTTAAAAATTTGCAGTGAATTGGACCAGAAATATCATGTGTTTGTGGAAAGGGCTAAAAATGAAATCTAACTCCAAGAATATTTGAAGGGGGTGATGGAATTAATTTGTTTGTGCTCTGGTATAAGCCAAGATGATGCCAAAACCCTTTGGAGACAGATAAATTCTCCATATGAGAGTCAGAAAACATACAATCAGTCAGCAACAATCATCTTTCTGGAGATTCCAGATAATCCAGGCTTCAAAGCAAAACCTGTGTTTTGGAATATTCATTCTCTGATATTCAAACATCCAACTTTGTTCTTCTAATTATTATTATTCTTTTGATGTTATATCAGACAAGTGCTATAAGGGTCTTTTAAAGGGCAAAGTAATTATTTCCTTTATATCTTAATACCCATGTGATGCAGAGGCTTTGGTGGAGAAAGGAATTTTTTTTTTTTTTTGACAAATCCAAAGGGGGAAGCTTGGCAACATGGTACAGTTGAGTGTAACCATAAATAAAACCCTGTGTGAATTCCCCCTTGGAGACACTACAGATCTATTGAACAGGGCACCCTCTCTATAAAAATTGTTCTTGAGAGGTAATAGCAAGCTATACATTATGAAAAAATATAGCACAGGGATTTGCTGTACTTGGAGCAAAACTATGAGAAAAATGGTGGGAGGTAATAAGGGATTGTCGTTCCATCCCATTAGAAATGTGTTTTATTCCAGACACCCAGATTTTATCTTCCCCCTGCACCTGAATTAGAAATGAAACTGCCAACTTTCTAGGATGTGCAAGGATCCACACAGTAATGTGTTTGGGGTTTTATTATTTTTTTTTCCGTTTTTTCCCCTTCCCTTTTATTTTGGGAAACTAATTAGGGCCAGCATAGATAAAGCACGCTGTGTGTTATGAGACTGTAAATAACAGAAAAGGGTTTTCTTAGGAAATTAGCACTAGGACACACAGGAAGCTATGAAATCAAATGCCACAAATATATACTGTATTCTCTCCATAGATTAAAATAATAATAAAAAACCTCTAAACCCAGCCATACACAGGAGGGAATCCTCGAGGATTGGACTGGCACAATCCTGTAAAAGAAGAAGTTCAGTAAAAAAAAATCCACTCATTTCTAAAGAAATTTCCCAGATTAGATTTGTAAATCAAAAACCAATATATAACATGCAAGAATTGATCTGTTTTATATTCCTCAGTTACATTTTTGTGAAGCACATTTAGAAGATTTAGAACGTATTTGCGCCTGCTGGTTGAGCCATTATATGCTTGAGTTCATACATCTATTTGTGAGGCTATAAAACAGGCATCGACTACCCATGTAAATTGTGTTCTCCACAATAAATTATATGCATACTTGCAAAAATACATAACTGCTGTTGGTTGGCTTACGTAGGCTGAATACTAATGATGTTTAAAGTTGTATTGTCCCTCTTCTCGGGCCTAATTTAGCCTCTACATCAAAAATTATGTAGGAAAAAACACTTTATCCTCTCACTGAGAAATAAAATGGCACTTACGGGCATCCACATATCTTTCTTTTATGAAACACCACCATTTTCATACTAATTTTAGCTGCAGAGGGTTCATGGCAAAGTCTGTCTGGTGCAAACCTCTGAGGAGGCTTCGGTGTGTGTGCACTGTGTAAAATGTGATTTTGGGGGTTTGTAGGAATGGATTGGGGCTGGTGCACGTGAGACACGCTCACAGACAGTGGAGTCCTCCCTGGCAGTCAGGGTATTTTGAATTCCTGGAGTTCAGAGAGTGTTTTAGCCACACCCCAGGGCTCAGGGCAGCAATCCTGGCGCAGCCTGGCACGCTCCATGTTTTGCTCTCCCTGCTGCCCACCCCAGCAGCACTGCCTGAATTAACTGGGTTTGCTCCTCTTCCAGCTGTCCCTAGGGCTGGGGAAGGGCCTGGCCCTGGTGTCCTGGTTTGGGACATTTGTTGTGGCTGGGGTGGCACAGCCCCTGCACCTCGTGGGCCCTTCCCATTGTTGGCAGGGAGCAGCAAGGGCTGAAGGTGCTGGGGAACCTTCCCAAGTGTTCCCCTGCCTGCTGTGCCCTCCTCACTCTGCACTCTCTCCACTGAGAACATTCCCCACCTCTCCTCAGCCTCTTCAATAACCTGCTTTATTTATTGCTTGCACCAGTTACTCTTCCCTTGCTGTTTCTGCACAGATCTCTTTCCTCTCCAGGTTTTGCCTGCATCAGTGTATTTCCCCCTTTATTCCTATCTCTGTCCAATCCCTTCCTGCTGCTCCTGTGTTTCCTCCAGCACAGATTCTGTGTTTGCTGCTGCAGCCCTTCTGTCTCTGAGCAATGGAGCACTGCAGGTTCCCCGAGTGGGAGAGGAGAATCTTCCCATCCTCCTTCCCCGTGTGGGGAATATGGAAGCTGTCACACACCTCCTCTCCTGCCCAATGATGTGTAGGAGCACAATACATTCCTTTTCTTGGGCAGAGGAATGAGAGAAGCAAAGTATCAACCTCCTCCTTCCTCACCCAGATTATCCCCATTTCCTTCTGTCAGCCACATCCTGGCTGGGATTTTGGGGAGCCCTCTGGAAAAACTCAGGCTGTGTCTCTGGGGACAAAGCCATGCAGACACAGGGACAGCACTGTCCAGTGACACAGGGACAGCTCTCCCCAGTGACACAGGGACAGCTCTCTGCACTGACACAGGGACAGCACCCTGCAGTGACACAGGGACAGCAATGTCCAGTGACACAGGGACAGCACTGTCCAGTGACACAGGGACAGCTGTCCCCAGTGACACAGGGACAGCTCTCCCCAGTGACACAGGGACAGCACTGTCCACTGACACAGGGACAGCTGTCCCCAGTGACACAGGGACAGCTCTCTGCAGTGACACAGGGACAGCACTCTGCACTGACACAGGGATGAGCTGTGAGGCTGCAGGAGCTGCCTCCAGGCACAGGGATGAGCTGAAACACTCAGTGCTGCTTTTCCCAACCTGTGCTTCTCTTACACTGAGATCAGGTTCTACCCCAGGACTAGCACAGTCAAACTCTCCAAAAAGCAGCTCCCAGGGTTTGCTTTGCCAGGGCCTGAGCTGGAGGGGAGGAAGAGATGAAAACTCACTCAGAATGAGGGACAGAGGGGTTGTGATGTGCACAAGGGTTTGTACGTGGTTTATACACATCCATATAGTTTTCTTTGTGGTTTTTATTTGTGTGTGATTTAACTTTTAACTTCTGGAGGAAAAGAAGTCATTCCTGGAAAGGCTCTGAGGTGTCCAAAGAGCAGGGGAGCTGTTGGGGTTTGTGGGCAGAGGCAGTTTTTGGTCCTGTGTGGAAGAGCAGGGTGCATATGTGATGACAAAGACAACTCCACCATATTCACACCCTGCACTGCTCATTTATTTGTTGTCACCTTTCTGGCAATCTGTGGCAAAGCCTCAGCCCCGAGGTGTTGTGGAAGGGGTGGCAGACCTTGCCAAAGGAGCACCTGCACTGGGTGTCAGTGTCCCAACACAGCAAAGCTCTGGAAGTGCCTGGAGTGCAGGAAATCCTCCTGGGACAGGGAGGGATCCTGGCCCCCATCCCTGAAATCCACCCTCACCCCCACCAAGTCACCCAGGACGGGTCCCACCACAGCCCTTTGGATGAGAGTGTTGCTTTAACACCACAGAGTCTCAGAGTTGCAGTGGCTGACAAAGTAACCCAGATATAATTTTCCTTTGTGTCAGTTCTAGCCACTAAAATTAGTATTAAGAGACACAGAAAGCTCAGTGGAGTTTTCCCAGTTTATCCTGCGGCTAATCTTTTTATATCTCTTTTTTTTTCTTCTTCTTCTTCTTTAAAATCAGGGGGAGGGGAAGCCCTTTCATTCCCTGCAGCTGGCATGTCTAAACTCCTAACATATGTGCTTCTTATCCAACATACAGTAGCTTAGGACTTTTCAAAAACACAGAACCCCTGAATCCAATAAAATTGCAAATTTCACTGTATTTCACAATATCCTAAATAAACATGAACAGCGTGCATTTCTCTTTCTGGCATCAAATATTAATCTGTCCGTGGTCGGAAATGTGCTTTCCATCTTGTGTGTGCTCACATTGGGTAAACACTTGGGAGATTGCTATTCCAGACCTTTCATTCTCTCCTAGAGTCAAGAGCATGACAAATTTTTCTCCTAATTACACCTGCCACTGTTTGCCTTCTAATACTGTAAATCCTCCATCACATAGTTTTTCAGATTCAGGATTAGGTTCCTTCTCTGTCATACAAATGATTGGAGGTGCAGTGTGCAGTTAGCAATGCACATTAGCAATGTTTAGGGCAGCTTGTCTCTTTTTCCTAAGTGAGGAATCTGCCTAACAGAACTCGATCCACCTTTAATGTGTGGTGTTGAACCAGGAGCTCTGGGTTGGTTTTTCTGGATGTTTGGAACCAGCAGAGCCCCCTCCCTCTGCTTTCCACTTTATTTGGCTTCGGCTGATACTGGAAATTACATTATTCCCCTGGTCTCCAAGAGGTGCCTGGTCTCTCTCTGCCTGTGGGGAGGAGGTTTAGAGAAGGATGTCAGCAAAGAGGAATGGAGTAGTGGGGGTGGCAGAGGGTCCTGCTCTGCCCAGTGCTCCTGGTGCCTTCATGGGCACCATGCCCAGAGCAGCAGTGCCCAGAGCCAGGCTGGACAGGGCTGGGAGCAGCCTGGGACTGTGGAAGGTGCTCCTGCCATGGCAGGAGTGGCACTGCATAGGCTTTAAGGTCCCTTCCAACCCCAGCCATTCTGGGATCCTTGAGATGCAGGGATGTGTTTCTGGAGGCTGTGCTGTCCTTGCTTTATTTTGCTCTGGGCTGTGGAAGTGCAAGCAGCAAAGGGCAGGCAGTGGGAACGTGTGGAGGCAGAGAACAGCAGTGTAACAGGGAGCCCAGGCTGCCCTTCCCTGGATCTCTCCTCCACTTTGCAGGTGGCAGAGGGATGGGGGGCAGCAGTGCCTGCTGGATTTCTGCTCTGGCTTTATGTTTAAGTGAAAGGCTCTTGGGCAAAGAGGCCGTTTCGCTTTGCTGCTGCAAATCCTCCATTAACGCCTTGCAGCAGGGGGGCCAGAAATTGGGGCAGCTCTGAGCTAATGGAGAGTTAATACACAAATGATGGGCTGGGAGAGAACCAGGGCTTGTGATGCAGTGAGGGAGAGCAGCAGAGATGCCACGGGGTGTGTGTGCCCGTGCTCCAGCTGGGCGTGGAAAGAGTTTGCACAAGACTTTGGGAGGTGTGGGTGTCCCAAATGCAGGGTGAGAGTGGCACAGGTGACCCAGGGACAGGGGACAGGGTGGCACACATCATTCCTGCCCTGAGGGTAAAGGACAGAGTGTTTCAGAGTGCAGCTCCAAGGGCCAGGCTGGTGCTGTGGCACCAGAGGACAGCTTGCAGTGTTTTTGGGGTGTGCTGGCACTCAGGGTTCCAGTGCAGGGAACAAATCAAGGGCTTGAGCCTGGAGAGAGGGAGTGAGACAGTTCCTTAGATCCAGGTAAATCAGCTGAGCTCTGTGTGGATGGATGGATGGATGGATGGATGGATGGAGCAGGAACCTCTCCCTTCCAGCCTCTCAGCACTTGTTTAGCCGACTGCCAAGGAGGCAATAACTCCTTCCCTCCTAGCAGGCTTCCAAAAGTTACATATTTTTATTGGCAACCTGGGCAGAAGGGAGAAATTTGGTTCATTATAAATCAGTCTCAATTTTCAAAATGTAAGTGACAAAATTGCCCTCTGCCTGATCCATTTCACAAAACTGTGTGGCTGTTTTGGATTCTCTTTTTCTTTGAGAAGTGGGGAGATGGAGTAAATTAACTTTACTTAGTTTGAAAATTTCTTGCTCACAGGAAAAGCTTTTTATTTATTCATTGTATAAATGGATCCAGTCTTTCTTCTGGCTGTATCCCTCCAGGACAGCCCCTTGAAGGTGGCCTGAGGAATGAGCACCTCCAGTTTGGATGGGGCAGTCAATACACAGGATTTAGGGCACGTATATTGGATTATTCCTGCACCCCAGCACAGCTTTTGTAGTACAATTAAACCTGCATTTAAGATCAAAATTCCAAAGTGCCAGCTTTGCTCCCAGGGTGATCCTGGGGTGGATCAGTGCTGCTGTAAAGCTGCCATGACCTCAGCCGTGAGCCCACCGATGGAGAAGTGACCGTGCCACCGCGAAATCCACCGTGCTCTGCTCTGCTCGGGATTTCTCCCAGTTGCCACCACAGTGCCATTTGTGCCCGGTGGCCATTCCCAGGTGTGGCAGGGCCGGGTGGGGGCCAGCCGGGCACAGCCCCGGTGATTTACAGCGCCCGGGAGGGGCTGTGCCGCTGACCCGCTTGTGACCCCAGCGCGGAGCGGGGCAGCGTTTGGGTGAAACACAAACAAAAGGTTAAACGCTCCGGTTCCCTGCTTAGACAGAGCCAATCATTCTGAAGAGCCCGTGTCCCCCCTTTAATTGGTTCTTCTCTTCGTGTAATATTTCTTTCTCCTGCTCGTGCGCCCTCTCTCCCTCTCCCCTGCACTTGTCCACGCAAACTCGCCCACTCGCCCTCCTTAAAACATCTTAATAGCAGCCACTTCAACACCGAGCCCCAGCTCCTTCCTAGCCCTCTTTACCGGGGGCTGGATAACATCTCCATCACACGCGGCGCGTTTAATGAGTTAAATCTCTCAAGGCTTCCAGCGCTCACTTCCAGCGCTGTTGCCCTATTTATTTTTTTTTTTTTTTCCGTGGGTAGAGAACGCGGGGCTGTGCTTTGGGGACAGCCGAGGTGTCTCTGCCTCCTGCCAGCGCGTTCTCGGCTCCCGGATCGCCAGAAAGTCACGGACGATATGTTTGAGGTCAGCAGCGCACGGAGCGTGTGCGCCGGGGAGCCGCGGCTGGCAGGAGCATCCCTCGCTTTGTCCCCTGCCCGCAGCGCGGAGAGGAGAAGCAGAACCGCTGCCCCCTCTCCTCCTGCCCTTCCCCGGCAGTAGCAACCCCAAACCCGTCAAATCTGGCTGTTGGAAAGATTCCCAAAAAAGTTACCTTCTCACTGTGCCTACTCGCGCATCATCACCCCGCTGCGGGTTTTTTTGAAAGCACGTAGGGTAAAGGTAAAGTGGGAGTGTTGGAGGTTTGTCCTGGCAGAGAAGGATGCCAACAATCCCAGGGCAGATGGCTCAGCTCCCAGCCCTGTGGCTAACCCTAGGAAAGGGTTAAAACGAGCAGCATTTAACTCGGCAGACAGCTCTGCGTGTCACACATCCCTCCTTCCAGCCGATCCACCGGCTCTCAGGCAGGTTGGTGACATGCCCGAGATCAGACAGGGAATTTGAGGGGTTTGTGCTAAACAGGACCAGCTGTGCCGATCCAAACTGGCTCTCTGTGACCAAACTTCCCCCGTTCTGCAGAGCTGGGAAAGCAAACCACAAGGAAAAGCCAGGTGTCCTCCCTTGGAGTGGTGTTGGCTGCTCCCGCTGATGAATGAGCGCGGGACATAAACGTTGAACTTTGATTAATTCCCAGTGTCCAAAGCCCGCTAGAACTTGGCCATTTGGCCTCATTGAAAGCGGCACTCAGATGTCACCGTGATAGGAAAAGCAGAAAGCACCTCCAGCAGCAGCAGTGGCTGTAAAACATCGGGAGGAGGAGGTGACAGCTCGGAGTCATCGCCTGCCCATCCCTCCGGGGCAACCAAATGAATGAGGCACGCCAGGAAAAGTGTTTGCCTCCATTTTAGCCCCAGTTTTAGGAATTGGAGTTTATGAAGTCGTTGTTGAAGATAAATAGGAGCTGCTGCAATAAGTTCAAACTGGTTTAGAAAACTGTAGATCCCTGTCCCAGAAAGGGTGGTTTTCTCACCTCGGAGCATTTCTGTTTTCCTTGGGATTGTTTATGGTTTTGGGCTCAGGCTTGACCTGAAGCATTGGCAATGCTAATGACATTTCAAAGGAGCATCGTGGATTTATGATCCTGTCATTTCATTCGGAGGTTTTCAAATGCCAGATCAGACATTAATTTCTGTTATTTGCTGGTGAGCAGGTCAGTGGGATCCTGGAACGTGCTGAGAGCCAGGGAGGGATGCTCAGGCTCCTGTGCAGGTGCTGCCTTGGCCCCTCCTGCCAGGATGCTCAGATACTGAATTTGGTACAGAGGGGCCCTGCACACTTTACTCCCTGTCCTATATCAAGCCCCAAAATCAAACATGAGAGGGGTAAACCGCAGTCTCACCCCAATTTGTCCCCTTCAAACCATCAGACAATGCTCTGGTTGAAGTGAGGAGTTGGATTTGCCTGCTCAGAGCTGAGGGTTCCCACCTTCCCCAGCACAGAGCCATTGCAATTCCCCAGGTGAATATTCCAGATAGGTGCACATATGTACAG
Source organism: Cichladusa arquata (assembly GCA_026413545.1). Lineage (NCBI taxonomy): Eukaryota > Metazoa > Chordata > Aves > Passeriformes > Muscicapidae > Cichladusa > Cichladusa arquata. The sequence goes on from JAOTQP010000828.1 coordinate 9,861,696, forward strand.
AGCTTTTCAGAATATTGTAATTATATTTATCTTCCTGCTCTTGCTTGTAATTTTTTGGGGGTTTTTTTTTGTGGTGGAAGATTAAAGCCAGTGTTTTATGATCCAGGCTGCTCCTCTCCATCCCCTTGCAGCAAACTGGCAAGATGTTGTCACTTGTGTCACTCACATTTGTCAGTTTAAAGGTGTTGCCCTGCTTACAGCAGCAGCAGCCTTTCCCTGCAGTAAATTAACACTGAGGCATCACTGAGCTCCCTCCCAGGGACCCTCGGCCACTGCTTGGGCTCCAGCTGGTGCTGCACAGCTTCTGCTGGAGCCTCAGCACCCTGGGGCACCACACAAGTGGTTACTGGGTGCCAGGGTCCTTCTGGAAGAGAGGACGGGAAATAATTGTGCTTCTAAAATAAGCACTCGCTCCTCGGTGTTAATGAGCAAATGGGATTTAATTAATTTGGTCCAGCAAGTGGGTCACTGGTTTCCTCAGCCAGAGAAAGATGTCGGGGATGGGGAGCACAGCAGAGGGTGCTGGCCCTTAAATAAGCATTTCTGATTTCATGCAGACACTTTGCTGGGCTTTTTGGTTGACTTTAGAACCTACTGAAGGCACTGCTGCACCTTCCAAAGCACCAGATAAGACACTGGATCAGGCCTGCCAGCCAAATTCTGCATCCCAAAACACAGAAAACAAAACCTCCCTCTATTTAGAGCCCCATTGCAAAGTAATAAACACTCACTCCTCCCAGCCCTGCTGCAGTAAACAGAGCTGATGCAGCCACAACTGCTTCCCGAGGATCCCAAGTGCAACCCAAGGGATGCAGCTCCTGAGATTTCTCACTCCTGCTCAGTGTTTCTGACTCGAGCTGGTTTGTAGCCACCACCTTTTATTTAAACATAGGAGGTTTTTTAAAATTTAAATTAGATCTCGGAAAATAGATACTGTGCACCTTTGTGTTGGTGAGAAAAAGAAGTGGTGTCATTCATGTCAGATAATTGGTGGTTTTAGCTCTCTGCAGAATAAATTACAGCAGTCATATAATGGCCTTTCATCCAATCACTTCTCTACTCCAGATCTAGACTTGAAATGAGGTTTGTTGAAAACATCATTTCAGGGATTATTGACCACAGCAAAACCTTGTTGTACATGTTCTTTGTATGTATTGAAAATGCACGAGTTAAAAAGGTAATAGTTGGTGCTTTGCCAGTGAATTGGAAGCTGCTCCCCGGGATCAGGTTCTGCTGGGTGGGGGGGCACATTCAGGGTCTCCTGTTCCTCCAGAGTGAGGACTGGGAGTCACTGGGAGTCACTGGGGAAGAGGCTGTGCCATCCCTGGGGTGGTTTTTGGGCTCAGGTGTGGGCACTGCAAAGAGGAGGCCAACAGCCAAACTGCTGGGGGTGTTTGGATGTCTCTGCCTCCTCAACTCTCATCCTCTGCGTGTTTAAATCCCTGTGGTCCAGGCAATGTGCAAAAAGGCAGTGGGGACATAGTGAGGGAGTTGCACAGGTCACTTTGCAGGGCTTGATTGCCTTTTTTATGTCCATCCAGCCTGCAATGCCTGCCCCTCCCCTCGGCAGTGCAGGAGTGCATTAGGATAATCTTGTAGCAGGTGCCAAGGAGTTCAAACCAATCTTTACGTGGGAAAAGGTTAAAAGACAATGTGGTCATAATCTACAAATACCAACTCGGGGAAGAATGAGAGACAGTAAAAGACTCTAAAGCTGAACAAGAGAAAAAATAAAAAATACAGCGAGGTTCTGTGGTTGGGAACTGATGGCAGAGAAATTCAAATGAGAATTGAAGTGTGTGTTTTGACAGTCACAGTAATTAACCATTGGAGAAAATTGCCAGGGGATATGGTAGATGCTCCATCACTCACAAGTCTTCTAAATACAGGCTGAATGTCTTTATAAAACAAAATGCCATTTATTGGGGGAAAAGCACAAAGTTGTGGATGAGCCACTGGAAGTGAGTCTGGGAAATTGCTGGGTGTGAGGCCAGGCAGGACCAGCTCAGTGGGTTTTGCTAGCAGTTAAATCCAGAGATCTGCTGGCTCAGAGCCCTGAATTTTGGGCAATACAGACCCCAGTGGTGCCTTGCACACTTTCAGTTCTTTCTTTTTTGTAGGAATTCAGGGACTTGCTGGTTCTGACCTGAACAAAGCCCTGGCTGAGGAATGTGATAGTTCCAACCAAAGCTGAGCTGGTCCTGCTGCACTTGTAGACTCAGAAAATTGATCTTTTTCTTGTCTAAGAATCAAAGTACCTGAGATTTGATCACCTCTGTCTGCTGCAGGATGCTCTGAAAACATAAATTCCTGAAAAATAGTCTTTTAATATTATTTGCTCCATTTTCCACTTATTTCAGTCTCATCCATAACCTGACAGCCCAGGTGATGATTCTGGAGCAGTTCCCCAAAGCATTCAGGGGGTTTGGATTCCCAGCTTTGCTCAGGGATGATGGAATGAGCTTGGGCAGCTCGGGAAGCTGCAGCTCCTCCTGTTTCTCTCACATTTCAACTTCCCGGACTCGGGAAAGTTCCTTGAGCTGCCCAGACCCTCTCCAGCACTTATTTCAATTTCCCCCTCTGACAATCTTGTGCCGGGCTGTAGGAGGGAGGGGACACCTCGTGCTGTCTCAGTGCTTTTCTCTCCTCCTTGTTTTCCTTCCCACCGAACCTCCCGACTCCTGCGAGGAGCTGGATGCTGCCCTGAACGAATCCCGTCTCCTTTTCCATCCCTGCGAGTGCCGCCTGCTCCGGGCGTGTCTCAGCACTCGATTGCTGCCTTTGATGTGGTTTCTGCTGCTCCTGCAGCTAACGGGTCCTTTGCCTCTCGTCTGCCAAGCCACCGTGGCTGCCTCCCATTTCCCTCCTGCTGCAGCCTTCAGCTGTTTGGAATTTGCTTCCAAAATGCACCGAGTGTATTTTTTTTTATATATAAATCTCCAGATGGATGCACGCTGTTCCCAGTTTTTTTTTAAAGCTGTGTCGTTTGGGGAGAGCAGCTTGTGGCTCTGAAGGAAATAATAGAGAAAGGGTGAAAAAAAATAATAATCCCTGTCTTTGCTTCTGGGTAGAGTTCACACCCAGCAGATCAGGAATAAAATACCAGCACTCAGAATTGCAAAAATTCTGCAGAAACAGAAAAAATTCTTATCTTTTCTCCCTAGTTTGTAATGTGTGGATCCATGGCAGGATGTATGCCAGAATGTCTGAGACAATTATTCCCTATATTCCCACTGTGAATCAAAGGGACTTCTGAGATATCTAAAGGCAAAACAGCAGTGACACAGTAGAAGTCTGAGAATTACCAAAACCCCAGCTATGCAGGTTAACCCTTGTGGCTGTGCCATGGTCCAGACCTGTGCCTGGATGGAAAATGCTGCAGTTTATTGAGGAAGGAGAGGGGTGAGTGCTTTATTGGGAAGGAGCCCCAGGTGCTGATGTCTTTGTGGACACATGGAAAGGAAAAATACCCCTTCAGGAGCATCAAATTTGGTCCTTTTTTTACAGGATCAGGTTTGATTCAGAGGTTTAACAAGGCCTAAAGGTGGTTTTGGAAGGTGTGAAGAGTTCTGGAGTGGGATGGGACCCAGCAGGGAGGGCTCCAAACCAGAGCAAAGTAAACCCTGCAAAGAGGGACGGGGTTGAGAGGAAACCTTGACCCTTTCTGGCGCTGCTCTGGCAGCAGGCTGGTCTTGCTGTGGACTTCATTAGGCAAAGGAAAACGTCTTCATCGTGGCCAGCCCTCCCGGGGGAGCCGGGTTAATGGGAGCCAGAGCACGGCAGCGCCGGGACTTTGTCAAGTCCGGAGAAACAAACCGCGCTTTGATTGTTCCCTCCACCAGCAGATCTGGGCGGAGATAGGGTCCAGCTGTCCAGCCATCTAGGAGACTAATTAGTCCAATTAATTAAGAAGTTGCTCCGTGTTTCCCCAGTGTCACACGGGGCTCCGGGAGAGAGAATGACAAGGGTGTAGAGAGCGAGAGGTCACAGGGAAAGCTTAATGCGTGTTGGGGTAGATACACAGTAATTAAGTGACAATAGACAGGAACTTTGCTGCTAGAAGAGTGCTAATTAAAACCTGTAGGGTCCTGTTCTCCCTCCGGGGATGCAGCGTGTGCCCCTATATCCCACTGGCCTAAAGGGGACCTGTTTTTGGAGCAATTTACTCCATTTGGGCTACAGCAAGTCTTTTACTCCTTGGCACAGCATTTAATACATGGTGGACATGTCCTGGATCTCAGGAGGCTTCTCAGACCTTGGGAACATCTGTGGAGAAGTGAGGTTAGGTCCTTTTTAGGGGTGGGCAGGGGTCCAGGAGGGAAGCTCGGTACCATCCTTCAGCCAGGTGCACCAGATTTCCTGAGTGTTGGAGTCAGGGATCTCTCTGAATTCTTCAGAGAGAAATCAGAGTGCAGGGATTGAATTAAAGCCTTTGGCTGGGTTGAAGTATATTAAGCCACTCACACATAAGGTAGACATTTAAGTAGAAGTAAATAAGTTTTAGGGTGAGTTCTAATGCTAAGCTCACACCTGGGGACCTGCTCAGTGAGGCTTTCTGTGGGGAGCTAACTCGGGCTCTTGGTTTATGTCCATAACTCTGTGCCCTGGGTCCTTCTTACAGCCCAGGAAGATCCTTCCTTCCCCAAGGTGTTGGGTTGGAGGCCATGGGCAGCCTGGCACCTGGTGACACCGAGCAGGATATTCACTTTTCCTCTGCCTGTGCTCTCCATTCTTCACGCCCACAGCAGGGAGATCCATCCTCGGCTGAAACCTAAGCAACAAACGTTAACATTTCATTTTAAAACCTAAGCCAATCCACTTTATAATCCAGACACGGTGTCCTGAGTGAGCATTGCTGTTGGATAATCACACAGTGCTGTGGCCTTTGGCCCCCGTGCCTCGCACAGCACACCCGAGGCATGAGATTAGGCTCCAATAATAACACACCCCGTTGTGCCTTTTTGCTCAATTGATAAACCTGCTGTATTAGGAGATATTGTCATAAAACTGAATGGCACCCTGTAAACCTGAATCACTCTTTCTTCTGTGTAGCCAGGGAATTAGATATTCCAGCTCCTGTCTTGGCTTTATTTCATGTCCCCAATATGCAAGAGACTATATAAGCTGCTGCTTTATTGTTTTTAAAACACTATGAGCAACGTTGGTGCTGTATAAATATCTATTTTATATACTTTGATTCCTGTCTCACTGACTGCTGTGGAACCAGGCAGGTCGTTTTTGGTTTAAATCTTGCCTGGGAAAGGAGAATTTCCCCTTTTTTCTGCAGAGAGCACGTGAAGGGAGACTCTGCTGCTGTACGTGGAGCTGAGCATCTCCTGCTCTGATTCCAGGTTATAAATGTACAAGAGGCACACTGCCAGAGGCACTGTCTGTGCCAGCTGCAGCCTTCAGCCCTCTCCCTTTCTTGCTGCTTGAGCTGCAAGTCCATGAGCAGAGAGAGCCCAGGGATGGAGAGAATGCTGCAGCTGGGGATGGTGCTTTGGGAAGGTGGAAAACTAGAAATGGGCTGGTTCTTCTCTATAAACGCATTATCCATCCATCCATCCATCTGTCCGTCCGTCCATCCATCCATCCATCCTTCCATGGATCCTTCCATGGATCCTTCCATGGATCCTTCAATGGATCCATCCATCCATCCATCCATCCATCCATCCATCCATCCATCCAATCCCATCCCATCCCATCCCATCCCATCCCATCCCATCCCATCCCATCCCATCCCATCC
>JAOTQP010000828.1:9868190-9882908 GCA_026413545.1 Cichladusa arquata
ATCAACTTCACTCCCAGCCCAGCCCAGCCCAGACCCTCCCATCCCATCCCATCCCATCACATCCCATCCCATCCCATCCCATCCCATCCCATCCCATCCAATCACCTCCCGGTCAGCTCTGGTGTCCCCAGCCCGGGATCGCGGCACTCTGGCGGTTTTTCCCGGCACAGCCCCGGGGCTCAGTCGGGATTAACAAAACTCCGGCGGGAGGAGGGCACAGCACCGGCGGCTCCAGCAGCACCAGCAGCACCAGAGGCTCTGGCAGCACCGGCAGCTCTGGGAGCACCAGAGGCTCTGGTGGCTCCGGTGGCTCCAGTGGCTCTGGCAGCACCGATGGCTCCGGCAGCACCGGAGGCTCCGGTGGCTCCGGCGGCTCTGGCAGCACCAGTGGCTCTGGCAGCTCTGATGGCTCCGGCAGCACCGGAGGCTCCGGTGGCTCCGGCGGCTCCGGTGGCTCCGGTGGCTCCAGTGGCTCTGGCAGCACCAGTGGCTCTGGTGGCTCCGGCGGCTCCGCGGCCGCCGCTCCCCTGCTCTGGCCCTCCCCGGGCTGCGGATTAACCAGGAAGTGATACAAAAGGCACATATGCTCCTGTGTCCAGTCCTGTCTATTCATATGTGTGTTACTTAGCCTAATAAGGATTAGACTTAATGAATTGGAAGGAGTTAACAATATAAAGAGGCAATAGAAAAAGGCCTAAGTAGTCGTAATTCCATTTCATGTAGCTTTGGTGTTGCTTTGCTTTCAGCGAATAGGTGTAATCCTCTTTGAAATCAAAGGTGGTACAAAGTATGAATTTAAATTTGACATTTACAGCTCCTGTAAGATTTAGTATTCCAGAAAGGTTTGCTCTTCAAGAGGAAAAAAAAAAAACCCCATGCCATCTGCTCTCCAGGACCGTCCCTCTACACGGATCCTGCACAAAAGTTTCCTGGCAGTGGGGCCGTTCCAGCAGCAGAAGTGCTGAGGCCTGGGGATGGGCAGCAGCTGGAGTTACACCTCTGCTCTTTGCTCTGAGCATAGATTTGGGTCGATTTGTTTTAACTCCATTAGTTTGCAAAATGGTGAATGTCATGGATTGCTGTGTGGGCAGTGGGAGCTGCAGGTCTGACCTGTGATCCCCACCATCCATCCATCCATCCATCCATCCATCCATCCATCCATCCATCCATCCATCCATCCCCACTTTCAATCCATCCATCCACCCACCCATCCATCCATCCATCCATCCATCCCCACTTTCCATCCATCCATCCATCCATCCATCCCCACTTTCAATCCATCCATCCATCCATCCATCCATCCATCCATCCATCCATCCATCCATCCATCCCCACCTTCCATCTCTCTGGAGGCAGCAGTGCCCCCCCAGTCTGCTCCCAGTCTGACACTGGGACACTCAAGCACAGCCACCAGGAGAGTGGCACCTGCTGGCACCAGAGTCACCTCAGCTGCATTTGCCCTGTGGGTGACACTTTGGCCACTCACACAGGTGATTTTTCTTGATCTCTGAGAACTTTTTCAAGCCCATCTCCCATTTGGACCTTTCAGTTCTTTTGCTGTGTGTTCATCTCCAAGCACATCAGGTTTCCCACACCTTTGGGAGCATCATCCCTGGGGAAAGCCCAGCAGGGCACTGTGGTGCTCAGGAAATAGGAAACCCAAGAGGGGAAGTTGGGGTGTTTGAAGTGGCAGAAATCAATGGGCTGGGGGTGCAGCCTCTCTCCTCCTGCTCCCCCTGTACAGTGTGTGAATCAAAGCTGTCCTCCAAGATATTTTTTCCTCTCTCCTGAAAGCAGACAGGCTCTGCATGGAGGTGTCATTTGCTGCCTGTCCCTTATGTCATTGATTTTTAAGTCGTTAATTAACGCTAGGTGTCAGCCTGGAAGATGAATTCTGGCCCTACCCTCCCTTCTCTTTTGTTTTTTGGATTGTAAATGTTATAGATCGACCATGATGGAGGGATGAGGGGTCAAAGGACATGAGAGCATCTCTGCATATGTGCACACAGTCCTCCCAAACTGCCCATCTGTATCACTCAGCAGAGGGGGACGGGTGGCGGGGGGGGCATCCCTTTTGTTGCCTGTGTCACTTCAGATAGAGACACAGCAGCTCGGGATGGATGCTGTGCCCTGGCTGTGTGCACTGCAGGGGAATGTCCTCGCTGCCCAGCTGGGCCAGACTTGGGCTTGGCCTTGGCTTTTCTTCCTCCCCAAGGTGGAAGGAGCGGGGAGGAGGCAAAGTTAAACACCTGGAGCCTGCACAGCCCCTGGGCAGGAGACTGGGGTAGGAACATAGCACCCAGTTTGTGTGGCAGGAGCTGTGTGGTGGGCAGGAGGGCATTCCAAAGGGTTAAGGGAGCAGGTGCTGCAGGATTTGGGGATTTGTGAAACCTGATCCGTTCCCAAAGCCCCAAAACAGGCTGTTCTTCAAAAGTCTCTTTAGAGACCCCGAGGGTAAATGTTATCTTTATTTGCCAGTTGTGTTCCCTGGTGACATGGTTTTTCCTTTCTGCTGTATTTTGCTCACTGGCCATGGAGGAGGGCTGCATCCTCCCACTTTTCCTCTTTCCCACCTCCTTCAGCTCAAGTTCACTGCCTGCTCCCTTCCTCTTCCAGCCCCTCCAGAAAACATCTCCCCTTGGAAATAACACAAACAAGAGGGCTGGGTGGGAGGAGAGGCCGTGCTGCTCTGTGGAAGTTTGGGATGTTTGACTTTCTGGGGACTGCTGATTGACTGATGGATGATGCTGTAAAACCCCCCACAACTCCAGGAGCATAAATTGCAGATGAGCTCTGGAGGAGACGGCGCTGAATTTTCCCACAGACGGATCCAGCCCGGGCTGAGCTTGTTTTCCACCTTGGAAGCTGATCCAGCCACACACTCTCTGCTAATCCACTGTCCCCTCACTGTCCTGTAAATCAATGGCAGGTCACTGGTGCAGTGTCTCCGTGCTCTGGGGTTAAGAGCAGGCTCAGCCCCGGTGCCTCCAGGTCACTGCAGCCCCTCAGCCTCCGGGGGGATGCGCTCCAGGCTGGGATTTGGGGCTAAGCTTTTATGAAGTGGGAGAATAATATCTGCCATGGTCAGGAGGGGTTTTCTGGCAGAGCTTTGGGTTGTGCAATTAATCATTAACTGTGTTCTGCTCCTTTTTCCCCTTTCCAGAGGACACATGGAGCAGAGCTGAGGTCATGGAAAGTCCTGTGCCCAACAGCCAGCTTTCAATGTCCCTTCTCCTCTGCTGTTTTGCAAACCTTGGAGTATTTCTATAGTTCTGGTAATTTTTTCTCATCCTGCCTCACTTTTTCTCCTGAGGATTTCTCATTTTCTGCATATCTCCTCCTTTTCCATGTGTGTATCCATGTGAAACAACAGAGATGCACTGAAAAAATACAGAAAGTTCTCAAATCGCTGTTGTTACAAACTTGAGCTGTGGCTCCTGTCAGTCTATAAAGGTCACTCAGGTCTTGCAGGAGGCTCCTGGGGTAATGTCTGAAATTTGGGAGCAGAGGATTCAGGCAGGATTGGCAGATCTGGGCATGACAAAAATCCATACCCAAACAACATGCGTGACTTTGGTTCACTCCTGGAAAACACAAACCTGGCTGAGCTCCTCAGTCCTGTGGACTTGTGTGTGAGCTCATGGGTTTGGTTGAGAGCAGAAGGATCCCCCTCTGTGGCTAAGGTTCAACCCCACGCATAAATCTCTGCAAAATCAGGTCTCTGCTGGCTGCCAGCCTTTGGGGACACTGATGTGACCCTGGGACGATGTGTCCTGTCCTGTGTCACCACCCCACAGCAAAGTGCAGCACTGAGAGAGGATCTCCTGTAGAGCCAAGGAGCAGAGAGCAGCAAGGGACACGTTCCCTTAAATCAAACATGAGCACACAGCCAGGCCCTGCTTCCAATAGGACACTGCCTCTGGAAAATTTACAGTATGCTTGGTTAAGGAGAGTCATTTTATTCCATAAGCAGCGCTGCACCGTGGGGTTATTGCAGTGCTGCCAACAGAGGCTGTAAATATCCCTGGACAACAAAACTATTCATTAAAGAAATGTACCCTCAGCCATCCAGCCTTAAGTTTGCTGACACTTAAATCCCCCTCTCTAATGGTGCTCGTTATTGAGGCTGACTGCAGCCAGAGCCCTGCAGCTCCTGCTGGGCAGGGAGATGGGCAGTGTGTGCCCTGCTCCTGAGCTGATTCCTCCCTTCCCTCTGCTGCCAGCTGTCCATAGCATGGTGTCCATGTCCTCCTCCTGCAGCCCCAGCCCATGGCTTGGGGTTCGTGCTGACCCCTCAGGCCAGGCCTTTCATCCAAATCTCTGCTCTTTTCCCCATTCAGAACACGCTGTTGTTGAAGTGACATCTTAATGCCACTTATCTGATGGGTCTGCTGCCTGTCTCCCTACATGGGGATGGGGGAAAGGGCTGAGAGGATCCTTTAATCACTGCAATTGGAGAAACAGAGCTTAGGCAAACCTCTAACAATGAACAACAGGGACGGGGAATGGCTGGAGCTGTGTCAGGAGGGGTCAGGCTGGATATCTGGGAAAGGTTCTTCCCCTGAGGGTGGTGGGCAGCACTCCCAGGGATGCACAGGCTGCAGTTGGAGCTGGGATAGTGGAAAATGTCCATGCCCACGGCAGGGAGTGGAACTGAAGGTGTTTTAAGGTCCCTTCCAACCCAAACCACTCTATGATTCTACTGCTGTATGATCTGAGGAGCTCTTTTTGATGTGTAAAGAAATCCTCCCCTCATAATTCAGCACTTTGCACCAGTTCCAGAGCAAACAAAGTTGTATAAATAATAATTAACAGTAACAAATGTGGAGATTTAAGGGAGACATGCAGGAGCAACACTTAAGGGACAGACAGGGCATCTTTCATGGGATGTGTTAACGAGGCAAAAATTGATTGTGCTGCATTGCTGGGGGTGGACACTCCTTCCCCCAGCAAACCCCTTTTCCAATTTTTATCCTGCTTTGGAAACAACTTCCATATTGTGGCTCTTCCAAACAAGTGTTGTGTTTAAAAAGCCCGAGTTAAACTGTTAGGTGATGTAAGCAAACACCACATGTGCTGTGGGGTGCTTTGCATGCTGATTTGTGGCTCTGCCTCTGCTGCTCCTGGCACCTGATCTTTCTTGCAAACGAGGCTATTTTGCCTCAAGGGTTCTCTACCGATTAAGTAATAAATAAATAAGGATAAAATGGGCCCAGCCTTGCCTAAAATAATTTTGGAGTTTAAAAAAAGAGAAAGATGGAGGGGGGTTGCTATTGATCTGGGCTTTTAAAACATCGTGGCTACTTTTCTGCATTAACTGGCAATAGGTTTGGGAGGTGAGTATGGAGGGAAAGAGTGAAAAATAACACCAGTGCATGAGATGGAGGGGTTTATTTGCTAGCAGGGATTGGTTTGTTTGTTTAGTTTTTTTCTTGGCTGTTCCTTACTATCCACCATGTGCTTGCAGCAATGTAGCAGATTCCCCTGAACTTGACTCCCTCTAACGAATGTTGCTTTTAAATCGGGCTTACAGAAGTTTGTTTTTGGAAGCCCAGAAAGGAATCCAGCCCTAAATCCCTTTCTTCTTAAACTCTCAGGTTGCAGGGTCTGGCAGGCCAAGGCACAGGTTAGTGTGATGTATTAAACCTGACACCCTCTTATCTGCCAGCCCTCAGATGGTCCCTGTGATAGCCCTGATGAGCTGCTGGGGCTGCTGCTGCTTTTCCTGCAGCTCCTGTGCCCTGGCATCTCTCACCCACGGCCAGGAGAGCTGGGTGAGCTGCCAGCAGCCCCTGCAGCTCACCCAGACACGGCTGGTCCATGCAGGGGTGCTCAGGGAGGAGAGGGCTTTGGGTCCCACCAGACATGGGAGGTGCTGCTTTATCTGTCAGAGGACAGATAGATTGGAGACTGGGAAAAAAATCCTTCCCTGTGAGGGTGGTGAGGCCCTGGCACAGAGAAGCTGTGGCTGCCCCATGCCTGCAAGTGTCCAAGGCCAGGCTGGAGCAGTTTGGGATAGTGGGAAGTGTCCCTGCCCATGGCAAGGAAGGATGGTGGAACAAGATGAGGTTTAAGATCACTTCCATCTCTTCTGTGATTCTATGAACTGTCTCACACAAAAAGATGCTCAGGCACAGATGTTTTGCCCAAGGTGCTGCTGTGGGCTCATCTCCACCCCTGTCCCCTCTGCCCCCCAGCAGCTCAGCTTGAGCAACAAACAACTGCAAAGCTCTGGCAGTGTTGGCTGTGATCTGTGTTTGGAAAATAAAAGGAAAACGAACTCTATAATATTTTATAGCTTCTGCCATGGTAGTGTCACACCCCACTGTAGCAACCGCAGTGCTCAGCTTGACGTGAAGGGTAAGCCAAGGGCAGGCAAAAAAAAAAATCCTTGTTTTTTAATATTATTAAACTTCAAGTATTCCAAGTTGCTACAAATAATAAAGAGTAAATTTAAAAGGGACTGTGAAAAATGGGGCAATGAACATCTGTGCTATGTTGATTTATCTGGCAAAAATAAGCAGAGGAGTGAAAGCAGGAGCAGGAGCAATTTCTCAGGCGCGTTGGGTTGGTGCAGGGACGTGTTTGCTGCATGGCAAAGAGCAGCGTGGGGCTGGGGTGAGAGGCCAGAGCCCAGCCTCTGCTGCTGCAGCCTCTGATGTTAATCTTGGTGATGGGGAGGGAAATATTGACAGCAGGATGGTGCTCTCTGCCTTGAATGACAGGCCATATGTTTGTAAAATAGTCTGAAGTACCAAATAGAAAAGGCCCGGGCGGGTGGAGAGAGACGTATTTTCTCTTTACATGTAAAACTTCCAAGTCTTGGCAGGAGCCCAGCAACAATTAATCAGCAGGAGCCTTTTAGAAAGGCTCTTCCTAGGAAATAAGGGTACAGAAAAATCCTTTAAATTAAACATAATTTAAAACAAAGTAGTGTGTCAATAGGGGGGGAAAAAAAGAGAATGGACTTGCAATAAATACAGATTACTTGGTATAAATCCATCAGGCCTGATCCTGTCTGTGCTGCCGTGGCTTTCTTGGCATTGGGGTTTTGGCAGGGATGAGCAGGATGGGGGATCCAGGGGTGCCCCAAAGGATTACAGGCAGTGAGGGCTGGGAGAAGAGCAGGGTGGGAACCCCAGGAGCTCCCCAAACCCAGCAGCCCCTGGAAAGGAGCGGGGCTCTCACCATGCAGCAGTGAGCAGGAGAAATGCTGCTGGGGGGAGGGAGAGGAGGAGGAGATCGGATTTCTAAGCACCCTTGAAACCAAAGCTGCACTGTTTATAAACTTCCATAAATATTAATTGATATTTAATAAGGTAGGCAAACACAAGGGAAAGTATTGTTTTGGCCAACTCCTACACAGCGATCCCAGCCAGGCGTGAAAGAGTTTGTGTAACTTTCCTCGGGGGTTAAGAGCAGGTCATGGAAGGTCCTTTTCCCTGGCTGCTGTCCCAGCTTTTTGAGCTCTAAGGGAAGGCAGGAGGCTCCTGGGAACCGAACCCAAATACCTGCTGGCTGCAGGGTGAAGCTGCTGGGCTGCAGCGGGCGGGGCACCGCCGGCCCCGTTTCAGCTTTCCGGGGGGATTAGGCTGGGAAGGGGGTGACTGTTTTGTCAGATGGGCAGGCTGATGAGCTAATCAGGGCTGTTAATTGATATGCTTTCCCACATAACTTGGCAGATCAAACAGGTGGTGAACGGCCCTCGCGCTAATTCACGTCGGGCTGGCGTCCCGGATCTGGGCTGCGAGCGGCGCGGATAAAATGACAGGGAAATAGGGCAATGTGCAAAAAGGACAGGCTTGGCACCCACCAGAGCTCCTCCATTCCCACCAACCCTCCTCTGGAATACAAGTCCCTTACACGGCTTCTCTATGCAACCCTCACTGCCAAAGGGTGGAGCAAAATTCAAGGCCGTGCGTTTCCTCCCGTGATTTTTGGTGTCTTACTGAGGTTTTGCTGCCAGCTCCAGAGAAAAGAATCATGAAAGTATTTAAGTTTTATTTCTCTTTCTCCTATCGTGCATGGGCTGATTCATGGATTTGCACCGAGACTTAGCGGAAAAATCAATGTCAAATAGAATGGAGGCTGATATTATAAAATTAAGATCTAAGATTTTCTGGATGTAGAGCTACACTCGGAGTCAATCTGTTACAGGGACTTGCAGCGAGTTCATGGGGAAGTGGGGGCAGAAATGAGGCTCTTCTTGCCAGCTCCTCTTCCAGAAATGTGTGAATTCTTCTGACCTGGGCCAGCACCCAAGTCCTCCTTGCTGCTGGCAAGGTCGAGCTTCCAAAACCATCACCCATGGGATGTTTCATTACTCCTGAGCATGGGGAATAGCTGGTTCTGTAGAGAAATATCTCCTGTGACCCCACAGCTGGAATGCCAGGGCTCCATTCCATGACAAATCTCATTTTGGAGTCAATGGATGCAACATCTATTCTGGTTGTTCATGATTTTGGCTCATTCCTGTGATTTTTCTTCCCAAGGAGGGAGGGAAGAAGCACAGTGTATTTGTTGGCCAGATGATGAAATGGCCTCAGAGCCATTCCTCAAGCTCTGAAAGCAGCCAGGACCCTTCTCCCTGCAAACTGCAGGACTGTTGGAGTGGAGGGAAAAGTCCTGTTGGAAGAACATCACAGCTCCTGGGCATTGAGGGAAAGTTTGAGGCTCTACAGAGTTTGGGGTGGAGTGACTTTTTGCCTGTCCTTTTTCTTTTCTATTTCCATTTTTTGGAAAGGAGGAGTGATCTTCTCATTTAACCAGATGCCCTTCCCAACTGGTGAGCACTTTTCCAGGCTGCACCTTGTTTGGAAAGCACATCCAAAACCCAACTCTGATTGCAGAGCGAAACACCACTGCCAGCTCTTGAATTACAGACAAAGGCAGCTCTGCAGCAGCCTGTATCGAGTTCACCACTTTTAATTACAACACCCCACAGCAGAACTTTCACAAAACATTTTATCCGTGCGTAAAATCGAGTGGAACGAGCAGAGCCCCGCGTTTGTGCCGGCGGAGTCTGCGGCGTTCCCCGCTCCTCCACGTGGGTCGTGCTGCCAGATTGACAGGGGTTACCTTTGATGGGAGGCAGATGGAAAAGGGAAATGTAGGGATTAATCCCTGTGTCCCAGATGATGCAGCAGCCCGAGCAGGTGGCGGGGAGGCCGAGCCCTTTCCATCTCTCATTGTGTGGCGGCGCCGGCCCAGCCTGCGGCGGGGCTATTATGTGATATAATGGTGAGATGGGAACAGCCAGGCAACTTCTTCCTTTGTGTTCCAAAGGCCACGATGGCATCTTTATTTGATAAAGGAATTGGATTATGTCTAATCCCCGCTCTTGGAGGCGTTTTATTACTTAGAAAACACTTCCTTCAAAGCGCCTTGGCTGTCGCGAGCGGGTGTAAAATACCGTTAGCAGGAGAGGCGAGACAAGTTTTCCAGGGATGAGCAGAAATCCTCAGATCCTTTCTTGGGGGGCTGCATTCAGATCTCAGGCATTTTTGGATTAAATTCTAATATGGAAGCCAGGCTGTGCCTTTTAATGAGCATCTGATGAAGAGCCCAGAGCTGGAGCCACCCAGCCTGTTCAGCACGTGCTTAAATCAGTTTATGCTCCCACCCAGGATATTGTGGAGGAATTTAGATTCTTTCATAATGAATAATACATCCATGAAATGCGAGCCCTGTAAATTTAGGGAAACGGGCCGTCAAGTGAGCCAAGGAGTAAAAGTGAGGAGGTGAGTGCCATGAGCACAACACAGAGCACATTGTCTCGGGAACTTCCTTTGGCACCGGCGAGCAGACACACTTGGCAGATCAAAATAAAAGCTCAAACTGGGGAAGAGGAATGATGTGGCCAGAGAGCATTCAGTGGTTTGAATCATTTCTAATGCCATGACAGGCCTGTAAACCAGGAGGTGAGCTCTCCTGGACTTTGGGGGGATCCTGTGGGCATTTTGGACATGGGTCATGCAGCTCCCAGTTCCACCAGAGCAGGCTCAGCAAACTTCCTCAGAGCTGCAGGTTAGGTCCCTTTTTAGTCCCTGCACTTTCCTATTCTCAGTGTCCTCACAACAGAATTGCTTCTAAGAGTTGCCTCATTTCGGTGGTCAAAGTTCCCAGGCCAAAATATCTGCTGAGTTTTGTTACTGGTGCAGATCAGCCATGCTGGGAGGAGAATTCTCCCTCCCCTCGGGGAGCTCCAGCCTTTCAAACCAAGGTAATCCCTCCTTGGAGCCAAGGAAACCAAACCCTGTGACCTCAGCAGACATTTATCACCACCTGAGGGCTGGGCAAGGTTCACTGAACTTCAAGCAGGGCTGGGACAGGGTGGGAGCTGGGAGAAACTCTCTGGTTTCATCTAGGGCTGCCACTGAGTTTGGAAGGTACAAAGAGAAACTAAATGGTGCTTTTTCCAGAGGAGGCACAAAACTGGGACCGTGGTAGAGGTTTGAGGGGACTCATTTCATCAACTCTTAAATCAGTGTTTGCTTAGGGACTGTCCTGTGCTCCTTACTCATGGTGAGTTTAGGAAGGAAGGGGTGGGAGCTGTCCATGAGATGGTCTTTAAGGTTTTTCCAACCCAAATCAATCCATGATCCTGTAAAGAAGGAGGGAGCCACAATGATGTGCTGGGGCCCAAGCCCACCTTTCCAACCCTTGGGCCCAAAAGCTTTTCCTTGCTCTCCCTGCCCACATGGGAGATGTGGAGCCTTCTCCTCACTACCCAGTGACTGAAAACAGAGCTGCCTTTCATTCCAGAGTATTTCACTACCCAAGTGCTTTTGAAATAAGGAAAAACAGGGGGAAATTGCAGTGGGCTTAGCAGACAAAATTGAGCAGTTGACTGTGGCAAGGCATACAGTACTTAAATGCAAGAGCTGATCTAATCGTTGTTCTCGAGGAAGCTTTTTGCTGCATTTTAGCACACAAAGCTTTTCGTTTTCTCTTTTGTGGCTTGAGCTGCTATTTAAGAAAGCAAAAATCAATAAACCTTTCCAGCTTTCAATCTTTTGCCCCAAAAGGTGTTTTTTTGGGTAGTGTTTTGTCATTCATAAGCTGTGGCGACAAATCCTTGACATCATTCGTGGATAATATCGATCAGCTCTTCCGTTGCGCCAAAGGACAAATAGAAATCATTTATCTGTCTGGACTCCAAAACAGCAAAAGACAAAGGGCTCTGCCAGCCACCCATGACAATCAGCAGCTGAAGGTATTACCAGGGGGTCAAGTTCAGAGGTCAGCGGTCAAACAGGTTGTCATCAGTTTCTCACAGGCAGCAGAGTGGAAAAAGCCAGCTGGGTTTTATTTGCCAAACCCTGGAGCCTGGTGCTGGTGGGTGCTGGTGGCCCAGGGTGTGGTGTAGGTTTGGGTTAATTTCCTGCAAATTTGGGGTCTTAACTCCACCTTCTTTCTGGGACTAAGGGCAAAACCACAAGAAGCTGCAGTTGCTCTGAGCATTCCCAGGATCCCTTTGTTTTGGTGTTGTTACATGATTTTGTTCCATTTTCTGCACAGCTCTTGGGATCAGCCTTTTCTTGGGCACAGCTTCTTCCTGAACTTGCTGCTTCAAACATATCTTCCATTAAGGTCTTGGCAAAACCCAGGAGATTACTGAGCAAGCTGCTGCATGCCAACAGTATTTCCTTGGATGGAGGGGATAGTATTGAGGGGAAGCATCAGTTCCACCCATGTTCTTCTTCTCCACCACCAGTGCCACCAAATTCGAATTAACAAACATTTCAGATTAAATAGGATGCTGTAAGGACTCAGTCCCAGAGGGAAAGACTCCCTGGTCATACCTCCCTAAACCTGCCAGTGCTGTGCCTCACATGTGCAAAATCCCCTCGTGTTGTACTGAGATGTCTGCAGGGTCTGTATCAGCTGGGAAAGCACCTAAAGCAAACTTGCTGCCTCCTTGGATTCATCTGCAATGCAAATAGACACCTAAAATCCTCTCTTCTCCAGCCTCATAAAAAACATGGGCTGCTCTGAGCTTTGTGGGAAAGCCCTGATCCATCATTCAGGCAGGACAGCACGGCTGCTACGGAAATCCCTTGGGAAGCCAGAGGGGAAGGGTCCAGCCAGAGCTGCTCGTCTGATCCTTGGCTGTCCATAAACCCAGGCACTCAGGGCATCCCTCAGTCAGTGGGGCACTTCCAGAATTACTGGAGTGGGGGGAGGAGGCCATGGCAGTAAATAAGGGTGGATAAAATACCAGCATGATCTCTATTTTCCCACATTCTGGACGCTTTCATGGGCTCTCTCCCCTTCTGCCATGTCCTTCCGCACAGTTCCTCCCAGTGGTTTGATTTTCAGGGGGCTGGCAAACAGAGATCCGTGCTGTGTTTAACCAGGAGTGCCTTGGTGGAGTTTCTCTCTGATTGTGCTCACACAGCATTGACACCTGGAGAGGAACTCACTGCACACACGCTCCCAGGAACATTTTATTTAAACTGGGGTGGCTTTCCTCCTATTCACCAACAACTGGCTGAGGCAACAGAGACTTTCTTGCAAGCACCAGCAGTGCAGAGATCTCTGAGCAGGCTCTCTCTGCATTTCACACAGAGAGCTGGGGAAGCACTTGTGCAAACACAAATTCCCACTGGATAAATAAGCCATGCCAGCAGCCCCCGAGTCCGCGTGGTAAACGCTTTGCTTAAATTTCCTCTGGCAGACGGAAATTCTGCCTTTTATTTTATTTTATTCTCCCAAGGACACTGTCAAGGTCACCACGAATCCTGATGCTCCGAAGAGTGTATCAGGGATACAAACCCATTTCACCAGGCTATTGTTGTATGTATCCTCCTGTGCATCCAACTTCATTTCCACTTCAATTTTATCAACCTTCCGCTGGAGACTCAAGGAGATAGGAAACAAGTACTGACACGAATTAGCCCGGAGATTGACTGATATAGCTCAGCCCAGGGAACCCTGGGTAAAACCTTCTCTGGGCTCTTTCTCTCTTGCTTTCTCTCTGCCTTTTTTTTTTTTCTTTTTTTTCTTTTTTCTTTTCCTTCCACCCCCCGCTTTTTTTTTTTTCCCCCACTACAACTATCTCTGTCAGTCACCTGTCAGAGATGTCACCAGTCCTGCCTGGCATGACAGACAGGGCAGGAAAGATTTTGATGGGGTAATTTGCCAAAAATACCCAAAGTGGCATATTAAAGATGGCAGCGAGGTGGCAAAGGCTCTGGGGAGGAGATTCCCTGTGGGTAAACGCAGCTTTCTCCTCTCAAAACTGCTGTGAACCCCAGCTGTGCTCTCCCCTTTGCTTTGGGGAATCCATGGAAGAATTGGAATGGAATTCTTGGAGCCCTGGTCCATGCATTGAGCTCTTGGTGTGGGAGGACACCCACCCTCCCCTTCTTCACCTCTGCAGCCCAGCCCAGGGCAGGGGGATCTGAAAGCTGCAGGATGAGGGGTCCTGGCAGAGGCAGGGATTGTTCCAAAGGGTCCAATCCATGCTCCAGGCAGGGAGCACCTGGTTCAAGCAGTGTGGAGAGAGGACCTGGCTCCTACCAGGGCTCCACTGCCTGCCCTCTCCACAAACTTCAGCCCCTCTTCTTCCTCTGTGCAGGAAATTTATGCTCTTTAGGTTCAAAAAAGGCTCCTAGAGGGAAAGAGAAAAGGGAGAGAGAGAAAGAGAATGAAAATGATTTTAATTTTTTTTTTTTTTGGCGTAGAAATGAAGCTGATATTGAAAGTGAGTAAATTTTAATGAAACGGTGCAAAAATGACATCATTTACTCAGAAATCATTAATTTGTCAGCATTAATATTTCAGCTACAACATTGCCTGTCATTCTGTGCCAGCAATGACTGATAAATCTATAAAAGTGTGCTGCTAATTTACTGAATATTTATGTGCAGTGTCATTTGCAGAGTAGGATTTGAATTTATTTCGCTCGGTATTCAGCTGGAGAACATTTCTAACAAACCTAAAAATGAACAGCAGCAGGCTGTGAGAAGTAAAGCTGGCAAAACTTGCCCAATAACATTTGGGAGGGAGGCGAGTTTCCCTGGCACGAGGCTCTGGCAGGGCGAGGACAGCCTGGGTGGCTGGGGACAGGGCACAGCAGCTGCCAGCCCCAGGGCTGTGCTGACACAGATTTGTCACAGCTGGGCCATTTTTCATCCCAGACCTCCTCAGAGGTGGCAGGTTATCTGTTCCACCTCCTGGGAGGCCGGAGGAAGGAGCAAGTGCTTCCCTGGGTGGGATTTCTGGGTCAGGTTGGAGCACGGGGGGAAAGTTTGCAGGGGAAGTTTAAGGAGATGGGGGAGGAGAGGGGGGATTTTGGCAGGGTTGTACAGATGAGGTGGAATGGGGCTGGTGTGGTCCATAGGAGTGATGGAGTGTCCATAGCAGTGGTTGGAGTGTCCATAGGAGTGGTGCAGTGTCCATAGGAATGGCTGGAGTGTCCATGGCAGTGGTGGAGTGTCCATAGGAGAGGTGGAGTGTCCATAGGAGTGGTGGAGTGTCCATGGCAGTGGTGGAGTGTCCATAGGAATGGCTGGAGTGTCCATAGCAGTGGTGGAGTGTCCATGGCACTGGTGGAGTGTCCATAGCAGTGGTTGGAGTGTCCATGGCAGTGGTTGGAGTGTCCATAGGAGTGGTGGAGTGTCCATAGGACTGGCTGGAGTGTCCATAGCAGTGGTTGGAGTGTCCATAGGAGTGGGACAAGAGTTTTGGTTTTGTTACCTGATCAGTTCATGA
>JAOTQP010000828.1:9883552-9894684 GCA_026413545.1 Cichladusa arquata
GTCCATGGCACTGGTGGAGTGTCCATGGCACTGATGGAGTGTCCATGGCATTGGTGCAGTGTCCATGGCACTGATTGCAGTGTCCGTAGCACTGATTGCAGTGTCCGTAGCACTGATTGCAGTGTCCATGGCATTTGTGGAGTGTCCATGGTGGTTCTTGTGATGAGGATTATTTTTTATCACACCACAGCCTTCCCACAGCTCCCCAGTGTCCCTGCAAACCTCCCAGGAATGCTCTGCTCCCGTGGCTCCAGACAATTCCGGTGCTTTCCATGGTGATGTCAGGATGCCATACAGCATGTCAGCACAGCCACAGTTTTGGGGGAGGGAATTCTTGGGATGCACAGCTTGGTCACCAAAATGAGATTTTGAGATGACAGAACCCCTTTGAAAGTTCAGCTGAGTTTGGACAGTGCTTTCAGGCAGAAAATGAAGGAAATATGAAAAATCCTGCTGGCTGAAGCCCTGACATTGAGTTTTCCACACTGATGGGAGGAACTTCCCAGGGCAGTGACCAGAGCCCTGCGTGCATTCCCTGGGCTCCATTCCCAGGATTCAGGGTGCTGGGGGCTGCTCCTTGTCCCTGCAGCAGCTCCCAGAGGGTTCATTCACCCCAGAGTCACTGTGGGCTCTCCCTGGAGCTCAGGGAGCTCCTGAAGGCGAGCAGACCACAGGAGCTGCTGGTAATTAACGGGCGGATTAATCCGAGTGCAGCACCAGAGCCTTATTATAGTCACATTTTTCACTTTCATCAGAATAATATCGTATTATATTAATATTTATTTCTGGCTAATGGGCTGTGAAATGAGCTGAGGGGTGCTCCTGGTGGGGTTGGGGGTCTCTGTGCCCCTTCCATCCTGTCCCTTCCCCGAGGGTTGGGATGTTGTGGTGGGTGGGGATGGAGGTGCCAGCCCTGCCAGGGGTCCTGTTTGCACTGTGCCACTGCCCTGCTCACCTTCAGGGCACAGGGACAGGGGAACAGCTCAGGACAGAGACAGTGCAGAGCCTCCAGGCCTGCCAGGTTTGGGCACAGCTGTCAACAGCACGGAGATTTACTTTAAAGGAGGGAAAAAACCTTGCTTACACTTCACCACTCACATCTATTAGTTGGGAAAATACGGATGGAGTGAGAGCAAGGAATAAATCCCTTCTAAAAATATATTGGGTGAATGCATTAATTTTCCTCTGCACGTGGAAGAGGGCAGGAGAATGGATTTTAAGCTCGCTTCATTCTCCAAAACGAATCCTAAGCCTTTTAATTGTTGAGTGTTGGCATAAAAACATATTATTTATGAAGCTGTGGCTTGGTTCTACATGGCCCCTGTGCCTTTTCCCTTCTTTTAAAGCAAATCTCATTTATTTCTTCCTAAAAGGTGCTCTAGAATCTAATATGAGCATTATGAATATTTAATTTTCCAAGCAGGGTTTACACAATCCCCAAGCACCTGGCAGCTGGGCCAGTCCCTGGTTTGGGGCTGGAGCAGATCCTTGCAGGAAAGAGGGAATGGCTTTAAATTGGAAGAGAGCAGGCTTGGATTGAGTGTCAGGGAGAAATTCTTCTGCCCCATCCCTGGGAGTGTCCAAGGCCAGGCTGGATGGGGTTTGGAGCAGCCTGGGGTAGTGGAAGGTGCTGGGGCTGGAACTGGGTGAGCTTTAAGGTCCTTTCCCACCCAAAGCATCCTGGAATTCTGTGGTTTCCTGCCCATCCCAGGCTGCTCCATTCCCTGCTCCTGGACAATCTGGTGTCACAAGGAGAGGAGGAAATGCTGGGGACACCCCGTGGCTGTAGAACTTTAGTGGCTTCCTTAGAGGGAAGATGGCAACCCCACAAAACCATTCCACAGGAGAGGGAAACTCCTGGTCTGCAGCTTAATCGTTAGTGAAAAATTATTTCCTACAGTGTTAAGGATCTAATTGGTCCAATCAAAAGGCAAATTAATGACAGCTCATTTGGAGAAATCTGCATGTGTTCCAGCAGAGGCTGCAGGGAGGAGCCACAGCATTCCCAGAGCT
This sequence comes from Cichladusa arquata, assembly GCA_026413545.1. NCBI lineage: Eukaryota > Metazoa > Chordata > Aves > Passeriformes > Muscicapidae > Cichladusa > Cichladusa arquata. Next base: position 9,885,566 of record JAOTQP010000828.1, read on the forward strand.
GGAGTGGGAGCACTGTCCTCTGCCTCACCAGGGGCTTGCTGCTGCCTGGGACGTGGGAGAAGGGCAATCATTTTATTGGTGTTGTTTTATTTTATGCTTACAACATGCAGATTTTCCTTCTGGCTGCTTGGAATTTCCCTCTGAAACCAGAGGAATGGGCTTGTGCTCTCAGACCAGACCAGCTCCCATACCCACACCAGACCAAACCCCTTTTCTCCTGGGAAAATGTTTTATTTTCCAGTTTGTAAGTGCTATGTTTTCTTAGTGGGGTGAGGAGCATTTTCCTGTCTTGCTGCCTGGCTTTTTGCAAACCACTGAAAATCTGTCCCTTTTCTGTTCTGTAAAAATCAGAGTTCAGGTTGAATTATGCTCTGGGGTTTGGGATGGACTCCTCCAGACCTGTGGTTTTTGTAGGTTTATCTCCTGCCCATACCCTGCAGGGTAAAGCAGCCTCAGACAGGGCTCTCTGTCAGCTCACAACCCTCAAAGCTTCATTTTATTCAAAATACATTGACCACTTCACACCAACAGGTTTCCACAAAACACCTACCAAAATATTCCAAATTTTCTGTAACAGTATTGGCAGCAAAAAGTGTGACCCCCCAAACACAGAGCAAAACCACCTTGCAGGCTGCATTTTGGGCAGCCTGGACACATCCCTGTCCCTGACTCCATCACCCCTGGCTCACAGGGAGGGTCAAAACTCCCCAGGTTCAGGCACTGCCACCCCCCAGCACCCAGCTGAGCATCTCCCCCGCCAGGACTCTCCTTGTGCTCCCTCCCATCCAGCTCAAGTATTTTCCCTCCCCAGCCATTCCCTGCATGGAGCTGGGGCAGCCCCAATTGTCTCACCTTTCCCCCTGCTCTGATAAATGCTCCCTCTGCAGTTCCTGTAACCTCCCCGGGCGTCCTTCATTTGTCAGAGATCTCAGCCTCTTACAGCAGGTCATTATTGCACCAGGAATTCCAACAGAAATATTTCCAGTCCACACCAAGCCATCTATTTCGCTTCCCCACCCACCACATTAGCCTCTGAATACTCTCATTATACCATTACTAATTAGAAATTCTCTCAAATTGGCGGCTGCATTAAAAAAAAAAAAGACAGTGTGCTGAGCATATGGCATAATATCCTATTAATGAACACTCTAAATTCAAACTCAGGTCAGCTGTTCATTTCTTGCTCATGACACCCAGGCAAGGGGGAGAAAAGCAAAGCTTCTTTTCTTCTTTTTTTCCCTCCCCTTCTAAAATGCATTATACAGAATGCTGGGATGCAGTGGTGCCTTAGGCCAATGCTTTATTTGATTTACTTCTTTTTCTTTTTTTTTTTTTGGTAGAGTTGTAAAAAAAATTTTTAAATTATATATATATATATTTTCATAAAGCAGAGTGGAAGGCAGTGCTCACCTGTGTGGTGCCACTTTTAAAACAGCAGAACAGGCCACGAGCCCTCCCCAAATCCCCCTGAGCATCATGAGCACCCTGAATGTCCTGGGAGGCTGTGCTTTGTCTGTGAGGCTGTGTTCTGTCCTCTGAGGTTCTGTTGTGTCTGTGAGGTTGTATTTTTTCTGTGAGGTTGTTTCGTTCTCTGAGGTTGTGATTTGTTCTGTGAGATTGTGTTTCATCTCTGAGGTTGTGTTTTGTCTGTGGGGTTGTGTTTTGTTCTCTGAGGTTGTTTTTTCTCTCTGAGGTTGTGTTTTATCCTGTGGGGTTGTGTTTTATCCTGTGACATTGTGTTTTGTTCTCTAAGGTGGTGTTTTTTGCTGTGAGGTTGTGTTCTGTCCTGTGAGGTTGTGTTTTATCCTGTGAGGTTGTGTTTTGTTCTCTGAGGTTGTGTTTTATCCTGTGAGGTTGTGTTTCATCCTGTGAGGTTGTGTTTTCTCTGTGAGGTTGTATTTTATCCTGTGAGGTTGTGTTTTGCTCTCTGAGGTTGTGTTTTGTCAGTGAGGTTGTGTTTCATCCTGTGATGTTGTGTTTTGTCAGTGAAGTTTTGTTTTATTCTCTAAGGTGCTGTTTTTTGCTGAGGTTGTGTTTTGTTCTGTAAGATTGTGTTTTGTCCTGTGAGGTTGTGTTTTGTTCTCTAAGGAGGTGTTTTTGGCTGTGAGGTTGTGTTTTGTCAGTGAGGTTGTGTTCTGCTCTCTGAGGTTGTGTTTTATCCTGTGAGGTTGTGTTTTGTCAGTGAGGTTGTGTTTTGTTCTCTAAGGAGGTGTTTTTTGCTGTGAGGTTGTGTTTTCTCTGTGAGGTTGTATTTTATCCTGTGATGTTGTGTTTTGTCAGTGAAGTTGTGTTTTGTCAGTGAAGTTGTGTTTTGTTCTCTAAGGTGCTGGTTTTTGCTGTGAGGTTGTGTTTTATCCTGTGAGGTTGTTTTGTTCTCTAAGGTGCTGTTTTTTGCTGTGAGGTTGTGTTTTGTCCTGCTGGCACCGATGCAGGGATGGATGAGGACAGGAACTGCAGCACACACACCTTTTTCCCCTTTTTAGTTAGATGGGATCACTGTAGCCACCACCTGCTCCGTGTGAGTGGCTTTTGGGCTGAGCTCACCTGAGCCAGGCTGGGGTGCAGAGTCTCTGGGCTCAGCACCTGCTGGGGCTGGGGTCACTGTGCTCAGCCCCTCTCTGGGCGCTCTGGGGGCTCTGGGGGGGTCAGCAGCAGGGACAGAACCCCCCAGCTGCTGCATCCCTGCAGTCCTGCCCAGGTCAGGGCACAGAACTCACTGGAACTTGCTCCCCTTGCAGATTTTAGGCTGGATGGAAAGGTGTGAGCATCCCTGTGTTTCTGGGGACAGGCAGGGGTTCCCCACCTTCCCATGGATTATTTTATTGTGGGTTTTTAGTGCCATGAAATTCACAGTGCAGTAAAACAGATTCCTGCACCTTCCTCTTCTCGGGGCCGTTGAGCTGTCAGGGCTTTAGGCCCCATCAGTCTTGTTGTCACTGAGGTTTATAAAACCACCAAATGATATTATGTCAGCTGATTCTTTAATGGGATAATCATTAGCCAAGACCTGAGTAAGGTGTTTTTTTGCCATCACTAATTTCACCCCAAGGTGAACGTGCAGGCAGAGCCCTGGGCTCAGGGTTTGTGGTGAGCTCTGGGCTCCAGCCCCAGAGTGGGACACGCCACGTGCCCTCAGCCCCCTGGGTTTGGTGACAGACAGGTCACAGCATGAAGGTTGTGACTTCCACAGGTGCCACAGGACTCCTGGCTCCAGCCCTGAGAGCCTGGGCTGGGATCTCATCCCCTTGTTCCCTGCACACCCTTCATCCAGGACAAAGGATGCACCAGGGTGACAGCTGAGGTCTGACCTTCCAGTCAAAACTGAAAAAGTTTAGGCTTCTCCAAAAAATGAAACAAATATTTTGCCTCATCAAGAATCCAATTTTCTGTCAAAATAGTTTTCATTAAATATTTCCAAGCAGCCTCGGGTTAGTATTGATTTAAACTGTTGCAAGGGAGAGAAGAATGAGGCTTTGTCTCTACGAAGATCATGTTCACCCACCAATTAAAATGACAGTAGAAGTGAGGAGCTGCTGCTGCCTCCAAAGGGGGGTTGGTTAATGGGACACTCAGTAATTATCCTCCTTAGACATCCCAGGGAGTGCTCAGGGAAAGCAGGCAGAGGGATTTGGGAAGGGCTGAGAAGGAGGGGAGCTCTTCTCCTGAGGGCACCTGGCCTTCACCCTCGTGTTGCCCACCTGGTTCTCAGGGCTTGCTGAGCTCCTGATGGACAGAGAGACAAATTCATGGCACAGGAATCAGGGGATGCTTGGAAACCACGGAGCTGGGACAGCACTCAGCAGGTCACTGTGCTGCTCCTTTAGGCTTTTTCCAGAAAATCCAATGTAAAAGCTGAAGGGAGGTGCAGGAACTGGGAGCAGGGTGGGTGTTGGGGTCACCCAGCCTGGGCAAGGCACCTGGAGCCAGGTCTGTCCCTTCCAGCCAAGGTTTGTGCTCTGAGGGTTAAAGCTGAGCTGAGTGCACTGAAGCCCAGGAAGAACTGAGGTTTTATTTCATTGGCACCGGGGTCATTCCTGATTTAATTATGTAAAAATTAATGTGAACGTCTTCCCTGGTACAGATAGGCCAGCCATGGAAATTGAATTGGGTGAAATGCTGGTTAAGCTAATCACTCACAAGTCATTATGATGGCTGAGCACAGGGATGCTGTAATCTGCTGGGACTTCCCAGAGACCTGATTGAGGACCAAGTGTAAGACCCACAGGTTTAATCAGGATTGGTGATGTTGCACTGAGGTGATTTTCCAGTAGCTCCAAACCATTTCTTCCTGCTGTGAGAATCCATGTTCTGAGTCTCCCTGTGCTCTTCCCAAACCATTCCCACCCTGCAGAGTGGGCAGAGAGCTGTACCCTGAGCCCCATAGAAAAGCTGTATGGTGATATTAATGCAGGAATTCAGGAAAAATCCCAGCCCTGACCCTGCAGGTGAAGAACTCCTGCTCCAGCAGCTTCTGCCAGGGATGCACTTCTGTGTCCTCTGGCTGAGTCATTTTAAGGCAATAACAATAGCAGGATTTAAAGTGCTGTTATTGCACATGTGCTCTGTGTGTCAATGCACACCTGCAGCCCTGTGCTCACACACCTGCTGGCTGGTTTTGGGGCAGGCAGGGCTCAGGTGAGTGCTCTGCCAGGGGTTTGGGGGGGTCTTACAGGGCCTCCTGAGAGCTCCCCTTGCCCCCAGAGCCGTTAACCATCTTTAATCTGAGTGTGGCTTTTTATAACAATTTATATACATTTTAAAGGGAGAAAAACTCCCAGTCAATATTTAGAAGAGCATGAACAGCTTGCAGAGCACTTTACCCATCTGTTCCCAAAAATGACCACCTTTGTAGGTGCCTGGAGGGTGCTGGGCCCGAGCTGCTTCCCAGGCTCAGTCAGGAGCCAGCTGATGTCCACAGCAAATCAAGATGCTCATTGTAATGTTCACAAAAATGTAATTTGATTTGCCTTTGTCAACAAAATCTGCAGAAACATCCCCTGCCTGAATAAATATCCCTGCAGGGTAGCACATGCTTTGTAAATAATTTTCATTGTAATCCCCTCTTCCTAGCAGGGTGGAGAGTTGAGAACATTCATCAAGTCTCACATTAAGAAAATAATTTTCTTGTACCTAATTTGTGCAATAAATAAAGTCCACAATTTCTTGCTTCTGCAGCAAGGAAGTGTAAAGAGCTGACACTGGGGTTTTTTGACACTGGGTGGTTTTTTTGATGGCTGTTCCTACCTCAGGCTTGGTGCCAACAACTCCCCAAGAGCTTGGGGAGGGATTTGGGGCTCAGCATCCTCTGGGCACTCCAGCACAGAATTTATCTGCCAGGAGTGGGGTAGAGGCCCAAGATCAGCAGCCTCCCATCCTTGAGCTGACCTAGAACAACACCTTGGATGCCTGGTCTAAGCCTGGGTTAAGCTTTGCCCAGCTGAGGAGTCTTTGGCCAGGCCTGGCGCAAAATTGAGTTTATTTTTCACAGAACTTGGAGAGATTTTCTTGTTTGCAACCTGTGCTCAGGACTGACAGCACAACGAGAGGCAGGGTGTTGCTGTCATTTTATTTTTCACCCTGAATTCTCTCTAGAGATGGAGCCTTAGCTGTCTGCTCTTTTCTGCTGCTGTCAGTGGAGGTTCAAGCAGAACCAAGCCCAGAGCCAAGCCAAGGCAGCACTGCCCTCTCTGCTGGCCTCAGCTGCCTCTGGCCAGGCTGTGGTACCTGCACCAGGTGCTCTGCACCTTCAGGGGTCACCTTCAGTGCTGCTGGCCCGGGGCACTGCTCCCAAACAGCTCTGAGCAGGCACAGGACAGACCTGCAGGGCAGGGAGCCTGGCTGGGGGGGAAACCAGGAGCACACAGGAGAGTTTTGGCCTCTCAGGAGCTGCACCCTGGGTGATCAGACTCAAACTCCTCCTTGTTGATCCCATTCTCAATGGGGAGCCAGAGCTCAGCTCTGCCAAGATGGGAGAACACCAAGAGTGGAGCACAGCTTTGTTTTTCTCCTCGTAGAAATGTAAATCTGTTATTTATCTATATTTTATGGATGGCATGTTCCTATCCCCGGGCATTTTGCATTGGAATTCAACTCATTGCAAGCCTATTACATGTTCACTAACTATAAACCATCTGATTTATATTCATTAACCAGTCATAGACAGCAGTAGTGGCATAACTTTAGCACTGGACATGCCTCAGTCGACGGGTGAACTAAATTTCAGTTAATTAAGGTGCTGTAATTGTTGTCCAGTACAAGTGTCTTCGGGGCATTCACTTTGTAAATAATTTTTCACCCCAACCTTTCCTGCATACTTGGTTGCTGCTCTGCAACTTTGTTGGAGCCATAAATTATTAGGAAATCAGCTCTCCTGCCTTTCTGGTGGGGGAAAGTCTCTTTTCTGTGCCTTGCCAAGGACAGCCGTGGCATTAACGATTAGCAAAGTGCTGTGGAGAAAGCAGGAAGATTAGAAACCCCTAAAATATTGGGGGGATCTCATCTCCAGCAGGGGTGTGAGCTCAGGGGAGCTCTGGTGCAGGATCCCTCCCAGCCTTGGCTCTGCTTCCCTTGGAGGAGCTCACAAGACTGAGCTTAACAGAGCCTGGCTCAGAGCAGGCCTGGAGTGAGCCCTGGGATGGGTTAAATCTGTGAAAAGACAGATTAAAAGTTGAAACCCCCTTGCTTATTTGCTTTATTTTCTCAAAAGTTCAGGTCTGGGGAGAACCAGCCTTGTGGAAGGGAACATTTCCTCCCATCCTTTTACACCCAGTAGGTGGAAAGGAAGATGGGAAGGAGTTTCTTGTGCTTGATGTGGAAATAACTGTGGGGCAGCTTGGAAAGGGCTGCTGTGTGACCAGCACTGACCTGCACATTTTCCTTTTCTTTTTGGAAACAGGGCAAAAATTATCATTTCTATGGGTTTGGTTTCTGTTAAAGATGTTTCCCTGAGGATTTCTGATCAGCACATCCCTTGTGCCATCACCGTGTTTTATTTAAACAAGGGGCTGGATTTTCCCCTGTGCTTTAGGAGTTGAGCAATGGCCAAGATTCCCTGTCTGCCTTCACCCAGGGGTTCAATCCTGGGCAGCTCTGAGCTTTGTGCTGCTCTGCTGAGACACCTCTGAGCAGGTGAAGGGGGCACTGGAGCTTCTCCATTTGTCTGCTCGAGTTTCCCCTTGATCTGACAGCTCCTTCCCAGCCCTGCCTGGCAGCAGACATATGCCAGTCTCTCTGATAGTTCATGTTCACTTATTAATATAAAGATTCAACTTCCCCCTCGCTGGAGTAAACCTTGCATGATGCCTCTGACAGTAATTCAGTTGTAGCCTCAATCAGCTGCTGCATCTCCAGGCCATGGCTATCCTGCTAGCCTTTTCCAATTTTTCACTACACCAGTCATGAATAAATCTCCAAAACACATCAGATTGCTGGAAATGGAAATACCAGAGACAGGCACCAGTTCAGTAGTCAAAGAGCATCACCTTCCTGCAGCAAGCATGCACGCTCTGTGCTCCCTTGTCTGCTCAGCACAGCCCAGCTCAACGCTCCCAAAGCACCTGGGAACCACCCTGAGCATCCCTGCACTGCCCAGGACAGGTGATTCCCACCCAGAGGAGCCAGCAGCAGTGCCCAGGTGTCCCAGGAGCAGAGCCTGCCCTCTCACGGGTGCTGCAGATGGGGGCTGTGTGTTTGCAGCAGGAAATGGTTGCTTTTTCCAGCAGCATGGTTGGCTTTTCCAGGCTGTGCCCTGCCCTCTGTGCCTGCAGGAGCCTTGTCCTGGCCCAGCTCCTCCCTGGCACAGGGCAGGGTGGCACAAGGACCTGTGCCTTGGGTGCCACTTTCCCCTGGCACCGAATGCAGGGAGGCAGGAGGATGCTCAGCCTTGACTGGAATCCTTAGGTCCACCCATTTTAATTTCTCCTGTCTCACTGGCACTTTTCTCTGCCTTTGGGATGGGGGCTCCAGGCAGGGAACCTCCCACAGGGGTTTCCTGGTGAATCCCAAGCATCCCACTCAGTTACCTGCCCCATGCTCCCTCACTCCTGTGCTTGACCCCTGCCCCCTGCCCTGGCTCCAGCCTGGAGCTCTCAGTGGTGCCTTTTGAAACTTGACCCCAAGGGTAAAGTCTTGCTTGTGGCCAAATTGAGGGGGCTTTGCTCCCAACGTGGGTCTGCTCACCCTTAATCCACCCATTACAAACACAGGCATGGTGCTGCCTCTGCCAGCATTGTTCTGGGAGAACTCCACAGAAAAGCAACTGCAAACCAGGATTATTTAAATCACTTTGGGTCAGAAAATCGGCTAGAACTTTAAAAAAAAAATAAAACAACAAAAACCAAATCACCACTCATAATATAAATCAATTTCTTTAAAATTAGACTCCTTAAGTTTGACATCAATTCTATTTCTGTAAGGTTTGTCTGTTTTGTAATTTTGTTTTTTATCTGTGTTGTTATATTAAGCCCCCTGCTAATAAAATGTCAAATTAAAAAAAAAATTAGTATCCCTAGTATTGCAGAAAGCCAATAAAATAAAACCTTACAAGAGAAGCAAAAGAAAATTTCCATCATTCTCTCCTTAACCGAAATCAAAATTAAAGTGTTATTAGAAATTTCATTAGGATGGAGCAGATTGGTAATGAAATTACATTCCAGCTTTCCACAAACCCAATGTATTAAGTAGGTTTGATCAATGATGTTCACACAATTAATTTTGTCTGATTGCTGAGGATTACTTTATCGACAGTCACATTTCACACTCGTGGGGTTTTTTTGTTTCCCCAGTAAATTCTCCACCATGTCACATCCCATGATGGCTGGGCAGGTTTGAAACTCTCCAAGTGGTTTCCAGCAGACCATGACAGGAGCCAAGGTAGGGATGTCACTGCTTTTAATTGTGTTCATTGTGCTGGGGAACTGTGGGGCTCCTTGAGCCTGGGGCCTGAGGGGTGCTCACACAGGGCACCCAAATGTGAGATTCTCAGACCTCCAGAGCTCTAGGCACCAACTCTGAGCTCTTGGCTCCTACTTTGTTGGGTTATCTTAAATAAGCAAAGCAGCTGATAGTTAAAAAGGTTATTTATTACAAAGCACATCTTATTACAAAGCACATCAGTCTCA
>JAOTQP010000828.1:9914792-9936284 GCA_026413545.1 Cichladusa arquata
TGCTGGGTCGGGGACTGCTGGCTTTGGGGGTGCTGGGTTTGGGGATGCTGGGTTTGTGGGTGCTGAGTTTGGGGATGCTGAGTTTGGAAATGCTGGGTTTGGGGGTGCTGGGTTTGTGGGTGCTGGATTTGGGAATGCTGGGTTTGGGGATGCTGGGTTTAGAAATGCTGGGTTTGGGGATGTTGGGTTTGGGGGTTCTGGGTTTAGAAATGCTGGGTTTGGGAATGCTGGGTTTGGGGGTGCTGGATTTGGGGATGCTGAGTTTGAGGATGCTGGGTTTGGGAATGCTGGGTTTGGGGATGCTGGGTTTGGGAATGCTGGGTTTGGGGATGCTGGGTTTGGGAATGCTGGGTTTGGGGGTGCTGGGTTTGGAGGTGCTGGGTTTAGAAATGCTGAGTTTAGGGGTGCTGGGTTTGGAGGTGCTGGGTTTGGAAATGCTGAGTTTAGGGGTGCTGGGTTTGGAGGTGCTGGGTTTAGAAATGCTGGGTTTGGGTTTGTTGTCCACTCTGAGTGTGGGACTGGTGTTACTGGGGCAAGGCTCATTTTTGGGGTGGAGCTGGAGGGTTTGGGATCAGCAGAACCAGAGTGGGGCTGAGGTGGGTGACAGCACCTGAAAAGCAAGAAAGGGCAGCAGGTCCAAATCACTGAGATGCTGCTTCTTCCTTCCTCTGGGCCTGGAAATCCCACTCCTGGTGCCTTATAGAGGGTGGTTCTGCTGTGGGTTTGGGATTTATGGGCTGGGGTGCTGCTCCAGCCACTGGCAATGTCCAGCCCTGTCCCTGCCCACCCAAAACCATCAGGGCCATCCCTGAGCCAGCCCTGGGGCCAGCAGGGCGAGGAGGGTGGGCTGTGAAACCCAGAGCCTCTCCCTCCCCCTCCCACCCTGGCGCTCACCAGCTGAATACAAATGTGGATATTACAGGGCAGGCGGGGAGGAGAGAAGGTGCAGCTCCAATACTAAATAGCCGGGCCCTTTAAGCTGTTTGGCCAGACCTTATCGTTAAAAAGGAGGGGGAAAAAAACCTCGTCTCTATAGGATTCTTTGAGTCATTGCTTCTTATGTGTAAACAGAGGGCGGCAGCTTACACAGCAAACTCAGCCTGGAATAGCTTGAGGTGATTAACAGTTGTTTGATTCCTCGAAGATTTCCACATGCTTATGCCAATCCAACTGGGAAAGGCAGAATAAATATTTTGAAATATGCCCCTTCTTTTGTAAATTAGGCATGATGAGTGCTGCTTAACTGTTTAGCTCGGAGTTCCAGCGTGGGTTTTGTTCAGCAAACAGCAGCAGAAGGGCAGGAGACAGGAGCTGCAGGCCAGGGCTGCTCACTCTGCCAGGGATGTTCCCTGCTCTCCACACCCCAGTTCATCAAGGGAAGCAGCAGCTGGAGTGATCTGGGAGCATCCTGCTCCCCAGCATGGCTGTCCCACCTTAACCCCCCAAATCCCAGTCCCCCAGGGGTTTGGGTGCCAGCCTTGGGAGGCAGTGTCAGCCTGTGAATGGCAGCAGAGAAAGGTGCTCAGGTGAGCTGGGACAGCTTCACCCCCTGAGGCAGATACCTGGGGTGAGGGAGAGGGATGGATCCTGGAAAGGGCTGCTGGGGGTTTGGTTTGGGGTCACAGGCACACCAGAAAAGGGAAATGGCAGAATCAGGATGGGTTGTGTGGCACCTGCCTGGGCTGCTCCTCCTTCCCCAAGGGCCTCCCAGCTGCTGCCTACCCAGGGCAAAAATCTACATTTCATATTTGTGGTAAAGGAATACTTTTTTTTTTAAAATCAGTTCTGGCTTCCATAGTTTCTTTCCCCTTTGTTTGTCCCCAGGTGCTGGGGCAGTAAACCACAAATACAGGATCACTTGAACCACAGAGGGTCTGCTGAGAGATCACTCTGTTCATTCCCATTACAGGCAAGGAGAAGAATATCTCAGATTTAGTCCCAGTTTTATAACAACACTTCTCAACCCACCTAGGGACCACAAAAGTGCTTTTCATGCATTAATGAAACCACCAGTGCCACCTCTGATGGGACAGTTTGGTTTTATCTCCCCTTTGCACGTGGCCAGACTGGGAATTGCCTCCCTCAATGTCACAGTTGGGATTTTAGCCAGTGACCAGCAGGTGTTGGGGTCTCAAATTCCCATCCTGATGTGCCTGAAAGAAACCCCTTGCTATCCTTCACTTTGATTTTGAAAGTTTTGTTTTACCTCCATCTTCCTTCTCCCAGCAACCAACCCACTCTCAGCTTCCCTAAAATTGCACTTTCTTTGTGAAATCTACTCTCAAAAAAATCTCAGAACTTCTGGACCATACAGCAGCAGAAATATTAAGGCTGAAGGGAAGCACTTTATTTGCCAGATAAATAGGCTTGGTGACACTTTGGATATGTAGAAGGTGGTGAATAATTTCTTCTGCTTGGGCTATATATCCTTAGAGGACTCGATGAATTTTTCATTCTGGAAGATGTGTTCAGGTCATTAATTGCAGTTTGCCACAGGTCTGTTCCACTTTTGTCTGGGTAAAGCCTATCTCCTTCAACATACAACTCATTTACCCTTTGTAAGCTATGTAACATTTGCATTGTAAATTGGTTAGCTTAACTTAATACACGAGTAACCCCAGGAAACCTCTGCAAAGGATCTTACGTGTGCTGGTAGTGAAGAAAGGGCTTTTCCCTGAGCTGGGGCTGGGGGCTCAGGATCCTCCCTCCCCATAAATTCGGGGCTCCTGCAGCACCTCAGCCCCCCAGCTGGAGCAAGCAAAGCCCCTGTGCTGAGGGTTTCTCTCCCTGGAGCTGCATTGAATTCTCTTCCCCACCCACTCCCAGCTCCCACGGGAGCTGTGTTGGGACCCTGTGCCTGGGAATTGGGAATTGTCCCCTAAACCCTGCAAGGTTGGTGCAGTTTGGTTCAAAGCTGGTGCAGTTTGGTTCAAAGCTGGTGCAGTTTGGTTCAAAGCTGGTGCAAAGTTGATGCAGTTTGGTTCAAAGTTGGTGCAGTTTGGTTCAAAGCTGGTTCAAAGCTGGTGCAGTTTGGTTCAAAGCTGGTGCAGTTTGGTTCAAAGCTGGTGCAAAGTTGGTGCCTCCAGGCGTTGCTCAGGGGCTCTTTGGCTCTGTGGCCTCCTGCCCAGCCTGAGTTTTGCTGGAGCTCTGCCCCAGGGCACAGGCGCCAAGAAATGATGGCTGGCAAGATGCAGGATGCTCTATCCCTTGCCTGGGAAGGGGTCACAGAACCACAGAATGCTTTGGGTTAAAAAACTCCTGTCACTCCCCCTGCCATGGGACATCTCCCACCAGCCCAGGTTGCTCCAAGCCTCATCCAGCCTGGGACACTTCCAGGGGTCCAGGGGCAGCCACAGCTTCCCTCACCATCCTCACAGAGAAGAATTTATTCCTAATATCCAACCTAAACCCTTCTGTCAGTTTTGAGCCATTCTCCCTTGTCTTGCCACTCCGTGCCTTGTCCACAATCCCTCTCCAGGTCTGTTGGATCCCCTTTAGGCACTCCCCAGGCATCAATCTCCCAGCACAGGCAGCACTGCAGGCAGGATCCCTTGCACTGCCCCATCCTGCTGCCTGCACTTCCAGCAGCCTCTATTTGCATAAAACAAACCCAAATAATTTCAGCTGCTCCAGTGCCAAGTGTCACCTCAGGGTGAGCAACATCTCTGGGGCTCCCACAAGCAGTGCAGGGAGGAGCAAGACACAGTAAGTGTAAATTGAGTGAACTCCAGAGATTGGAATAAGAGCTGTGAAATATTGCTCAGGGCCTGAGAAGCTCCTTCAACCCATTTTCTGAGCTACCTGAGGGACAGGGCCCAGACTGGCAGACAGCAGCACGCAGGAGTCAGGAGCAGCTGGGCCAAACCCACTGTCCCAGTACTTGTGGCCTCGTTGGAGGCAGGAAAATTCTGAAAGTTTCTTGATGTGAGGTTTGCTGCCCCACTTATTCAACTGAAGCAGCCTGCAGGGGTTCAGCCAGGCAGTGAAGCTTTGGGAATCTTTCCCTTGCAAGAGGAGATGAAGCAGCAGCAGCAGGGACTCACAGCTTGGGGGTCCCTGTGGCCTGTGCCAGCCTGGCCACCAGCCCTGGGCAGCAGTGGCTGTGCCCACTGGAGCTCAGTGCCACTGAAACACAAGCTCTGCCTTGAGAGAGGCAGGAAAAAGAGAGGAGGGAAAGAGAAAGGAAAGAGAGGAAAGAGAGAGGAGGGAAAACCAGCCAGCAATGAGGTTTTGTCTGCTGGGCTCCCAGAGGGAATGGATGAAAGCTGCCCAGGAAAGAAAGGTGCTGCCCGTTGCACATCTCTGTGGTGATTTGGCACTGCCTGGCTGGCACTGGAGACATCCTGGCTATTTACTCATTACAAAGTGACCCACTTGTGTGTATTTTACAGAAAAAAATCCGGTGAGAATTAGCAGAGCCTCCCCCTCCCGTGGCAATCAGCACCTCTGCCTTCCGGGGAGCTTCCCCGAGCTTGGCACTGTTTTAATCTCCTCAATAAGAGAAGATAAAGGAATGGAGCAGCTGATCCGATAGGCGCGGGGATGATGGTTGGCATTCTCTGCCTTGAGATAACAGCCCTGGCTGGGGAGGAAATCATCTCTGCGGGAGGAGCTGTTGTGTACCCAGGGCTGGAGCATCCCCCCGGGCAGCTCCAGCCTCGGCTTTGTCCCTGCTGTGTCCCCCAGCAAGCGCCAGTCTGGGCGGGAGGGGAGCCCCGAGGTGCGAACTGGCCCCGCTGGTGTCCCGGCAGCTCCTGGTGACTCCGCTCTGCTGAGTGTTTGGGGTTTGCTGTTCCCTGCGTGGACTCACAGCATCTCCAGATGGTGCCCCCTCACCTGGAGCTGCAGGGTGAGCCCCTGTTCATCCTGGAGAGGGAAAACATCCAGGGTGCTGGGGCTGCATAGAGCCCCTCTCTGTGGAAGGAGAGGTTTTTCCACCCTGCACCGACCACAGATGTGGGTTGGGAGCTGCCCAGCCACCATCCAGGTCCCACCGTCCATTCCCAGTGCTCAGAACCAGCCAGGCTTTTCCAGGACCATCCTGTCCCTGCCTGTGCCTTCTCTCCCTGCAGTTAGAGCTGGTCTCACCTGAAAGCTGCTTCCATCCCATCAGTGCTCAAACCTTTGTTTCCACCCTCACCATCCCAGGGACGCAACCACAGCCCAGCTTTGAGCTCATGAGTAGAATCCTCATGGAATCAGTAAGGCTGGAAAAGACCTTTAAGATGTCCAAGAAGCAGCAGAGGAAGAGATGGGGGCTGTCACTGTGACCCCTCTCTCTTGTCCCTCCCTTTCCCTCTCCTCCAGCACAGCCCAAGCAGTGACAGCACAGACCCCACTCAGGGTGGAAGTCAGTGCAAATGAGTCTCACAGCTCCCACCCCTAAAATCTCTGAAATATGCAGCAAAGAGCAAACTTAATGAGTATCAGGGAGAGTCCATGGGGAGCTGTGATATTCTCAGTGTGTACAAATCACTGTTTAGGACATCTCAGCCTGAGTGTCCTTTTTCACCAGTGCAGGAGGCTCAGCCACCATGTGCTCAGCTGGGGCTGGGCCTGGGCTCAGTTCCTGCCATAAAAACAGGGGGGAAAGGAGGGATTTATAGCACCAAAAATCTCCTGAATAGCTGATTTAAGTTCCTTTTCCTAACACAAACCCTATGAGCATAAAAAGGCTGGGGGTGGCTGGGCAGCTGCCTTTGTTGCTTTAAATCTTCTACTGCCCTGCAAACCTGGGGTGAAACAGGAATCATATCTCTGAATATGAGATATTCTGAATTCAAACCCAGTAAAGACATATTGTGATTTCTAAAAATTGATATGGAACCAGCAGATGACCTGCTTTAGTGTCCCAGTTAGAATGGTCCCTTGCAGAGATGTGCAAATCACATCCCAGCAAAAATCTGGAGATTCATTTTTTGGGGAGTCCTTTTCTCCTCAGTAACAGATAACTACTAAAATACTCTGATCAGTAATTTCACTCAGAGATCCCAAAGCTCTATGGAAATACAGATCAGGATTCTCTGTGACAACCACAGTTCCCTGCAAACCAAGGGTCAAAATTCCAAGAGCTCATCCCTGGAGCAGGCAACAAGTCCCAGTCCTCATGGCTGAGCTGGTGCCATCAAATCTGTATTTGCCATGAAGAATTAAGATCTGCAAGAGGCCCCCTGGCCCGTGGTTCAGAGCTGTGTGTCCAACTCCCCCCTTGCTGCCCATCCCTTGGATCTGTTCTGGGACTGGGATGGGCAGGAGTGTCTGCAAGGTGGCGAGCAGGGGAGGGGATGTTAAGTAGCACCTTTAGCTGAATAAATCAGGGAGGTTGCCAGCAGCCTGCCACAGCCAATATGCATGTTAAATCAAATCAGGTCTGCTGCAATAGGAAAGATTTAATGGTAGGGGTTTGTTTGCTCCCACCATAAACATGGAGATGTGAGCACTTCATGGTGAGAACATCTGTGGACTGGGCAGGAGGTGTCAGGAGCTGGATCTAACATGCAAGGCTTCTCTTCTGTGGCCAATTAAACAAATTGCAGCAAAACAGCATTTTATTAGTATTTGCCCATAGCAGTCTCCTGCTGCAATAAATTTCCTTCAGGCACTCTGGAGGAAGGGGAGGGGAGGATTGGCAGGGAATGGTGGGAGAGCTCACGGCGGCACAGCCTCCGGGGCCGCTCCAAAGCGCCTGTCTCCAAAAACAACTGCTCTGCTTTATCATAAACATGCTGACTTATGAGCTGCTCTGCACACAGCCCTGCACAAATAATAATAATGAGGAGGAGGTGGGAGGCAGGGCTGCTTTCCCAAAGCACTGGGACCTACAGCTCTGGGAACAAAACTTATCCCGGTGCCTCTCTGCTCCGCCTCGTTTTAATTACAGCTTAAATTCTTTCAGAATTCATCCTTGCCCATTTGGCCTATCCCATTCTCTTATTGCCTCTTCTTCTTTTAAGCACAACTTTTGTCTCTTTTGCAGTTTCTTTTATTATTACTGCTTTTAAGGGAGAGCTTGTCTTTACGTTTTTCCCACGCAAACGGGGGTTGCAAAGTCGGCCAAATCCATCCCCAGCATCGCTTTGCTGGCAGTCCTTGGGATTTCTCAGGTCTGAATACGCCAACACATTTCTTGGCTGAGGGCCTGGCACAGTCACAGGCAGGAGCTGATGTTTCTCAGTGTGGTATAGCCGAGGCACCTTCTGTGTCTTGCATTTTTTGGATGATGGAGAGCTCGAATGAGTGATAGATTTTATTTTTTTTTCTTTCCCCTTTTTCCTTTTCTCTCTTTCCCTTTTCTATTCTCTTTCCTGGGCCAAAGCACCACCATCCAGTTGATGGATGCCCCATCCCCACTGATAACCAGCCCTCTCATCTCTCTCACACTCCAAGGGAGGAAACACTTCAGAGCAAACCATCCTCTCCAGAGATGTCCTGGGACAATGGCAAGCACCAATAAATACCCCAAATCGCCCAGGTTACAGCAAACAGATGGTGTTCTGCTGCACAGACACTCTCAGCTGGGGAAGTGCTGCAAGAAATGACCTATTTGTTGCTTGGTTATCTCCATATTTTACGTTGGAAGCACCATTCATATCTAGGCAGTGTCACCGTTATCCCGGGAATTCCTCATTTCCCGGCACAGTTATCGACTCCAGCAGCCTCCTGTTGCTGCTGCTCCCCTCCCAGCCCTCCAGCATGATCAGGTGAAGAGATAAATAATTCCACCTGCACTGCTGATTGATAGCAAATTAATGTTCAACAGTCACCTCCTTCAAAATACGCTGCCTAAAACCGCCTCGAAATGTGCAGTTTTTCTCCTTTGCCTTTCTCAGGAACAACAAAATCAAGGCAGCAGGTCATTAGTGGACATTAATTATCTATTTTTAATGAATTAGCTGACCAGCCTGGCTGCTGATGGATTACACCTATGAAATTATATTGCTGTTGAAACACAGGATATGTTTAGATGGCATCAGCCTCTTGACTTAAGGATGGATTTGATTTATACTTCATTAACATAATTCCTAACACACCGCTTCTTTGGGAAAGAAAATTAGTGTCTAACCAGGAGCTAACAAGTTTAATGGCTTGCTTGAAGGAAAACATAACCATTGACTGTGAATAAGCAACTAGAGGCATTAATATGTTGTTGTTGTTGTTGCTCTTGGGTTTATGAATCTATATTTGTAGGGGATCATTCCTGCAGTGCTGCTGTGGATAGATGGGAGAGGGTGGAATTTCCTTGTGTGTGTCTGATTTGGTATCAGGCAGGGAGGTGTTGGTGCTGGCCAGGCTGCTCAGGTGCAAAATGAGTTTCCCAGTGCATCCCAGTGCATCCCAGTGCTGTGGTGATGATGGGATGAGGGCCCACATCCAGCATTCTCCTGGGTTTGGATAACAGTGTCATGGAGAGGGAGGCCTTGTCTTCCAGACATAGTTCTCATTTATTTCCATTTTGCAAATTCTGGGTTTACTGCAGATTGTCTGCTCAAGTTTTCTATCACAGAAGGCTTAGTTAAATAATTGAGCCTTTTTATAACTGAGCCTCTCCTCTCCTCTCCTCTCCTCTCCTCTCCTCTCCTCTCCTCTCCTCTCCTCTCCTGAACCATCCGTTTTTGTTCTTTAAATTATCCCATGCTGGCAGACAAACAGCACAAGAAATCAAAGCAGTCTGAGACATCCAGGTTGGGTGCAGGAGGGAAATTACTCAGCCAGGGGAACACACCCTCAGAGGAAGGAGAACTTGGAATACTGGGATGGAGAGGACAGAGGGAGGAGGAGGAAGGCTGCACTGAAACAGGAAAGCACAAACCAAAACTTTGTGCTTTGAGCTGTTCGTGGTGTTTAGTTTGTTGGTGATATATTTTAAGGGTTTTAATTGTGTTTTGTCCCTGTCTGATCCAGAGGGCTCTGGCTCTGGAGGACTCTTCCACTCCCTGCCAGGTTCTGCTCGTGTTTGGCATCCTGACACCTTGGGCTGTGATTAATGAGGTGCTCTCCCTGTTAGATTTGGTGCTTATTAATTACAGCCCAGCACCATCAGCACGTTTGGAATTGGGGTCCCTGCTTTTCTAATTCCCTCCTTCTTTCACGTTCCCTTTTTCCCTGGTTCCCTCTCAGCTGTGTCTCCTCCTGCTCGGGGCTGGCTGATGGATGAGGTTTCAGCAGCCGTGGATTCCACACTGGCTGAGCCCAAGGTCAGCACTGGGAATGGCTCCAGAAAAAGCAGCTGTTCAGCAATTCCCACCTCAAATCCAGTGTCCAGCTCCCTCCTGAGCTCTCACCTCGAGCCAGCTCCCTCACTCGTGCCCAAACCCAGGGCTTCTCCACCACTGCACCCTGCTGCCCTCCTTGATTTCATAAAACCTTTTATCTTTCAGACTTGGCTCATCCTCCAAATTAAAAATCCATGCTCGGTGCTGAGCCCTGGGGTTTGCTCAGGGAGAGGCCACATTTTACCTGGAGTTGCTCTGCTCACTGTTCTTCTCCTCACTGTTAGTTGGGTTGGAGGCAGGACAGTGCCCAGCTGGTGTTTCTTCCTAATTCATCTTTATCTGAAAAGAACTGATCCCTGTGATGGGAAAAAGTGAGGACCTGAGGACAGAAACCAAAGCACTGATGTTTTTAACTGGTATTTGCACTGGGGCAGCTGTGGGCTGTGCTGGGCATGGGACAGCCAGTAAAGGACACAATTTGGCCAGTGAAAGGCACGTTTTGGCCACTGAGGTGTTGTAGAGGCTCTGTGCAAACTCTGGTTGTGCCAGTTCCAGCTCAGACTCAGGCACTGATTGGGATTCAGGGTGGCTGCACCCAAGTGACAGGGACCAGGCTGTGCCACCATCCCTGTGAGTGCTGGGGAGGCTGTGGGAGGATGGCAGTGCCAGCAGCCCCTGAATTGTGCCCTCTGTCAGAAGCCAGGCGTGGTAAGAGATGAGCACACACATCCCTCACCTGATAAACCCCCTGGCAGGAAGGGGCAGCCACGATAACCATGCACACACAGCCCCCTTCCTGTGGCTTTTCAACTCTTCCCTGATAACAGGATTGCTGCTTTATTCCCAGTCACTGTTCAGCTCCTTTACACGAGCCAGGTAAACACCACAGTAATTTATACTGTCCTCCCCCATCAGCTTCACCCTCTTTTACATCTTGCCTGGCAAATAATAAGGCAGCCCACAAAGCCATTTGTTTCCTAATGACAGGGGTTTCCATAGTGAGCAGATTAAGGAGGAGGAGATTAGAAGATTATACACCAGGCAGGACTCACAGGTTTATGGGGCTTTGGAGATCCAACGATTAATGCATTTCATAAATGAAACTTTTCTTTCGTGGCAGGTACAATGGAGGGGATTGGGTGTTTTAATTGGCAAAATTTATTCAGCAGTTTTCATTGAGGATGCTTCAAGCACCCAGACAAGGCCTGTACATTGTACAATTATCAGGTCCTGCAGCTCAGATGTTGATAAGGGTTGGTGGATTTCCTCCATCGAATTTGCCATGGATGAGCCCTGGATGAGCTCTGTGAGCTGTGTCTGCCCAGGCTGAGCCTGTGCCCTTTCTCATAAGGGTGCCAGGGTGCTGGGATGGCATTAACTGCTTTCAGTCTTCAGTGGAGGAAAGAGAAAAGCTCCTTTTCCATCAGAGGAAGGAGCAGAGCTGCTTTTCCGTGGGGGCTGTAGGTGCCAGACGTGGTGTTGTTATTTATGGTGGCCCTGTGATCAGAGCCCAGCGTCTCTGTGCTGGGCAAGGGGTGCCAGGGGATGCTCATGATCCAAAATACAGCAGGGGAGGAAATGCAGATAATGTCTGGGACATCTGTTGGGGCAGATATCTTCAGTGGAAGGACTAGGAGGTTCAGGGATCCCCAAATCCACATAAATTCCATGGAAAGCAGCATGGTGCTGAGGGTGAACACAGCACTGTGTTGGTGTCCTGCAGCAGAGGGGTGCAGGAAACCAAGGAGGGTTGCAGGGCTTTCAATTCCCCACAGAGAATCCCAGGTTTGCATCAGGAAGCTGAAAATGAAAAACCTGAAAAAATGTGGGAGAGACCCAAAATATCTTTTATAGCCTTTGGCCAAAAGAAACTGAAAAGGAAAAAAAATTGGGAAAGAAACTGTGACAGTGTTCTTCTCTTTAATTTTCTGATGAAAAAATCAAAACAGCAGGAGAAGCAAAAGCACTTGCTTTCATTTTGTTGAAAACCCAATTTTCCATGAAAAGTAGGTTTCAATGGAAAATTTCCACCTCTCCCCTCTCCCTCATGAATTGTTCCAGCACTGGCAGCCCTCTCCCCATCACCACCTGGCTCCAAGGGCCACTCAGAGCTGGAGCAGGAGGATGCAAAGAGCCCTTTGCAATGAGCCAGGACAATTCCTGATCAGGTGCCTGAAAGGGGCTGGGGACACTTTGGATTCTGATCCAAAATTTGGATTCTGGGCCCCTGAGTCCATCCAGCCAGGCCAGGAGCTTGCCTGGGTTCCTGTGTGGTGTCTGAGCTGTGGCAGCTCCACCTCCCTGGCACTGCTCACCTGGCAGGGCTCAGTGCCCAGGGCAGTGTCCTGGCCCTGCTGTGGCTGAGGAAATCCTGAGGCTCAGGAAACCAGGGGCTCTCTTGGCATCAGCCCAGCTCCTCCTTGTGGAGCAGCACCCAAGGCTCTCCTTGGGTGCCTCACACAGGGCAGGGCTCACTCTGGCAGGGTTTGGGGGCTGGGGCTGATTTGTTCTTCACCTGGGCACGGAGGAGCCACAGATTCCACAAGTTCTTTTGGGAACCCCCTTCCCCTCTCCCTGGAGCTGGCTCCTGCTGCTGCCTGTCTGTGCCAGCAGAGACTTTCTCCATGACCATCCTTCTGCTTTCATCCCCATGGCTCAGGTTGTTTTCAGTTTTTAAAATGAACAAAAGGGCTCAGACAAAGCCAGTCTGGGCTGTTGTAAGCCAGGCTGAGTTGCCATCCAGGCGTGGTGGCAGCCCGGGCTGAGGTCCCTCCTTCCAAGACAACTCAATCGGGTTTGGCTCCTCAAACAATCCCCCAGCCCTGCCAAAAGGACAATGGAGACAGGACTCCTGAAGCACAGGGCTGGGGGAGCCCTGTCAGCCTGGATTACAGGAACGCTTAGGAGTTAATTAAATTACAATTTGCTGTGCTGCCAGTTCACACCAAGCTGCAACATCTGTGGAGGGACGGAGGGCTGGGGGAGCTGGCCAGGACAGAGCTGCTGTGCTGCCTCTGGGCTGGGATCTCCACCTGCTCTCTGGCAGGGCTCAGCAGGGAACATGACTGAAAAGAGCCTTATTTCTGGTACACTCATATCTGTGCCTATTGGCATTAGGTTTAAAAACCTTCAAGTGGAACAGGAGCTGAATGGGGGCAGCTGTTTGCCCCAGGAACTAACTGGCACATCAGGTAAAGTTCAGCAGCGCCAATTTGTAAAAGAATTTTTAAGAAATACACTAGAAAAATATTTTTAGGGACTTTCTGTGTTTTCTTTAAGCTCTTGAGACTCAGTTTTTCAAGACTTTCCTCCGTGACTGCTGGTTTTATACATCTATTGAATTTTCTTATTTCCCCTTGACTCCTGGAGCAGGAGCTTTAGGAAACTTGTCAGACTCTCACAAGGGGAGGATGATTTGGAAGTCCATAGGCAGGGTTGTTGTGTCTCTGTATCCCTGGATTTCGCTGCTTCCAAGGCAGAGGGCTCTGGATTTGTCAGTCTTTCTAATCTGTTGGTCAGCCTCTCTGATTTTTCTTTCTGTTTTCCTGCTTGCAGCCAAATTATTAAAGGCTGAGAGCAGGAGCTCCTCTGCAGACAAGTGCAGGCACATGCTCACAACCTGAGGAGTAGCAGGCGAACACTTCTGCAGTAATAAGCTCCATGCTGTGCTCAAAAAGGGCACTTAATTTTTCATTCTTAAATGCTGTGATGTTCTTGTCTTCCGGCTTCACCAAAACTCCTCCATGGAGATGGATGGGCCATGCAGAACACAGTTATCAGAAAGATTAAGCCAGGACTTGTCATTTTTTATATCAGCAAGCAGTCAGGTTGACGAGTGATGTCCTCTTAGCTCCTGGGATGCGTCCGGCACCTTTAGTGCCAGTAGTAAAAAGGACTATAAAAAATACCATAGAAGAAAGGGTAATGATGAAATTTAACTGCTCCCTAGCACACACCTGGGGTCTAGTAATCTGGAAATGGGGGGTTCAGGTGCTTCATCTTTTACTGCCTTGTCCTTGTCTGTAAGTTTAAGGTCCTTCCACTGAACCATAACATATTGTGGTCACTGCCAAGAGCCAGTCCTTGGCCCCTGGGCAGGCAGGCAGGGACAGCTTGGCACAGGCAGGGGATGCTGAGCACTTCTGCCTTCAGCCAGCTGGAGGAGGAGGTGCTCAGCTTGGAGGGCTTCACCCCAAACTGGGACATTTGTGCTGGGGACATCCTCATGGCAGCTCCCTCCCACTCCCGGTCAGAGCTGGTGGGTGCTGCCAGCTCTGCCAGGGGACCCAGGCTGGCACAGACACCTGGGCAGGTGAGTGCCTCTCACTGCCGGAGGCAGCATCCCTCAAAGGCTGTAGGGCAGCTCCATGAGCTGTACATCCCCAGTCAGCATTACTTCATCATATCTCAGGACTGCAGCCCGTCCCGGTGTTATTAATCTAAGAAACAACTGATACTAAATGATCATGCTACATTAAATTTATAGACCCTTGCATATAGCTGCTATTGATCTTTTCTCAAGCATCATAAATATGTGATGGAGTGTGTATGGCAATGCCTTCCCCCCTGTCCATTAAAGGTGGTTAAACTTTTCATCTCTGGGGCGGGAACGGGCGATGGGTCTCTGCGGGCAGGGGCAGCCCGGCCAGATCATTTGTGTTTTAATTACTGGGAGGTGCAGAAAGCTTCAGCAGAACAGGAGGGAAGGGCTATTGCCTTCTTGCTTTCCCTAACTTGCCTCTTCTCCTCTCCTTGCCCAGGATCTGTCACTTTTCCTTATCCATCTCCTGTCTCCGAAGGGATGCAGCCGTGTGATTGTTTTTAATCCCTCATTCCCAATCCTGCCCTGCCACTTGCAGCAGCACATCAGAGCAGGGAGATCACTCACAGGAACCCAACCAAGGCCTGTCCTGGATTTGGGAGAGCAGCTTTCCCCCACACAGGTGCTGTCCAGGTTTTTCTGTGGTGTCCAGCACGTGCCACCCTGCCCAGGGTGGGTGACACACCAAGGGACACCACACCTGAGGGGCACAGGCTGTGCAGGAGCTGGGACAAGGACACCTGGGGGAACACCCAGACCCTCAGGTACTGCTGTGATACAACCAGGGAAGGGAGATTTGCAAATCATCCTTCGGCATAGCCTGGAACAACTTATATCCTAGAGCCATCTAGGGGCGAAATCCCAGCTCCATGGAACCGAGGGGAGCAGTGCTGCCGGGTTCAGAGGGGTCAGCACCAGGGAAAGAGCAAGGGTGGCACTCCCACATCACCTCGTGGGTCCCCCAAACTCCTGCTGAACGACTGTACAGTGAATATCTGAATATCTGTCTCTGGAGCTGGGGAGCAGCAGCACCCGGAGCAGGGGCTCTGCCAAGCCTGTGCTGAACAAAGGCCCTGCACAATCAGCTGAAAATCTTTTGGCTTTCTTGCCTCTGCTGATAATTTGTGATGTTTTTCAAGTGCTGATCAAGAAGTCAGTGCTTGAAAGAGCCTTGGCAGCACGAAAGGTACAAAGCTCAGAATCTGTGCAGAAAAGGATGTGTAAAGAATGTCTGTAAGTTTAGAAACAAAAGCAATCCTTGTGCAACACCTCTGGCTGTGCCTGGGAGGGCAGGGGGCAGCAGGGACTGTCCCTGGCAGGAGCTGAGAGCCCAGCTGCTCTCTCCTGCCTTTCCTGCCCCTTTGGCTCTTTTCCCTGCAAATTCCCCGTGAGCCTGAGCTCAGAGCCATCCCACAGCTCTATTGCACTGCTCTGCCCCAGCTCCCTGTCTGCAAAATGGGGTCAGTGATGCTCTGCAGAGGAGCTGAGAGCACAGGTGAGGGGCCTGGGGACCCTGGGCCAGGAGGTGCCACCAGCGTGCCCAGGGTCCTCCTGACAATTAGTTCCAATTGTGATGGCAGAGAGGGGATAACTGGTGAGCAGCACAATACCCTCAGTCTAAATTATTCCTCCTCCTCCTCCACAAATGTCATAGCAGAGATTAGCCATCATGTGTCCTTAAGTATCCCATTTATCCCAAATGACTCTGAGCATGTTAACTGCATTTAGATTAAAATGAGCCTTTATACCCACAGCATCTTCCCAGGCTGGCCCAGCCCCTGCCTGGCCCCTCATTGCTCATTGCAGAGCTGAGGATGTGCAGATACCTGGGAGCACAGCACTGTCACAGCCATCACATCTGCCCACATAAACCTTGTTCCAGGACAACTTCAAACCCCACAAAATTCTCTTAATTTTCATTTGCCAATCGTGGATTCTTTTCCAATTAACCTCCAAAAGCACCAATTAAAGAGAATAGTGCCACGATCACGTAAGAATAGGCTATGCCAAACCCTCCAGAAGTGTTTCAGCACCAAAAAATTAATGATGAGGGTCAAAAGCAGGTTGCAAGGCAGAGTCAGCTTTGAATGGGAAACCCCTGAATTAATGTAAGCACGAGCCCAGAAAGTCTGCAGAAAATTTGAGGTAGATTTAATTAAGCTCCTAATTATGCAGCCAAGTTTGTCTGTGCTAAAGAGTTTCAAATGTGTTGGAGTCTCTGTTTGAAGGCAAAGTCTGCACATTGAACCTCAACGTTTTCCTTGGCTTTGTGACTCTATCCAGGGGGGATTGCTGGTTCCCCAGTGGTCCCAGTGCAGCCCCACATCCCAAACACCAGGCAGAGAGCAGAATAAACCCCTGTGCATCCCACTGAGCTCCAACTATCCCTCTGAGCTCCAACCATCCCAGTGAGCTCCAACCATCCCAGTGAGCTCCCACCATCCCAGTGAGCTCCAACCATCCCACTGAGCTCCCACCATCCCACTGAGCTCCAACAATCCCAGAATTTGAACATCCAACCCCCAGACTGACCCAGAGGCCAGCTGGGGACCACAGGGTGGCTCCCAAAGGCCATCAGTCCTCAGGGAAGTCCCATCCCCATTCCCTGTCCCTTCCCTGCCACCCATCCCTTGCCACCAAGCCCTGGTGACAGTGACACTGCTGGGTTGGCAGCTCAGCCCTGGCCAGGTCAGTGCTGTGCTGGTGTGGCTGAGTCACCAGAAGCAGGCTGGGGAGCAGAAATGTCAGAGCTTGGAGGAGCTGCTGCTGCTTTCCTGCTCTCGTTAGCGTCCCCCGGGGCCCGTGGTCTCTTTAGTACTAACACAGTAACGAAGGCCACAGCCTATTAATTGCACTGACAATGATAAAGGAAGAGTCAGAAGCAGCTATTTGTCTTTCATGTAACCTCGTGCATCATCACAAGATAAATGAAAACTCATTTTCTGCTTTGATTCAGTCTAATTTTTCAGGGCCCCCGAGGCAGGTTACAGGGACTGTGCTGCCTCATCCCCATAAAAGTGCTGGCCCCGGGGTTCAGGGGTCAGGGAAAGTGCACAGCCAGGAGCTGGCCCTGCCCAGCTCCAGGGGTGACTCAAAGCAGGAGGGAGTCTGCTGCTCATCACCATTAAATGCCCATTGGAAGGTGCTGGCCAGGCCCTGATGGATGAGCCACGTGGCAAAGGGACTGGCTGTCCCCAGCAGCCCTGGCCACCTGCCCAGGGCACCTCACACACCTGGGCTGTGCCCCTGTGTCCTCACACAGGGCAGGGGGGGGGATTTCAGGGAGAGCACCCCACCCCAGCCATCCACCCAAAGTTCCTGCTCCCCTGTGGAGGGTTGGGACACAGAGCAGGATGATGCTTTGAGGTCACTGATGCTTTGAGAGTTAAACACACTCAGGGTGCTCCATCTGTGCTGTGACCTGCTTAGCAAGGGCTTGTCATCCCAGAAACTTCAGTATTGGTGTGAGGGGAGCAAAATACCCCAAAATTACATCAGCAGCCGTCCCCATCTCTCAGCCAGGAGCCTTGTCCAGCTTTCCTGCCGTTTCATGTCCCTTTTCTCCCAGGACATCTCCTGTGGGAGCACAGAAGCTTCATCTTGTTGGCCTCAGGGCTTTGCTCCAGGCTCACAGCACCCTGCTCATCCTGAGATTTGCTGGGTTCCTGCATAGGCTGCTCCAGGCTGGGAACACTCTGAGTGTTGGGCAGGAAGGTTTGGCAGAAATACAGAGCAAAATACCTCATTGAGGCAGAGAAATTAAAAAAAAGAAACAGGGTAAAAAGGCAAGCTTGGTAGGAAATTAGGGAATCCATTCTAATCCAGAGGAATCAAACCCCCATCACACATACTGGCCATGCCTCTTTTAAAAATTTCAGTGTTAACAGTGTACAGCACATTAACTTGATTAATCAGAATATAACCTTGCACTGATGTCTCCTCCAGCAATCCCCAGGACAGCTTTCCCCTTTCACACCAGGTAACACACCTTTCCCTCCTGGTACCCAGGGAGCTGAAAATAGCCTGGTGCTGGCCCAGGGCTGGCCATGGGCAGGGCTCCCATCTGTGCAGGTTTCCCAGGCTGGGCTGGTGGCTCTGGCCATCCGGCCTCCAGCAGGGAAGGATGAATCAGGAAAACCTGAGAAACAGGATTGCCTAGCAAAAGATTTTGAGAACATGGAAACCATCTCTGAGATACCAAACCTTAGTTGCTAAATAACTAGGGGACAATAGGATGGAAAGTAATCCCCTCTTGATAGAACAATGGTCCAAAAGTCAGAGAAGACTCTGCCAGGGTCCAAATAGTAGTTTTTAGGGTTTAAAGTCTAACACATTATGGTAATGTAATGATTCTTATAGGCTGTAGGTAAATGCTACAGGATTTGTATCTTGTATTAGATTGGTTAGTGGAAATTAGAATATTCAACATAGAAGAAGATTTATTGTGTTGTAAACGGGGAAATCACTCTCTTACTTCACTCTCTTACTTCCTTCTTTTACTTCCCTCTCTTCCCACTCTCTTACCTCTTAGATTTACATGTGCCTGCTCCAGCTGAGGAGCCCAGTCTGGGGGAGATTTGGATGTTATTGGCATTCATGAATTTTTGCTTTGTTGTTATTATTTTTTTTTAAGGCAAAACAAAACTTTGAAAAATGTTAAACTCAATTTATAGCTCGGGATTTGAGGACAGCAGCTGAGCCCTCGGGTTGGAGCTTCTCCCTGACCTGGAATGGGGCACTTCCAGCAGCTCCCTCTGCAATTCCTGCCCGGAGGCTCCATCAGGATTTGCAAACTCAGGTTGTTTAACAGTTGTGTCCTGCACAGGAGGTGCTGTAAGGACTCACTGCTCAGCTGAGGTGCTGAAATGAGGACTGGCAGGTGACCAGCAGAGCAATTCCCCCTGGGGCAGGAGCTCTCCTGCAGGAAAGCCCAGCTCTGAAAATCCATCCCTGCTGAAACCAGGGGATGTCACTCACCCATCTCCTGGGCAGACAAGCCCTGGTTTTCTCCTGGAGCCTCACCTGCAAAGGGGGGATTTCCAGGAGGCTGCAGGTGCAGAATCAGGGTCAGCCCCAACTTCCTCCATCCCCAGGTTGTGCTGTGGGACATCAGAGCAGCAGCCAGGGGCTGTTCCTGAGGTTTGTTTCCATCAAAGCCCACCAACAGTTGTAAGGAGAAAGCCTAATTTCCCACACTGGCATTTCCTGAGGGGATTGTGTTTCATTTGGAGGACTTTTGGCTTTGCTTTTCACCCTTTTGAAGTTAGTTATTATCAGGGTTCTGTGGTTCGTTAATTATTCTTCTCAGAAGCACAGAGAAAGAGGCATTTTTCATCTGAAAATAAGGCAAGAGCTGTTGTTATTTGGCTTTTCTCCTTTGTAACTTTTATTTAAAGAAACAGAGAGAGAAGTGGGACAGCAAAAAGGGTCTTAGGGAGCAAAATGAGAAATTAAGACCAAATAAACACAAATCCTTCAGCAGCAGGATAGGAAATGTGTATTTCTCTTCCATTTTCTCCTTTCAGGAGGGAGGGGGGAAGGCTTTGCTAACACATTCAAATGAATTTGATATTCAATCAATGAAGATTAACTTGCCCAAGGTAAGATGGTTTTTACATTCATAAGGAAGTCAAATACGATTATGCATATGAGGAAATTATACAGAGATGAGTAGAGTATAATGTATGATAATTATTTGAAAGGATATTCTTACACACTGATTAGCATATCTTGAAGACCAGACAGAGATGGAAGAATAGAAGGTAAAGAGATTCCTCAAGATGAACAAACTGTATAAAACTCGCTCCCCAAAAATCATAGAAGTTGGTTAGAAATAGCATTTTCTTATGGATGGCAACCTCAAAAAAAAAAAAAAAAAAAAACCCTCACAAGTTCACCTCTTGATTAGAAATATTTTTAAAAATTATTCAAATCAAGCATGTGGAACTTGGCTGAGAATATCCCTCTGCAGAGGAAGGATGGACACAAAGAGATGAAAGGGGAAGGCCAGCAGGACATGCACGTGCCTTTCCCAGGGTGGAGCAGCAGGAATGCTCTTCCCAAGGGAAGGCAGCTCCAGCTGTGCCAGGACCCAGCACCACTGGCTGCAGCAGGTTTGGCATGGTTTGGTTTTTCCTTCATGGGAAAACAGCATTCCCGTCTTTCCAGAGCCAAAATATTTCTCTCTTCTCAAAAAAAAAAAAAAAAAAAAAAAAAATGAAAAAAATCTGTCATCTGAATTTGTCAGCAGGATGCTTGGTGTGTGGATGTGTGGATAGAGCAGCTGAGGGGGGGTTTGTGTTAAACACAGGGAAATATTGGAGCTGCCTCAGCCAGGGCAAAACAACAAGCACAGCTCTGTCAGGGAGTGCCAGGAGCTCCCCTGGCATCCCACAGCAGGGAGGATCCTCCAGGAAAAGGGCAAAGGGACTTTGAGCCCATCCAGCTCTCAGGGGCAGGAAAATACATCCTGGAATGAGAGTATTCCTGTGTCTGGGGAATGTTGTGTGCTGAGGGTGCAGAGCACCAGTAACTCGAGGCTGTTTGGGGTGGGCAGGGCTCGTTCCTTTGTGGGACACTGGGAGATGCTCCCACAGGGTTTGGGGTCAGGTGTTGGTGGAGGTTCACTTGCAGAGCCCAGACAGCATTTGAGGAACTGTGGCTGCTGTGGGAGGTGGGCTAAGGTGGGCAGTGGCAGATTGGTTCAGCTCCCTGAGCAGAATTCCAGGGTCATGGAGAGGCTCCTCCCTGGCAGGCAGCAGGACAGGCAGCACAGCAGGTCCTGAGCATCCTTGGCCAGGGCTGTGCTCCTCCCTCCAGGTGTGTGGGTCACTGTGGCTGCTGCATTTTGTGCCACACCTGCCATGTGGTGACAGCTGGAGCTTGGAGGAGGATCCCTGGCTGCCCCTCTCCAGCGCCAAACTTGTTTGGGGAGCTTTGAAAAGGAGCTTTCCTGCACTTCCACCAGTGTCTGTGGGATGGAGCTGGGTGTTCCAGGTGCTCTGGGAGGTGTCCCAGGGCTGTGGCACCCCCAGAAGAAAGGCAGCACATGGGGCCAGGCAGCCCAAAGTCAGCTGGCTCCCAGCCCAGCCCAGCATCTGCCCACAAAGGCCGGGAGGGATTGCAGCCAAGGCGGGGGGCAGGCAGGGAGGGAAAGGTGATTTTATAGAACTTGAATACATTTGTCTGGCAGACATTTCCTGGATCCTGCTTCGGCTTTTAAGAGCAGCACTGTAAATTCATCAACACCACATGATTTTGTCAATTCTGACAGCTAACTTCAATGTTACGACAAATCTGGCCCCAGAGGATATTAAGCAAAGACGCATGAGCCTATAATTTTCTGCTTCCACGTGTGAGATGCTATAATGATCAAAAGAAAATGACTTTCTAACTACCACATCTCTTTGTGCTGTTTTCTCCATGCCTGCTGCACTAATTGAATCACCCCAGAGCCACTGTATCAATTCTAACTTCTGTATTAGGATTTAATCAGGCATGGGGACAGACCAGCTTGGAGAGGTGAGGGGCCTTTGTGAGGTGCCCATCTGCCTCTGACATTAAAGCCGCTTCCATTCAGCGCCGAGCAACTTCAGGGGAATCGGGGATGGGCAGGGAGGCGATGGAGATTAGCTGGGACACGGCTGGGATGCTCACCCGGAGCTGGCACACGGGTCTATCTCATCTCGGCACCGCTGCCTGGGGAGCAGCGGGGAATTGGCCCCGAATGTGCGCGGGGTGCGCTGTGCTGGCTCGGGGCGCTTCCCGGGCGGGCAGGGGCTGGGCAGGCTGTCATTGAATGGGAGCGAGGGCACAGAAGGGGCGGAGAGCGGGAGACAATGTCCCCGGAGCGCCGACAGACGGTGTCCCCAAGGGCGGGGTGCCCTGCGCCCCCGAGAGCCGCGGCAGCTGCGGGGATGCTGCGGGCTGCGATCTGCCGGGCTGGGCTGGGCTGGGCTG
>JAOTQP010000828.1:9948008-9964914 GCA_026413545.1 Cichladusa arquata
CCATGGATCCATCCATCCATCCATCCATGGATCCATCCATCCATCCATCCATCCATCCATCCATCCATCCATCCATCATCCATCCATCATCCATCCATCGTTCCATGGATCCATCTCTCCATCCATCATCCATCCATCCATCCATCTGTCCATGGATCCATCCATCCATCCATCCATCCATCCACCCATCCATCCATCCATCCATCCAGGGCTTCCACTTGGGATGGAGCCCAACAGGGAGTGTGGCACAGCCCTGGCATGTCCCACTCACCTCCTCATGGCACAGCTGCCCTTCCTTGGGCACGGCTGGGACACACCTGGCCTCATCCCAGTGACACCAGTAAGATCCTGTCCCAACTGGGACACACCTGCCCTCATCCCAGTGACACCAGTGAGGTCCTGCTCTAACTGGGACACACCTGCCCTCATCCCAGTGACACCAGTGAGGTCCTGTCCCAACTGGGACACACCTGCCCTCATCCCAGTGACACCAGTGAGATCCTGCTCTAACTGGGACACACCTGGCCTCATCCCAGTGACACCAGTGAGGTCCTGCTCTAACTGGGACACACCTGGCCTCATCCCAGTGACACCAGTGAGGTCCTGCTGTGCCTGGACACGTCCTGGGGACAGGGATGGCATTTGTCACCCAGCACAGGCTGCAGTGAGGAGCAGCTCCTTCCAGAGCCCTCCCAGGGAAACAATGGGCTGCGAGTCATTTTCCTGCTTCCTGCAGAAACTCCTCCAAGGCCGTGTCCTAGATTTAGCTCAGGCTCTGATAAGGCTGAGAGAGATCAGTCCCAGATTGTACTGCTGTGCCCAACAGACTGCTTACACCGTGCTTGATGACACTTCAGCCCCCTTGTCATGACCCCACATAATCCGGCATCCTGGACCATCTGACACACATTTACACTTAACATTTTGTTAGAGACTCTATAAATGAGGTCTCTTTGACCTTCAATCCTTGGCTAATTGCTAGTTTCATGTACAAGACCAGCCTAATTTTACGTGCTAATTACCTGGAAGTGGCAATACATATGGCATTGCATGTTTGAAATGTCAGAACTGGAAAAATATCAAGTGGCTGGAGTCTTAGGCAAATGGAGGGAGTGGAAGGGTCAGAACAATGTACTTTACTGCTCAGCTGATGGAGGAACAGCATATATCACTGCAATCCCCAGTAAATAGGATCCATGTGCAATAAATCCCGTGCATAATGTTTGTTGAAGGGGTTGGATGGGCAGAGGGATGCTGAGGCTGTCATAAAACAAAAAGAGATGTTCAATTTGCAAGCTTTTAAGTCATTTCCTCAACTTGTTTCTTTTCGCCACTCGGGATTATTGTCAAATATTCCTGAATTTCTCCCACCCTGTTGGTACAAATCTGATCACCTCCCACCTGGTGAGGGGTCAGAAATCACAGTGAGCCAGAGCTGAGGTCACATCTGGGGGGTGTTTGAGGGAAGTTTTTGACATTTTGGCCAATTCCAAGAGTAAAAAAGACCTTTTTGCTACAGGCAAGTGTGTGTCAGGGGGGTTTACATGGCTGAGCAGTGCCTGGTGGGGAGGGGATGGGGATGGTGGCAGCACCCCAAAAACATCCAGCCCTTGGAAGGACACACCTGGAGCAGCAGCAGTGTCCCAGCTCCTCCCTGGCTGTGCTCTGCCTTGCTGGAAATGTGATTATTCCTCTTGTTTGCTTACCAGGGTGTAACCACCAAACAATGTCATGTCCCTTATTTGGGTTTAATTAATTGCTTGATAAGATTATCATTAAGGAAAATAAATTAAAATCACTTCAGTAATTATTTCACTGTAAACATTATTGACAATGTTTCCTAAATACTGTAAACTCCAGTTTAAAGCCCTGGTTAGGAGTCCTGGGTCGTGGGATCCCTGTGATTAGAGGGGGAGCTGGGACTGGATTATTGAGCACATCCTCACAGAGGGGCAGTTTGTGTGTCCATAGATATAAATTTTTATTTATATATATGTGTGTGTGTGTGTATTTTGTTGGCATTTTTAGCCTATCAGCTTTCAGATCCCTCTTTGAATATCTCAATGATGTTCCTCTTTTATTAAAATTATGAAAAATATTTTTTCAGGTTCTCAGATGTGCCCCCCAATTGCCATTGTCTGAAATTTCACAGCCCATTTTTAGACACTCAGTCCTGGTTTATCCCCAAGGGGCTCTGTGCAGGTCCTGCTCCATGTCCAGGCTGGGGACAGGGATTTTAACATTCCTGAATTCCAGAAAAGGTGAGGGGATGCAGCTCCATCAGTGCTTCCCCTCTGTGTCTGTCTTGGAAAATTTACAGCTCTTGGAGTGGAGGAAAAAGCACAACCATAAATCCTTCTGTTCCTGCCCTGGTGTTGTGCTGGTCCCTTGGGGACAAAGGGAGGGGTTTGCTCCCTCCCTTTTTGGGATTGGGATTTTGGTAAGCCTGGTCCCAAAGCTCTGCAGGTCCTGGATGGGTGCTGACTTTTTTGGACAATCCCAAAATAATGGGATTTGGGCTACAGCATCTTTCCCCATCCATTTTCCACTCTCTACCCTCTCCTGGGCAGTCTGTGCTATAAATGGTGAAAATGCTGGAAAGGGCCTCAAAGCCTGTGTTCTAATTGTAGCCCTCAAATTACAGGCTGGGTTTGCAATTAGAGGCAGAGCTAATTGTGTGTCCCCACCCTGTGCAGGGATGTTTGTAGGGAATGGACAGCCCATGGGCACGGCCCCACAAAATCCCTTCCTCCAGCACCTCGTGCTTCCCCCTCTGCCAACAAACCCTGCTGGAGACAAACAGCAAAACCCAGGGAATTCACAGCACATCTTCTCCCTGTGGTGTCCCCACCACGGCCTCTGTTTGGAAATTAATCCTTTTAAAAATGTAAATTGGGAACCAGATCCAGGTCAGCCCAGACCAGTCTCCTCCCAGGTGTTGGCTGGGATTAAGCACTGCACCTCTCCTGCTTCTACACAAACTGATAAGTGGCTGGTTATCAGATGGTGAAATGGTAAACAGCAGATAAAACAGCTCAGTGATAATTTCAGAGCAAAAGGTTTAGGAGAACAGGAGGTGTTTGAACTTCAGCCTCCTGTGATCAGCTCAGCCTGTGTGGACATCATCTCACTGTCAGAGCAGACAAATCCCAAATTTCCATCCTGCCCTGGGATGAGTGACCTGGGGGCTGTGGAGACCCCTGGGTGGCAAGGCAGGGCTGTGAAGGACCTGCTCCTTGGGGAAATGCCATTCCCAGGGACTGGGCTGCTTTTGTTTGCTTGTGAATTGGCAGAGAGTGGCTTGTGCAGGAAGGGCCCTGTGCTCACCTTCCCCAGCAGCACTTCCTGGAGGTCTGGCAGGGCCAGTGATGTCCCAGGGGGTCTGCAGGGGGATGGGGGGCAGCTGCTGGCAGTGGGGCTGCCTGTGAGCCATATATATAAAATATATATATATATATATGTGTGTGTGTGAGTGTGTATATATATATATGTGTGTGTGTGTGTGTATATATATATATATGTGTGTGTGTGTATGTGTATATATATAATATGTATGTTTGTATGTATATATAAAATAAACAAATAAATAAATATAAATATATGTCAAATAAATAAATATACATATATATGCATACATACAGATATATATATATATCTCTGGGGTGTCTTTGCCTTGAAGTGCTGCACACTGTGACTCTGGTGCTCCTCCCTTAGAGCTCCACTCCTGGCTCCCAACTCACTTGGGCTCACAGAGCCACAGAATCCTTAAGGAAAATACCACCAAAGTCACCAACCTTTGACCAAGCCACACCACAAAGTGCCACGTTTGTGATTTTTGAGCAGTTCCAGGCTGCATGTGCTGTCCTGGCTGGGGTGGGCTGGCACTGGGGTGGGTGCCCAGCGTTCCCAGTCTGCCCAGCAGAGCTGCCAGAGCAGCTCCCAGGTGCTGCCTCCTGGCTCATCCTCAAAACCTGCATCATATTTTGTGCTGACTTCCTACAACATGGATAGTTGTACTTTCCAAGTAGCTGGCAACCCTTAATCAATGTTAATTGGCTCTAATTAACATATGTTAATTAATGATATTTACTACAAATTAAAGGTATGAGTGCTCCCAGAGGGTTTCCTGTTCATCCAATTAGTGCCAATTAGTTGCAATTAACACGTGTAAATGAGATGCCATTGAACCCAAAACAAACAGCACCGAGCCTGCTGCACTCACTGCCAGTTGAACCTGAGCAGGGCAAGGGGAGAGGGGCTGCAGAGGGCTCTCAAACCCCTGCAAGGTCTCTAACATCGATTTAAGCTCCCTCATTAGGGCTCATTTTGCCTCCCACTCCGGGGGCAGAGAGCTGGAGGAGAGTTGGATCTGGATAAAAACCCTTGGCAGAGCAAATGGGATGTGGGGTCGTGTCCTGTGGGGCTGGGACAGAAATCCCAGCTGTGTTTGCACCTTGCATTGGGCAGGGGGATGTGCAACCCCAAACCTGAGCCTGGAGGGACCCCACAGATGCTCCAGTGGCACAGGAGACCCCCAAAGTGTCCCTCAGCTCCCCCAGGATCTCAGCCCCAAACTCCCCTTGTTGCTGTTTCCTGGACAATCCCAACCCCATCACCCACAGTGGCACTTCCAGCTCTGCTCTGCTGGGTTTTCTTGGCCTGCAGGGAAGCACATCCACAAAAAGTTTCCTGCCCAGGCAGCCTGGCAGGAGGCAGAACAAATTGTCATAATTGTGTTTAATTAAAAAGTGTAAATGGATTATCTTCAGGTAAGGATGATTTATTTAACTAATCAGTCTGATCACGGGGATGGTGCAGGCTGGAGATGGAAATCATTGGGGGGAAATGGGGAATTCCTTCTCCCATCAGTCCCAAAGTGTGGCAGGGACACAAAATCCACACATTCAGCACAAAATCCATCCAGAGAGAGGGGCCAAGCTGGGAACTGGGATGTTCCTGAGTATCCTCTCACACAGGGCTCTTGCACTGGAGTTATTCTTCCCCTTTTATTTTGTGTTTTCAGGAGAAAACAGCTGCCTGGGCTCTGTTTTGCAGTTTGTGCCTCACACCATGGGCTTGCTGTGGGTTCTGTGCACCCCCAGCCCCCCAGTCTGCAAATCCCTGGGATTTGGGGCTGGGGAGGGTGACCCTGGCTGGGACAGAGCTGGCAGTGCCACTCCAGCCATCCCTGGGAGTGGGGGACACAGTTGGGACACTGAGCCCAGGGCCAGGCACCATCAACACCAAACGAGCATAATTAATTGACCATCTGCTTGGAAAGCCAAGAATAAGGCAGCACTGGGATGTGAGTGCCACGTCAGGAGCCTCCAGAATATCCCTGCAAGTCGAGAGTTTTGGTGTCCAACTCAGAAATCCTGAGCTGCCCCTTGGGATTCTGTGAGTTCTCTGTGGTTTTGGGAGGTGGGGATGCTCCCTGGGAGGATGCAGAGCCTGGGGCTGGGAGTTTGTCAAGGATTTAAACCCAGGGGAAGGTGCCAAGCAGCCCCTGCTCACCCACAGAAATCTCTTTTCAGCCCCCAGTCCCCACCTAAGCACAGAACAACTCCCTTCTCGTGGTTGTGTGTTTGGGGAATTATTTGAAACCATCACACACGAGCTGGGAAATAAGGCACCTGTGGTGTTTTCTGCTATTCCTAAGGAAATTCTCCTTGTGTTTAATAGGTGATGTTTAATAAAAATGAAAATGAGCTTATCCTGAGCAGGCATGCACGCCAAAAGCTGGCATTTAAATTAGAAATTATGATTTAATAACTTGTCAGGAAACTCACCAATGTAACAGCGTGATAATTATTGAAAAGAGGCTTCATAAATACTGGAATGTTGTGATCCAGGGTGAGAACTGAGCTGGGAAAAGCTAGGTGAGCTCTGCCTGGAACTGGAATTGGGCTGCAATCCCCTGGCCCTCACCAGGATGAGTCTCTTGGTGAAGTCCTGACAACCAAAATGGTGAAAAATTAAATTTCCAAATAGCCTTGGGAGGTCAGGATTGCTCCCTTGCCCTCCTGGAGCCTCCTCTGCAGCCAGGACTGATTTGCTGGGGAAATTCTCTTTGCTGAGGCCTTATTGTTTGAATCATGGCCCATCTCCTAATTTAAGCAAAATGTTCACTTAAGGACTTCCCAACATATATTTTAAATTGCAGCCCTGACTTCCTGTTGGTGGATTGTGGCTCTCAGCTGGAAGGCCATTATTTCTGCCATGATTTACAAAGCAGTTCAGGAGAAATCTGTGTCATAAATATTGGAGTATTGTAATAGATAATTCCATGGATTTGGATGTGACAGACCCCTTGGCACGAGGCTGGGTTGGCAGGAAGGAGAGAAAAACCCAGACAAAAGCAGCTGGCAGGTTGGGGGGTCTGGTTCAGTCCCAGGTCCTTGCTCATCCCCCTCCTTTTTTCCTCACAATTCCCATCCAGGAGGAAACTCTTGGGGACAAGTAGAAAGAGGGAAGGAAAAATAACAAACTATGAAAGTGATGAGGAAAGATTGCTCTCCTGTTTCCCCTAAACCAATAAAATGTCAAGGAAAAACTTTCACACAGATTTTTCCAGTATTTTTCAGCAGCA
Source organism: Cichladusa arquata (assembly GCA_026413545.1). Classification (NCBI taxonomy): domain Eukaryota; kingdom Metazoa; phylum Chordata; class Aves; order Passeriformes; family Muscicapidae; genus Cichladusa; species Cichladusa arquata. The sequence goes on from JAOTQP010000828.1 coordinate 9,954,598, forward strand.
AATACATTTCCTTGGAGAAATTTCTGGTCATTCTGTGACTAAATAGTGAGTCTGCTTATTATTCTGTCTGCTGCTCCAGGACTTCTGTATTTTATTATTCTTTTAAGTGAAAACAACTTGAGAAATAGAGAGACAGAAAATCTCTTTGACACTAAAATCAAATAGCTGCATTTGGGAGAAATTGGGGGGGAAAAAAAAAAAAAAAAAAAGGCAACAAAAACCTCTTAGTTGGTAATATTGAATTGCAAAATGACTGATACCGACTTCCAGAATTATAAATGGTGCTGTGGGCCAGGGGCTGCTCTGCCGGGCTGGGCTTGTGGCACTTCCCACCCTCCGTGTCACCCCCTCCACCCCAAAATTCGGCGGCTCTTTGTCGCCAGCCCCGCCTGGCCGGGCTGGCGCATCTCGCACCTCCCGCGCTCGCAGAGGTGAAATTGGGGTCAGCGCTCCCCGATCCCATCCCGGGAGCGTCCCCTGGGATCCGCCCCGCAGTCAAGGTGAGAGGGGCGGGCACGGGAATGTTCCCAAATCCCCCCGAGAGAGATGGATGGGGAACAACTGCGCCTTTGAAGGGTGACAGTGGGATCCATCACCCGGCTCCCGGGACGGCTCCGTTATCCCGGGAATTCCCGGGAGCTGGGCTGGGGCTGCTCCCTTCTAAAGGGCACCTCCACCCCTGTGTGTGCCCCAAAAACGCCTCCTCGGCTCCCCCAGGGCAGAGACATCCCCGGGATTCGGGAAATCGGGGATTGGGGTTGTAGCCCCACCCAAGGGTTCATCCCAGGATGGGATGGATTTCTCCTCCTGGCTTTGCCCCTCTCTGCTGAGCCGTGTGGTCCTTCCCCAGCCCCAAAGTTCTGCAGGGCTCCGGTCTCCTGTCCTGCAGAGCCACAGAACATCCTGGGCAGGGAGGGATCCGTGGGAATGATGGAATCCAGCGCCAGCATTTGCTGGGGATGGTGGCTTTGGGTGGGTTTGTCCCTGTGAATTCCCAGCCCGAGGCTGAGCTGGTTTCTCTGGGGATGGGCACAGCCCTTTGTTCTCACTAAACCCCCAGAAAACGGAGCTGCCCTCCCTGCTGCTCCCACTGTGGGATTCCCAACTTTTCCCCAGGAGGATGGAGAAGGACACGAGGAGGAGAGGCACCTTCTCCAGGTTTCACTGTGGCTTAACCAGGATTCCCAAACCCTGGGCACAAAGTTCAGTGGGTACTTAAAGGCTTGGTCCTGCACCACAGAAATTGGATGGTTTTGCTCTGATTTGAAAAACAGGGATCTGGCCACTGATTCCTGCGGGTTTAGGGCCAGAGGGCTCCATGCCTTGCACAGCCTTTCCCATAACAAAGGAGAAAGCAAAGAAAAGGAAAGAAGGGAAGGAAAAATGGGAGGAAAAAAATGAGGAATGGTGAAATGAAGTCGTGCTCATTCAGCTCTCCCCGATGCCCAAATCCCCATCATTAATATTAAGCAATGCCTGACAATACCACTCTGCATTTTCCAAAAGAATAACTATCAGCCTGGTAAACAAACCTGGGGAAGCACAAAATTCCTCAGGATGTCTCATCTACAGAGGCTTTATGATAAATGTAACAAGGCAACAGCCAGGGAAAAAAAAAATTATTAAAAAAGATAAAATTAAAATGTAGAGAATTGACATTTGGAATTGAGCTGGGATGTGCTGGGAACACCAGAGTCTTATCAGCAAGGGGGGGGCACCTGCAGCCCCTTCCTAAACCCCAACCATCCAGGCTCATTGATATGCAGTTATTCACGTGTGCAGTAAATTCCAATTATGTTTACAGATGTCTGCTTAACATTTATGGAAAAGGAACCTCAGCATGGCTGAAATATCCTTATAAGGGTTTGGACCAGGCTGTCTTTTTTTCCCTTCTTTTTATTTTTTTTTTTACCATCACCAATTTAATTATATTTTGCAGATTTACGAAAAAAAAAAAAATTCCAGCTGAGCTCTCTGATAGAAGGTTTAACACCTAATGCATATATTTGGTTGTATGACCATTTCAGAGTTGTTTCAACTGTAATTTTTTTGTTTTCATATTAACTCAGGAGTTTTGTTGATTTTTTAAATCCACCAAAAAAGCAAAAATGCATCAGGGCAGTGAAAGATGAGCAGGTTTTCATGTGGTTTCCTGCTGTAGGTTATTTTTATTCTTTCTCTTGGAATTTTTTCCCTTCCCTTCACTTGGGCAGACCCCACACTGAGCACTCACCTCCAAGGGTGCATTTCCCAGCTCTAGTGCTAATGTGGATTTCCTGATTCTCACAGGAATAAGAAAAATGTGAATTTTCAAGATGCAGGTGATTTCCCCCTTTCCTACCCTGGCTCTGGGAGGAGCTGCCTGGCCTCACCTGGCACTGGGGAATCCCCAAGGAAAAGGATATTTTCTGTTAATTCTAGAATCATAAAACTACTCTTTCCCTCCTCTTTCTCCCTAAATTCTGGACACTTATTATGGATTATTTCAGCTTGTGAGCAGCAGCCTGGTTCCATGTGGGGACAATGTGTGTCCAGATGAGCACCAAGAACTGGCACACCCTGGAGTGCCCAAGACAGGGATTTCCACAAAAACCTGAAGGCTCTGGGTGCTTTATTGGTGCCCACCTCCAGCTGCTTTTCCTCTGGCCAGTCTCCTGCAGGTATTGCAGGAAGGGTTTGGTTTGATTTTGTGAGGGAAGAGCAGGGATTGTGCCCAGAGCCTGGAGCTGCTGCTGGCCCTGTGCAGGACACCACGGGCACAGAGCTGCTGGGAGAGGCACAGAGGGAAGGAAATGCCTCTTCTCTGAGCTCTGGAGCAGCTTCTCTGGATTTACAGGAGAAATTATAGCAGGGAATAACCTCTGCTGAGTGTTTGGGTGGGTCAGGGAGCGTGCAGGTGGTCCATGGCTCACAGATCCATCAGGGACTGCCACAAATGGGATGGGATGGGGACAAACACCCATCACTGAGCTTAGGGCACCTTTTGGGATGCCCCAAAGGGACCAAGGGCAGCAGGGCTGATATTTGGGCAGGGCTGTGTGTTCCTGACCTCAGCACAGCAGGAGTTAATGAGGGACTGCAGAGAGGCAGAGCAGGGAGATGCTGCTGTGCTGAGAGAAACTTATTTGATCTGAGGGAGTATGTGGAATAAACACAGCAGATTCTAAAAAGCAGTTTTGTTTATTAGCACAACCTTAAGGAAATAAATTGTACATCATTAGGGGCGACGTCTCCTCAGCAGCCACAGCCCTTGTTACTAATGCATTTATCTAATAACCATGCCAATGTCTCTCAGCCATTTATTCTGCAATCTTAGAGGCTTTACAAATATTGACTAATTGCAGCCATGTAGATTTTATTTCAACCACTGGAAAAGCCACATTGGTAGGGAATTCTGCAGACTCACAGTTTCTGAGCCTGAAGTTTCCCTTCTGGTACGAAGGCGACATCAGCAGCACAGACATCCCAGCTCCTGCAGCAACTTGTTCTCAGTGAAAATGGTGACATTTCACAGGCAGGAGGAAGAGACCTGGTGAATCTGCTCACCAGGGCTTGGGGTTTACTTGTTTGCAAGGAGAAATCTCTGGTGCCTTCGTGGTGATGCTCAAAGAGAGGAAAGGAGCACCCTGGGGGCTGGGCTGGCACGGGGCTCCTGGGCCCCAAAACTCAGTGACACGCTGTGAAGAGCCACAAAAATGCCAAGGATGGGGTTTTTTAGAATAATATTTGGTTTTTAAAAGTACTTCTGAGCATGGAGAGTTGGCCCTTGGTAGTGCCAGTGTGTGACTCTGCCCTGCATGGGCACAGCACAGCAGGGGACAGCAGGATCCCCATGGGGATGGAGCTCAACCCCTGGAAAAATTAGCTGGAGCTAACAAAATTTCATATCCTAGACCAAAATGATTATATTTTTTTCATCCTGAACACAGCATACTGATGCACCTCGGGGTGATGGGATGGTGGCTGTGCCTGCCACATCCCACTGTGGCGTTGAGAGGAGCTCTGTGCACATCAGCCACGCTTGGAGCATCACTCAGGGCTGAGGGGAAGGAAACAGAGGCTTGAAATGTGTGTGTGGAGGCACTCAGGAGTCAGGACTTTGCTGGGCTCCAGCTGCACTAAGCCAGGATTGGTGAGGGGAGAAGGGGGGCCAGGCTGGCCAGAGCCTCCACGGCCTCTCAGATCCTTCCAAACAGAAAATGGTATAAATAGGATATGATGCAGTACCTTAACAAATGACAGCATCTATAGATAGAGGATTAGTCAGGACTGAGCTGACAGATACAGACACAGCCAGGAGCTCTGGGTTCACTGTCACTTGTGAGGGGAATCTGCTGCTGTGGTACCTGGCCCAGGTGATGCTGAACCCAGCCCTGCCCCTGCATCTGCATTTTTCTGGCACAGTCCTGCCTGTTTGGATTTCAGTTATTTTCCCCATCACTTCAGTGATGTCAGCACCAAAATCTGACATTCTGCTGATGACAAAAACCCTTCTGTGCTGAGAATCCTCTTCTGCAGCTCCTTGAGAAGGACGTGTGATGCTGCAGCCCCTTTTCCTCACGGGCACGGGAGGGCAGTGCCAGCGCTGGGCAGAGATGCCCGGGGGGCTGCTCCTTTCTCAGCAGGAGGAGCTGCTCCCGGTGGCAAGGAAGGCACTGCCCGCTCTCAGAGAGAGCAGAAACAAAGAATTTGGCCGGGGTCACGGTGGCAGGAGCAGAGGGAGAGCTCTGGGCTCCCCCTTCCCTCCGACGCCGCCGAGGAGCCGCCCGCGTGTCACGGAGGGGAGATTGACTCTCACTGCCAGGGAAGTTCAGCCACTGTGAAATTGGTAAATCACACAGGCCCACAGAACTTAGAAAAACAATATAATCCTGGGGGTGCTGAAATAATTAATTTCCTAATCAAGTACACCTTGCTTTTTTTCCGATTTGCAAATAGCGCTCTGGTCTGATTCCCCATTTCAGCCACCCCAAGGAAGGAATATTTTTGGGCAGCGAAGCCGGAGGGGCCCGAGGCAGGGGTGGGTCCCCCCGGGGGCTGCGGGGCGCTGGGAAGAAGCGATGCAGTGACCGCAGCGAGGGCTGGGCGATGCTTTCGGGGGAGGATTTGCTGCGCTCGGGATCCAGCCCAGCCCCGGGAGGGAAGAGCCGGAGCCGCGGGGCTCCCGCAGAGGTTTTGTGTCTCCTGCGCTCGCTGCACCCTTGTTTGCTTTAAATCACTTCAAATGCGGAGGCTGTCAGACAAGACAATTAACATGGGGAAGGGGGAAAGTATTACCATCCATTATTTGCCATAACATGAATTTAAGCCGGGAAGTCAAATGATAAAATATGTGGTGAAAAGTGTTGGTGGTGGGAGTGCCTAAATGAGTAATAGCCCTGGGCTTCTGAGCCTTGAACTTAACGTGCTAAGTAAATCCCCGAGGTCAAAAAGTATGAAAATTGTTGCAGCTTGGGGAGATATATTTTAACTTTGGAAAAGGTCCGCATAGATCCGCTGCCGGGGTCGGGGAGGCAGATGCTGAGCAGCCGCAGCTCCGGGAGCCGGACCGATAGTCGGGGGATGGGTGCTTGTTTTGGGAAAAAAAAACCAGAATGAAATAATGAAATACAATCAGGCGAGGAGGTTGTGGTTGGCCAGGAGGGATGACCGGGAGCGCTTTGTGCTCGGGCCGGTGCCCAGCTCCGCCGGGAGAAGCGATGGGAGCGGCGGCTGCGCCCCCCGGGATCCCCCGGGACCCCGCCGGGATCCCGCTCCGCTCCGCCGCGCTGCGACTCTTCCCCTTTAAAATTCCTCCTGCCGCTCGCGCTGACCATGCGGCTGGATTTATGGAGAGAGATGTTTTAGCAGAATCCCCCCGAGTCCCCCATCAGCCCTAAATCCCCAGCCCGCGCTCCCCGGGAGCCCTCCTGACACAGAGCATGCCAAAACAGCTTCGTTTTGCCTATGCATTAGCAATCTATTTTACCTTTTTGACATCTTTCACACATAAAACCGTAAGAGAGAAATAAAATATCTGTCTCTGGGCGAAAATAAAGCTTTGCCTCCCTCCTGATCTATAGGATATAAAATAAAGCCATGGCTTTGATAGTGGCTTTTCCTTAGACCGGAGTTGCTTTTGCACACACGGAGACAATGAAGATGGATGAGCCGGGAGCGGTGCATCCTCGGGGGGTTCGCTTCACCCTCTTTTTTTATAGCCACCCCCCTCGCCCCCTCTGCCTCTCCACTTTTCTTTCTTTTCTCTTTTATTCGCCTTTTATGTGCCCTTTAGCGAGGGAAGGATCCCGCTCAGCTGTCCCACCCCCGGCCCCTTCCCGGACACTTTCCCGTCAGTCAGAGGCAGAGCCGCGCACCTCGGATTTGTAATTATTTATTAACCGTATTTCCCATAAACAATGCATGAGCTCGGAGTGTAAGCGACAACATTTAGCGACGTGGGAAGAAACCCGGGAGGGCTAATCACGGGGGAGGGGGGCAAGAAAATAAATAAGGAAAAAGGAAAATAAATAGAAAAGAAATAAAAGAAAAGGGAAGGCGAGCGGAGCCGGGGGGCGACACTGTGGTGTTTACCCTCAGCATCGACCCAAGTGTGGCAGGATAAACTGGGACTTTCTAATACATAATTTCTTCTTCTTCTTCTCCTTCTTCTCCTTTTTTTTTTCTTTTTTTTTTTTTTTTTTTTCCCCAAGCTCTTTTAAAACAAACCTGGGGATGGATCCTGTCCAGCCATGGGGTTTATTGCGCGGGGATGTTCTACAGGCTTAATTACACCTTAACTTCAATATTTGGATAGCGCATTAACCGCATATATATTTAATCAGGCGGAGGCGCTCTTTCTGCGGGGGAAGGTGCTGGGGACGGGGGGAGAGGTGTGACCCCCACTTTCTCTGCGGGCTGTACCCCCACAGCTCCGAGACACCGCCGGGAGAGACCCCCGGGGCGCTCAGGGCTCCCCCCGCCCCGTCACCGGCTCCGAGCCCGGCATCCTCCCCGAGCCCGCGCGGCCGCGGAGAGAGGTGAAAAAGGAGGGGGAAAGAAAATAAAATTAAAAATAAATGGGGAAAGAAGAAAAACTTAGTGCTGTCGGGGGATGGATGTGGTGGAAAGCGTCTGGAGGGAAGTTTTGGCTCGGTGGGGATGCGGGGATGCTCCGCGAACCGCGGTGGTCCCCGGGATCACCGGGACTCCGTAAAAGGGAGAGAAATCCCATTACTGAGCGCAGCGGTGGCGAAAGGGGATGAGAAACAGGGTGATGTTTAACTAAAAAGACGGGAACGACACCCATAAAATGCAAATTTAAACTCGCCTGAAAGGGTCTTGGTTTATTTCTTCGGTGTTAGATTTAAAATGAATTTGAGTTTGTTTGGCGTTTTTCTTTTTTCAAACTATTTTATTTTCCCTCTCTTTATTTGGGTCTCTTTCACCATTTTACTCACACTCTCTCTTTTTATAATTTTGGTTTTCCTCTTTTCATTTCCATATTTTTTTTTTAGTTTTAAATTTCCCTTTTTAAAACATCTGCTGATTTACCTCTTTTCCTTCTTTCTTTCTTTCTTCCTTTTTTTTTTTTTTTTTTTTTTTTTTTTTTTTTTTTACTCTCCTAATGTCTCTCCTTTCCAGCACTGAGGCCGGCCGCGGTTGCTCTGGAACATCCTGGCCGGATCCCAGTGGGGTTCGGGGCCTCTACCCAGGAGAATTGCAAAATACAAAAAACCAAAAAAATCTCCCCCGTTCCCATCACCCGGCCCTGCGAGGGGGCTGCACACGCTGCTGCTTCCTCGGGGCTTTTCCCCCGCCCCTGGGGCTCCCGGGGGTGCAGGAGGCCGGGGCAGCCGGGCCGTGCTGGGGTTTGATTTTCGGATCCTGCTGGAGACAAGCGCGGGCATTTTGGCCTCTCAAACGCCTGCTCTGGGTCGGGATCCCCCTGGGGGGGATGAGGCAGAGGGGGCACGCCACTGTCCCCACTGTCCCACTGTCCCCTCGGTCTGTGCTGCCTCCTGCCCCCAGCGCGGTTTTGGGGGGTTCGCATCGGGACCCCGCCGCCCCAGGGGAGGGGCTGGGCACGGCCTGCGCCCCCCGCCCCCCGGGGAACGGGGGACAACCAGATGCTTTCGCTAACGCCTGGGAAAGGAGAAAAAAAAATCGCTGTGAAAACTGGTGCTTGATGGACACGAGATGCTCATCTCCTTCCCCTCATTCATCCCCGCCGACACATGGCACCGGGGCCGCGCTCCCCTGGCGGCACCCGCAGCTGTCGCCTTCCCGGGCCGCCCGTCCCCGCATGAGAAGCGCCCATGTGCGGGACCGGGCGGGGCGAGCCCGGCCCCATTGATCCCGGCCCCATTGATCCCGGCCCCATTGATCCCCGGCCCCATTGATCCCCATTGATCCCGGCAGCGGCCCCGAGCGAACCGACAGCTGCGCGGGGGGAGCGCCCGGTGCGCGCCCCGACGGGGAGACGAGAGAGCGCGGGGTCTGCAGCACCCGCAGGAGCTGCGGGGAAACGGCCGGGCCCGAGGGCAGCGCTGGAACCGCCTCTCCCGGCCCCGCATCCCCGCGCAGAGAGAACTTGCTGCTTTCCTTTTTCTTTCTGACTTCCAATTTATGCCTTCCCCGTTATTTTTTGTTTGGTTTTTCGTTTGGTTGGTTGGTTTTTTCTTTTTTTTGTTGTTGTTGTTTAGGGGTTTTGTTTGTTTTTGTTTTGTTTGGTTTTTAATCCCCTCAAGGACTAGGAAAACAGACGTGGAAGAGAGCGAGGGCGATGGGGATGGGCGGGGGATGCTGCGGGTTCCGCCACCCCCGTGCCCAGCCCCGGCTCTCGGTGTGTGCGGAACCCTGGGCACGCTCGGACCCTTCTATCGCCCTTCCCCTCCCCATTCCCGACCCGGGCTCAGCCCGCGGGGACAGGGACAGGGACAGGGACAGGGACAGGGACGGGGAAGGGGCGGCTCCGGGGCCAGGCGGTGACACCTCCCCGGAGCGGCGGCTCCCGACGGGCAGCAAAGCGCGAAGGAAAGAGAAATCTCGTCCCTCCGCACCGCCCCGGTACCGACCGGCCCCTGGAAGGTAAAAGCGAATTAATTTTTATTTACCAAAAAAATTAATAAAAACTAAAGAAGGTCCATCGCGGTAGCCGGTGCTCCTCGGCCCCGGACGTGAGCTGCGAGCGCCGGTAACGGAACCGCCGCGAAGTTACCGGAGCCTCCGCTGTGCCCTCGGCGCTGGGGTGGCCCCGGGCCCGCCGCCCCCTCCCCACCGGAGCGTCCCGGGCCCGTCCCGGCCCCGCCGCTCCTCCCGGGACAGGCGGCCCCGGCTCGGGGCTCTCCTGGCCCCGCTCGCCGTGGGGAGCCCGCGCTGCTGCGGGATCTCGTTTGTCGCCGCTCCCCGGCGAGGCGGGGACCGAACCGGGTCCGTGTGACGGCTCCGTGACCCCGCGGGGCCGCCGGACCCCAGGAGCGGCCGCGGCCCCTCGGCCCCACCGTGCCCAGGTCCGTGTGCACTCGCACCTACCGCTGCAGCCGCTCCGGGCGGGCCGGCCGTCGGGGGGGCCATGGGCGGTGCGTCTGTCGGTCTGTCGGGCGGTGTGCCGAGCGATGTGTCTGTCGGCGGGTTGGTTGCCGTGTCTGTCGGTCTGTCGGGCCGTGTGCCGAGCGATGTGTCTGTCGGTGCGTTGGCTGCTGTGTCTGTCGGGCGGTGTCTCTCTGTCGGTCTGTCAGTCAGCGTGTCTGTCAGTCGGTGTGCCTGTCGGTGTTTCGGCCGATGTGTCTGCCGGTTGATCAGTCGGTGTGTCAGTCGGTCGGTTGTCAGTCAGTGTGCCGGCCGGTCGGTCGGTGTGTTGATGGATGTGTCGGTCGGTCTGTCTGTCAGTCGGTGTGTCTGTCTGTCTGTCTGTCTGTCGGTGTGCCGGCTGGTCGGTCGGTGTGTCTGTCTGTCGGTGTGTCTGTCGGTCTGTCAGTCGGTGTCCCGGCCGGTCGGTCTGTCTGTCAGTCGGTGAGTCTGTCAGTCGGTGTCCCGGCCGGTCGGTCGGTGTGTCTGTCTGTCGGTGTGTCTGTCTGTCTGTCGGTGTCCCGGCCAGTCTGTCTGTCTGTCGGGGTGTCTGTCTGTCTGTCGGTGTCCCGGCCGCTCGGTCCGTCGCTCTGTCGGTCTCTCGGCGGCCCGGCGGGCGGAGGCGGCGGCGCTGCCCCGGCTGCTCTATAAAGGGGCGCGGACGCCCCGTCCGGCGCTGGCGCTGGCGCGGCGGGCGCGGGGGGGCGGCGCTGCGGGCGCCGATTGGCGGCGGCGGCCGGTGACGTCCCCGCGCGGTGCATAAGGCTG
>JAOTQP010000828.1:9970364-9994655 GCA_026413545.1 Cichladusa arquata
TTTGGTTTTTTTTCATCAGCTTTGGGGGTTTTTTAGGAAGGGAAGTGAAAGAACATTCCTAAAATAGGCTGTATAACAGGGATCTGTTTGAACTTTTTTGTTCAGTTTCTCTCTTTGTCCCCCAGATTATCAGAGCGAGTATTACGGCCCTGGAAGCAATTACGATTTCTTCCCGCAAGGACCGCCTTCGTCCCAAGCGCAGACCCCCGTGGATCTCCCGTTCGTGCCCTCCTCGGGGCCGTCAGGGACCCCGCTGGGGGCCATGGACCACCCCCTGCCCGGACATCACCCCTCGAGTGAGGCTCAGCGCTTCACCGACATCATGTCGCACCCCCCGGGGGACTCGCCCAGCCCCGAACCCAACCTGCCCGGGTCCTTGCACTCCATGTCCGCGGAAGTTTTTGGCCCCAGCCCCCCATTTTCGTCGATATCCGTCAACGGTGGTGCTAACTACGGCAATCACTTGTCCCACCCTCCAGAGATGAACGAAGCAGCTGTGTGGTAGCTTTAAAACAAACTGGGTCTAAGTAAGTGATGATCATCTAGTCTGCTTATTGTTATGGTGTACAGAAATGAATTCATATACCATCTCTCCCGCCCTAAGACAATTTTACCTTGGGAACGAACTGAATCCAATCGCTCCAAGGCAAGCTTTGCTCTAGACCAGGACAATCTCCATGTTATGGTTGTATCAAACAAGCGAGGGGACTTTTTTGTACCATTGACAAAGAAACTGGGGAAGCTGTACAGTAAAAGTGCTGCCATTCCGTAGGATGGCGTAAGTTTGATTACTTTGTTGGATGTCATCCTAAGAGCCACAATGCTTAGAAACTTCTCGTTTAAAAAAACAAACAAACAAACAAAAATTAAAAAATAAATGAATGAAGGAGAGGTCAAAGAAAAGGGGGAAAAAAAGCTTCAAGAACTCTCTATAGCGTTCCTGGTTAAGGATGGTTCTGGCATTATGAATCTGTTTGTTCATTTTTGTCTCTCAGAAAGTTCGACAACAAGAAACTCTTTTTAGCTTCAGCCATTTCAGCCTGCTGACGATCAGGTGGGACAACTTTTCCTTTTTCCTTTCTTTTTTTCTTTTCTGATTTGTTTCGGTTGTTTTGGTTCCGTTTTGTTTGTTGTTTTTTTTTTCCTTTCCAAAAATAGCAAATACTAAATGTTAAGCCCTCAGCACCAACTCTTCTACCTTCACAAAGCTACACGTACAAAACCTCCTCATCATAGCAAAGGTCACCACCCAGACCTCTAACGAAAATGACTTGAAAAAACAAACAAACAAACAAAAAGTATTCTACCTTCACAGAGAGAGAAAAGCTAAACAAAAAGACTCTATTGAACTAAAAACAGTCAACTGTTTACGTCTAATGTTAAATTCAGGAGCTCAATGTTTTACTAATAAATCCTGTTTTAGAAAAACCTCTTGTTCAAAAGCAAAAGATTTTGAGCAGCCAACCAAAATAGTTCATTTTCTTTTCTGTAGATGTTCTAACAGATTGCAGGGCTTGTGGTTCACTGTGCTAGTTTGTAAAAGGTGTTGTTTACAGAAGGCAAAGAAAAAAAAACCCACAAAACCCAGACAGTTGCCAAATAAAGTAAATATATAGCACAAATACTGTAAGGTGCTTTGCACCAGCAACCCAAGAAGGTGTTTAAAAAGTGTTACAAGGTTAAAAAGAAAAAAAAAAAAAAAAAGACAAACATCTTTGCTAATTTTTAGTCCTGTTGAACATTCATGGAATTGTTAATATGACTTATATAGACCCACACAGGTTTTATTTTTGTGTCTTTAAAATAAAAGTCCAAAATATTTAAATTTTATGGTCAAATATGCAGTCAACAGCTGCTACTTTTTTCTTTATATATTAAATTTCTCATATGTCTTTTATTGTTCTAATGAACCTAAGCTTGTGTGACCTCCAGTGCATATTAGACCATTCACTGTATGAAAGAAAACATGTTGGATAAAATTTGTGCGTTTTTAATAAAATTAGAAAATCTGATGTTTAGATAACTTGTGTTTCATTTGATGTTTTAAGCAATTTTTGGAAATTGATTCTCTTGAGTAAAATGATCCACTCTGCTGCTAATCCTGGGCAGCTCCTTGGCTCTGGTGGGAGTCTGAGCCCTGTTGTCGATGCAGACAGCGGCCAGAGGCAGCTCCAGCCTTTCTTTCCCTCTCCAGACTCAGTTGTTGAAGTCCAAATACCCTGTTCCACTGCATTTTAAATTTTAAAATTCAGAAATAATCCAATTATTCAGTATCTTCAGTTATTCGTGCTCTATGCTAAGAGAGAACGTTCGAAATGCTGATTTTATGCATAAAAAAAAACGTGCTGTAAATGGAAAACGCTTGCAAAGATTCAGTTTGCAATTGATCCAGTTTTAGTTAATTCTCCAAAGGTAATTTTACTTTTTTTTTTCTCCTAATTGGATGGTTTGGACACAGCATAACCTCAATGTCCTGGAAGTAATTTTAATCCTTTTTTCTTAGATGAGGCAGAGTCAAGGCTTTGACGGCGTTTGGTCGTTCTGAAGTTCTCTGAAGGGCAGAATATTTTGGGGGAGAATATTTTGCTTTGCCCTCGATACAGCCTCATTCTCTTGGAGAAAAATGAAACAAAAAAAATCCTGAGCCTTGCAAAATGCCAGCTTTCCCGTTTTAATTCTCAACCGTGGCTGATTCCTGAATATTCAGTTCTTCAAAAGCAAAAGTGCCGCTGGTGCCAGAGGACTTTGGGCTGTGTAGGGACAAAGCGTCGGGCTGGGCTCTGCAGTGGCTGCTTTGAAAGTTCCTCTGCTGGGTTCATGGAGAGGGATGAGCTGGGATTGCTTCTCCTCCTTCCCCACAGCTCACCGGGGCTTGGGCTGGCTCCTCTTTGATTTCAGAATTTTGTGCCAAAGCCCAGACTTCTCCATTCCCAGTGATTCCACTCTTCCTCTCTATGGACTGGGGCAGGGAAAAGAACCAACTCCAAATGCTTTTGAGTTTCTAATTTGTGATTTTCAATGGTGATTTTTGGTTTTGTTCACCAGCAGCGGGGCCACCTAGATGAAGCAATAGTTCACTTTAAACACAAAATGTCTTATATAATAACAATATAAAGATAAAAAACTATCTGCAAGGGATCTGTTAGTGTTTCTAAAAAAAATAATTCATGCTTTATTAAATACAGGGGAGACTTCTTAAACTCCTGGACTCTGTGTCTAACTCATTTGTTTGTCTTTTGTGCTATTGCCATGTTTTGTTGCTCTGGTTTGCATTTACATAAGTGGAGGAATGGGTGATTTATTTATTCCAAACTTCTACTTATCTGGGAAAGATAAATACTGCTGTTTGTGCTGCTGGGCTGGGCTGCTGCTTTATTGTTGAATCAATGATTTTACATGAGGATTTCACCACATATGTTTGTTTTGTAGGAAATTTTGAGAGCTTTCTTTCTTTCTTTCTCTCTCTTTCTTTTGGTCCTTGTACAGTTTATTCTATGTTCATTCAGGCACAGCTCGGTTTAGGCCAGTGTCAGGCTCAGTTTAGGTCAGTTCAGGTTGTAAAAAGGAGAATTTGTCTTTTTGTGATGCTCCCATCGCTTCCTTGGGGTTTTGCTGGGTTTGGGGGAGCCCAGGAGCCGTTCCCATGGCCGAGGCCGAGCCCCAGCCCCGTGGAGATTGGAATTCTGCACTCCTCAGAGCGAGCTCACTGCGTCTGCAGCCCCTAATCCAGCAACAATTGCACAGCCAAAACTCCCTTTCAAGGCATTGTCACGTTGGCTTCTTGTAAGTCCTTGTTTACAAGAGCATTTCCATTGACTCCGGCGGCGTTCCCGGGGAGGGATGGAGGGAGGGATGAGGGGATGGATGGGTGAATGGATGGAAGGATGAGTGGAGGGATGGATGGATTGAGGGATGGATGGAGGAATGGAGGGATGGATGGAAGGATGGAGGAATGGATGGAGGGATGTGGGAGAAGGGAGGGATCCTGGGATTCTGCGCTGCCTCTGCCGTGCAGTGCCCGGCTCTGTGTCCCTGCAAGGTCTCCCCACGAGCCTTTGGGAAGTAACTTCTCTCTTTTGGTCTCTCCTGCCTCTCCTGCTGCCATTAACGTGACCCTGGGGCCGTGTCCCAGCCGAGGGGAGCTGGGGGTCGCTGTCCCTGCCCCCCTGGCCCCTCACCCAGCTGGGATGCCCAGGCTGAAGATCTGTGCACAGCCACGTGTCAGAGGTGCTGCAGTCCCAGGAAAAGGGCTCCAGGCACATCCTGTGAGTACTGCCCGTGGGGAGCTGCTCTGGGGGAAGGGGATTTCTGCAGGTTGATCAAAGTCTGTAAAATGCCATGAATTTCCAGCAGCCAAACCTCTGCTTTTGGCCCAAATGTCCCACACTGTCCCCACAAGGCTCCTCCTTCCCAGGCTTTGCTGGGATCTGTTTGCTTGGGAATGGAAATGGATTTGGGAACATCTGTATCCCAGGAGTAAGGATGTGCTTAAATGATGATTTGTAGACAGTTGATTTGTAATATTTTAATGCCTGCACCCAGGTGCTGAGCAATGGGTACAGGACACAAATTGATAAATAAATATAATTTTAAGATATCAGCAGCGATTGACATACTTTTGCCACCCTGGGAAGTGGCAGATATTTCAGTGTCCTCTCAGGAATAGTCTGGATTTTTATTTTGAATAACTGTGCTGTCTTTAAGCTTTGCATGTTCTTACAATATGAAATTGAAGGTTTGCAATCTTGCTTTCTGTTCCTACCCTTAACAGATAAATTCACATCTACTAAGTTTAAACAATTGATACAAATCCTTCTGTGCTGCTGAGCTGGGAACAAGGAATTGTGATGCTGGAGCAGGTTTGGGAAGGTCCTGTCTTTGTCTCTGCCATGGCACTGGGGTGCTCAGCATTCCTCATGCCAGCAAAACACCCATGAAGATATAAATAAAATTAGTGGGCCCATTAAAATTTATTTTTGCAATAAATCTGGGATTTGTTTATTTGTTGATAGTACTCATGGTGTTTAGCTACAGAGGGTGGGCTCGTGCTCAGAAAGTGGAGTTTGGTGCAGCTGTAGAGTTGTTCACTCATTAAATATAAAATTGTAACACAGGAATTGGAGAGGAAATGTGGCCTTGTGGTGAGGTGGCCTCCAAATTTCTAATTCATGTCCCTGGGGTTGTTGGAACCGTGGTTGTGGGGTACTCTGGGCTTTCAGGGTGTCCCTGCAGGGCTGCTCCTGTTGGCACACGGGATCACAGTTGTTGTTTTCGTTGGCATCTCGTGGTTTTGTTGTGAGAGCATCCCTTGGTGCCACCGTGGGGACAAGGGGGTGGCTGGGCTCTCCTACAGCTTCTGCTCCAGGATGTCACCAAATTCAGGGACAGCTCTGCCTCCGTGCCTTTTGGGCACTGTTCACAGTTTGGAAATTGTAAGAACTGGGGAGGAATCTGCCCCTGCTCAGGGGCTGCAGGGGTCCCACGTGGCTCGGGAGGAAATCCTTGGCTCTGCTCTCCCAGGAGCCCAGGTCTGCAGGGTCCCTGGACAGTGAGAGAACTGTGACACAGCACAGGCTGGAACCTGGGCTGGAAAATCCCCCAGACCCAGAGTGAGAGGAATTCCCAGGGGCTGTGGGGAATTTCTGGGAGTGAAGCCCATGGGAGAGGCTCACACCCTTCCCTTGTGCCTGTCTGTGTGCTGGCAGAGCTGTGCACAGGACAGCACACGTCTGCTTTGCTTGAAAATCAGACATTTTGCTCCTTCTAAAACCAGTTTTTGTCCAGTTTTTAAATTGCCTTTGGGTGGCCTTTAAAATTCTTATCTGCTGGAAGCATCTTTGGGCTGTGCATCTTTTCAGACACACTCTGTTCCTTCTATTTTTCAATGTAGAAACCATTAAGGGTTGATAAAATCTTTAAAACAATTGTGTTTTTTGAATGAGGGATGGGTTAGGAATAGCAGAAGTACTCAAGTAAATAAAAGCACAGAAGAAAAATACTAATAAATATTTATAAGGAGAGTTTTTTATGTACATAATCTAAATTCTATGTAATTTGTTTTACTGGATGGGGTTTGCTTGTGCTCTTTTCTTCTTCTCCCCAGTTTCTTTCATTTCTTTTTTCTCTCCTTTTCATGGATAAATTGTGTTGCTGGTTTAAAAAGGAAATTTTAACTGAACTAGCATGACTGAAATGATAAAGGTCAGTTTGGAAAAGGACATTTGCTCGCCCAAGCGTTGGCAAGACCAGCCCCAGCTCGTGGCTATTTTTGTCCAGCACGAGGCCCTCTGTATATGGGTCAGATTTTACTGTTGATGAAGTGACTCAATTAAATTCAGCAGAGGTGACTCCAGGGTGGGTAATTCCCGTGGTTCTGGCTGGGAATGCTGTGGGAAGGGGTCCTGCAGCCCCTGTGGGATCCCTGGCTGGCAGTTCCCGAGAGGCTCAGCAATTCCATCCCAGCCCATCCCAGCTCTGCTGAAGGAATGGCTCTAAAAGATGGATTCATGTTAACAACTGTAAATGCACAGCACAGGAGGATGGTCCAGCCCTTCCCTGCCAAAGCTTCCCTCTCATCCCACAATTTCCCAAAAGCTGAGGAGCTCCATGGGTACGGCAGCAAAGACTGAGTGGGAGAAATCAGAGCCCTTTTCATAGCCCAGCACTTTCCCCTGTTTATCTGCTCTGTGTGTAGGGTGTTATCCCCATTTTAGCAAACAGGCATGTGAATGAAACAGTAAAATTAAGAAGGAAAATGGCAAAGAAATGATGTCAGTGAGGTTGATGGAGTTTCAAAACAGGCCAAGGGTTTCTCTGAGCCGACCGTGAGGCATAAAAAGCTTTTCATGAGCATCTTAAATGCAAATGTATCGATGCAGTTTTTGTACAAATATTCCCCTGCTCTCTTCTGAGTCCCAGGCACGGCAGCATGGTTGGAGGGCATGTGAACCAGAAATTAAAACCCAGCCCCAGAGTCTGATTTAATTACCCTGCTAAGTGAAAGGCAGAGGAGAGAGAATAAACAGCAGCAAAGGCGACTCTGTGGGTGAAATATTTTAACAATCCCCGACTTTCACAGGCTGCAGTTGCTGTTTGATGTGGCTTTGTATTGACTGCATCTCCTCCTGAAAAATTGTGAATTAACAGGTCCTGTGGCTGAGGGAGCGAGGTTGGGGTGACCCAGCGGTGTGGGGTGCCCCACACCTGAGAGAAATTTTGTTCTGCACGGGTGTGAGTGATGGATGTGGCACAGGAGAGGAACAGGAGAGCTCTGCCAGGACCCCTGAGTTTACAGCGTGGATTTGAATGCATTGCTGGCTTTGGGATTTATATGGAGCAATTGTCCCATTAGTCTCAGTGGGTGAAATCCTGATCTCGGCGGCCTGAGTATCAAAAACGCTGCGACTTCAAGGAGCTCATTTTTTACTCCAAAGGACTAATGCAACCCACTTGTATTTTTTATTAATTCTACTGGGTCTGTTTTATTTAACCATCACTAAAAGCCTCTCTCCCTTCATTAACGGGGCAATTCATTATTTGTGAGGGTAGAGAATATCCCTTTTTCACTCTAAGAGTGCAGAGGTTTGAAAACACGATTACGCAGGGGAGTCTTGGCACTAGTTCTTCGGTTGTGTGAGAGGTTAGTTACTCAGAAGTAACTGCAAAGTTCCTGCTACTCGATTTTCCACAGATTTGTTTCTCCAGGCTCCTCCCTTTGTTAATGGTGGCTTCTCCGAACAAAATACCGACAAACTCAAAGGGGGGAAAAAAGGAAAACCTAGAAGCAAAGCCAGGGAAGATACACGGTGCATGTCTCCTGGTTTATAAGTTTCCTGTTTTTTCAAACCGTGTCTTAGTAAATAAACAAACAAACAAACAAACAAATAAATAAATATCAGTGTTTAATTTCTGATTGCTGGAGCAGGGGCAAACCCCCATCATCAATTATGCAGAGCATTAAAGCCATCCATCCTGCCGTGATAAAATAAATACAAACTACAAAACTGAGTTGGATTTTATGCTGTTGAGTATTTTAAGGTTTGGGGGGGGATTTTACAGCGAAAATGTGCGTTTTCAGTAAATACTGGTTTTGACATAAATGGAGCTGTGTGATGTCACCGAGGTCCCCAAAGTCAGCCGGGCTGGCGGGAGGGTCACAGCGGGGCTGAGAAGGGGAGGGCGATGTTTGGGTTTTTCCAGGCGGCTCCCTCTCGGTGCCTGCCAGGTTTCTCCCCGGCTGGAGGCGATGGGAATTCCTGATATTCCTCTGCCCTCTGTAGGAGAAGCGCCCGCATGAGCCGTGCTGCGGGATGGCTGCGGCTGCATCCCGGCGATGCTCTCCCAGCGCGAGTCACCTCCCGCCGGCTTTTGCGGCGTTTAAAGGCACCTCGGGGGCAGCGGGACAAGAAGGGGATGAGCATCAGCCTGCTGAGGTTCCCAGGGGGCTGCTGGAACCTTCGCAGGGGAAATCCCAGCGCTGATGTGGAGAGCACAAATGTGGAGCCCTCTCAGACCTACATCTGCAACTCGAGTAGGAGAGGCTGAGCTGGAACCGGATTCCACTGCTGTTCCCCAATTCCAGGCAATTCCTTGAGTTTTGGGGCCACTTAGAAGCACAGAAAGGGGCTGGGAGAGGCTCAGAGGGCAAACCCAGAGAACCTGTCCCTGCTAATGCTCTCTGCAGGCCACGGCTGCATCACTTAGCTGCTGCTCCTTGGCCAGAGTTTGACCCCAGGAGCCAAAATTCCTGAATTCCCTCTGGCTGGTGTAACTCAGGTGTAACTCAGGTGTAACTCAGGTGTAAGGATCTGTCTGTGTGCAAGGCCTGACCTGAGAACCCAGCTTTGGCACCTCACTGCTGTGAGAGGGACTCCAGCAGAGGAATATTTAACACAGGACGGCGAAAGAATTAATTCAGTTCTGCACAGCTGGAGAGGCTGAAAAAGCTCGACGTTGATTTAAAGCAGTAGTTGTCATATTGTGCATTATTAATGGGACTTTGCTGCTGCGCTGCCGTTATCCCGTACGGCGGGACCCCAGTTCCCACAAGCACCGGGAATGGCCCGGTACAGACGGGGCTGAGGCGGCGGGCGGGGGCCCGGGGCTGGATCCCGGTGTGATCCCGGGATTGTTCCCGGTTGGATCCCGGTGTGATCCCGGGATTGTTCCCAGTTGGATCCCAGTGTGACCTAGGGTTCATTCCCTGCCGGATCCCGGCTCCATTCCCGGTTGGATCCCGGTGTGACCCCGCGTTCATTCCCAGTTGGATCTCGGATTCATTCCCCGCTGGATCCCGGGTTCATTCCCGGTTAGATCCTGGGTTCATTCCCGGCCGAATCCCGGGTTCATTCCCCGCTGGGAATTGCTTTTCTGGTGTGACTCCGGGTTCATTCCAGTGTGACCCCGGGTTCATTCCCGGTGTGACCCCTGTTTATTTCCGGTGGATCCCGGGTTCATTCTCGATTGGACCCCGGGTTCACTCCCGGTGTGACCCCTGTTTATTCCCGGTGGATCCTGGGAATCCTGGATCCATTCCCGCTTGGATGCCGGCGGGACCGGGCGCTCCCCTCACGCCCCGCCCCGTCCCCTCACGAAGGCCCCGCCCCGTCCCCTCAAGCGGGCCCCGCCCCTGTTCTGGCCCCGCCCCGTCCCCTCACGCAGGCCCCGCCCAGGCTCTGGCCCCGCCCCTGCTCTGGCCCCGCCCCTGTTCCGGCCCCGTCCCGCCCCGCGCTCCCGCGCGCTCCCCCAAGATGGCGGCGCCCTTGGCGCTGCAGCTGCAGGAGCTGCTGGACCCCCGGCCCGGCCCGCGGGACCCCGAGGACGATGCGGAGGAAGGTGCGGGAGAACCGGGACAGGAGGTGTTGGTACCGCGGCGCCGGAGGCGGGAGGGGCCGGCGGGAGCGGCCCGGGCGCTGCCGGAGCGGCCGCACGTGGCGGCGTGAGGGGCATCGGGCTGTGCCGTGCCCCGGCCCGGGGGGATCTCAGGGGTCGCGGCTGTGTCGGGCTCGGGGTTATCTCCGCTATCGAGTTCGTCTCGGGGATCGAGCCACCTGTGGGATGTGGCCAGGATCGGGTTCTCCGGGACTGGGGGCTCCTCGGGTCGGGCCTGGGTTGGGCTCAGCCTGGTTCTCCAGGCAAGACCAGTGAGAAACGTCTTAAAAACCACTGAGGTCAGCAGGGGCGTTTTTCTGCTTTAATAACCACAATTTTGTTCTAGATTTGGCAGAAGCCCAGGCTGGTTTGGGTTGGAAGGGACCTCCCAGTGCCACCCCTGCCATGGCAGGGACACCTCCCCTGTCCCAGCTGTCCAGCCCTCATCCAGCCTTCCCTCGGCACTGCCGGGGATCCAGGGGCAGCCACAGCTGCTCTGGGCACAGCTTCATCCTGTGCTGGTCCAGGACTGAGGACTCTAGGCGATCACTGGAAGGATTTGCCTCTGCCCCTCCTTGTTCCCCAGCACCGTGCCATCCTCTCCTGGCTGGATGGACTCTACTTAGAGCACATTTTGGTGCTTTGGTTATGAGCAGGAGACTGTTTTGTTCCCCTCTGCCTCTAACAAACACTCCAAGTGAGGCATTAACGTTTCCAGACGCACATTAGGAGCAGTCAGTGATTATTTGAGTTGCTCCACTGCCCCAACAGAGCTAACCCTGTAATCGGGCACAGGGTGCCTTACAATGAATGAAGGCAGGGAGGGAGGATTTGGGATGTGTTCTCTGGGCTGGACTGCTCTGCTCTGTGTCCTGGAGAAGATGGGGAAGAGGGAGGGCAATAACCACAATGAATTTTTCTGTTTATGTGCATTGTATGTGTAGCAAGAGGCCAGAGTGCATCTGAATTGGAGTTTCCCTCTTTTCATCTGCGAGCATGAAGTGAATGAAGGCATTGCAGCTTTGCAGAGTCCTCCACACGAGGGGCTGAACTTCTCAGAGACCCTCCTGCATCCTTGGGAGGGCTTGGATAGGCTTAGTTTGTGTTCTGCTTCATGCAGGAAGCTTTCCCCCTTGCAGGAAGTGATTTGTGTGCCTTTCCCATGCTTTTCAAAGTTCCTGTTCCCCTGTGCAGTGCACTGTTGTTACAGAGCATCCCAGGCTCCTTCCAGGCTGGAATTCAGTCCAGTTTCAGACACCTCTTCCTTTTTTTTTTTTTTCTCCCACAGCTACAGTTGCTAAAGTGATTGACAGATTTGAGGATGAAACCACGGATGACATTTTGCCTGTTGGCAATATCAGGAAAAGAGCTTCAGCCTCTCTCCTGGAAGCTGATAAGAGGTACAGTGGAAAAGCCACATCCCGGAAAGCTTTGCAGGAAGAGCTCTGGGGAGATGCTTTCTCTGAAGAAGGATCTGGTAAGAAATCTCTTTTTTTTTCCTCTTTATTCTGGCAAACCATGATGTCAGCACATGACTGAGCAACCCCAGGGCCCTGTTACAGGGCAAGGAACAGCCACAATTAAGTTGGACATCAAATAGCCCAAACTGAGCTGTTGATGATGAATTGTTCTGCTAAGTAAATAACTTTTTTCTCTCATTTATTAGCTGAAGATGCATTAGATGACTGGTACAGTGACACTGAAGGCTCAGAAGAGGAGGACAGTCTTGGCACTAAGGCCAGGGAGAAGCCCAGCAGTGCTGGCAGTGAGCAGGAGGATGATTTGGAGGATGGTGAAGAGGAGGAGCAGCCTGAACAGGCCAAGGCACCAAAGTTCAGCTTCCAGAAAATCACAGACTTGGAGAAGTTTACAGAGGGGATGGATGATGCAGGGAGCAGTGAAGGGGAGGATGAAGATGAGGAGGAGGATGATGCTGACATGGAAGAAGGAAGTGAGGAGGAGGAGGAGGAATTTGGGAGTGAAAACCACGATGATGGAAAAGAAACCAAAGACAGCGAAGATGATGGGGGCGTGCAGACCTTCTCCAGAAGACAGGAGTGTGCAGAAGTGGAGAAGGGCAAAGCTGTGAGGAACCAGCTAGGTTTGTGCATGTTTGCTGTGTGTTTGCTGGCACTGTGAAAGCAGCCGTGCTGGGAAGCTCCTCAGCATGGGGAGGTGCTGCTTGTGCATGCTGCAGCAGCCCTGTGTGTGTGCAGATGTTCTGCCACATCTGGTGTCACTGCTGCTGTAAGAGCTCATGATGTGAAGTGTATTTATCCATCAGCTTAACTGAACTAGTGCTGAGTGTCCTCATGGGACCATGGGGTTTGGGAACTTCCTGCACTGCTCCTGCTGTGATCACTTTGCTTCTTTCCAAAATGTAACTCCCAAAATGCCATTTCTTTCTGTCTGAGCTGTTAAACTATCAAACCTCTGTTTGCAGGCTGTCCTTGAAATAGTAAAGCAAAGGGGTGTTTGATCTGTGAGTCTCAGAGTTGCAGCTGGGGTTTGCTTTGCCCACAGCTTGTGGCTCCCATTTTGTGCTGGGCAGTGCATGCCAGGACTGCCCTGAGCAGGAGTGAAGCAGCCCAGAGGAGAGGGCCTGAGCTGTCAGGTTCTTCAGGAGGAACAAGTGCTTTGTCCTGCTAACTTTTTCTTTTATTTCCTTTTTGTTGTGAAGCCCTGTGGGATCAGCTGATGGAAGGGAGGATCAAGATGCAGAAGGTGCTCGTGACAGCCAACAGGCTGCCCCAGCCAGACACCTACCCCAGGTTCAAGAAGGAGGGGGGACAGGACTTTGACAACGCTGTGGAGAACTGTAAGAGCCTTTCAATCTTTCTCCTTTGCTCAGACTCTTATAAACAATTATTTATTGCTGTTCAGTGCAGAGCTGGGATGCTTTGTCCAGACACACCTTGCACCAATTTTGTGCTGGGCCAGTGGATGCCAAGGTTTGCCCAAAGCATCCCAAAGGAGGCTCTGTGCAGATGAATTCCAGCATGGAGCTGCTTCATCTCTTTATTCCTGAGATCCCTGCTAATGATGAGCTCTGTAGTAGATTCTCCAATATGAAATCATAACATGCAGGCTCCAGTTGGTGAGTGCAAAGTACTGGCCTTCAGTGTGGTGTGGGTCTGTTTAGTTTTTATATTTGGACATCTTTTTTCTGGCCTGGAGGTGAATGCATGGGGAGAGAATCTGGGTCATCAGGCATGACCCTGAATCTTGGTCCTGCAGCAAGTTTTGGCTGTGATCCTGTGCCTCAGCCCTGCCCAGGACAGGACAGTCAGCTTACCTGCAGTTACAGGTGAGCTGCCTTTAGAGTTGGCTCTGCTGCTTTAAATGAAGTGATTAAGGACAAAAAGGCAAACTCCCACCAATGCTGAGCTGACCTTTCAGTGGAACACACGTTATTAATGTCCTTAATGAGATGCATTACAAACTGCCCCAGCTCCATGTTTCATTACAGGTCTAAGATGCAATATCATTAAAGACCTTTAACAGAAACAATGCTTGACATTTTGGTATTTCCCATAAGCAAAATACACCCAAGCACATGGAGTGTAATGTCCCCTGTGCTGCAGAGGCTGATCCCTCAGTTGTGCAGAGCTCTGAGGGAAACTCCACTCCTCAGAACTGCTGAGTGATCCCCTCCCCACCTTCTCCTCATCATCTGGGCTGGGGAGTTGTGGGGGTTCTCTCTGATGTTCCTCAGAGCTTGGGTTTGTGTTCTGTGCTCATCTAAAGGCTGAACATAAAGCTGGAGTGACCTGGGCAGTGTTAGCAGAGGAAATCTTGGGCTGGCAGGTGGGAAATACTGAATTTAGGAACATTCTGCTGCTACACTTGTGCATGATGAGCTTCAGCCTTGGGCAGGTTTTGGGATCATCATGACATGGACTCTGGTTTGGCCTGGATGATGCTCTCCTTGCAGGGAACCCTCAGCACTTCTGTCCAAACCCACCAAATAAATCTGGCACGTTTTCATCATCCTCCTTGAACAGGAAGGAATGATTTGGTGTTCCAGTTGCACAGAAGATTTGGTGCCAAAATCCCAGACTGGGGGAAGCCTGCAGGATGCTGAACTCAGGAGGTTCCCAGTGCTCTCACAGCTCCTGCACAAGAATTTCCAGTAATTTTTCCCAAATCTTTCCGTTTCTCATGAAATTTCTGCTCTATGCTCAGAGGAAGATTGAATTTTTTGAATTTGAAATGTCCTTTGTGTGTTTTCCTCTTGGGTATCTCTTACTCAGGACAACCCTGTTGTGGTGCTGGAATTCCCAAAGGCTGGGAGTGTAATTGTGTTAAAGAGTAGACAGCAATTCTCCATCCATTTGCAGTTTTAAAGCCAAACCTGGGTGAAAATGGCAAGGTCATACTCATTTTCCAGATTTTGAGACCAGAGGTTACAAAACCTGAAGTGTTTAATTTATTATTTTTGAAATATTTTATGATTATTTTTTTTTGTTTAATGTTACAACGTGCTTTGGACAACCTTAGATTCCTGAGATCTCAGGTTCTGGTAGATGATTTACTGCAAAATTGCTTATAAATTGAAGTAGAAAATGTTTTGCAGACCTGGCAGCTTTCAGGCTTCACACCCATTTGTCACCCAGCATTTCCCTTTGTGTATAGAACAAGAATTAATTAGGCTGCACTGCAGGAAAAGTTTATGGCCATAATTTATATAGGATGAATTTCTGTTTAAAGAGACAGCATTGCTTTGTTTGTGCTGTCTTACTTTTTATTTCCCTATTTTTTTTCTTTAAATCTTTAATTATATTCCAGATTTTTTTTTTTCCTGTCACCCTTTTTACATACAAATAGGAGACCAAACTGTGGTGGTGGAGCTCATGTTTATTCCTGTTTTGCACCCACTGAGGATGTCTGGATGGTTTTTAGTGCTGAGATCAGAGTGGCTGAGCTCTGAAAGCAGCACAAACATCCAGGGTTTTATTCCCTGCTCACACAAACCCTCCCAGCTCACAATTCCAGGCTGCTGCTGCCTGCACTGGGCACTTTCCCCAGCACAGATTTGTATTCCCCTGCACTACATCTTCCAGCCTGGTCCAGGGCTTGAGATGTTGCCTCTGTTTGGGGTCTTGCACGTTCAATTAATGTTTTTCATAATCAATGCGAGTCGGAATTTGCAATCTGCTCCTGATTTGCACATTAAAGAGACCCATTAATTAAAAATTCCAATCCCTGGCATGTTCCCGCAGGATCCCAGCATTATTTACATAGAAAAGGAGTGCAAGGTGCAAGTTTCTGTGCTGTGCCTGCACAGATTGCAGGCCTGCCACTCAGATTTCTCTCTGCTGGGAGCTTGCAAGGGGATCTCCTGAAATTGGCTCCCAAAAATCACCTCAAGGGCAAGGAAAAGCCAAAGTAGAGGTGGGATAAACATTGTTGGAGCCACATCCAGTGTGAGGAATTAAACAGTTCCAGGGTTTGGGGCTTGTTGTGTTAAATCTTTGATGGAGTGACTGAAAAACCCACAAATAATTGAGGGACAAGGAGGTGTAACAAGGGCTTTAAGGAATTAAATCTCTTCATCCTCAAAGGCCCTCAGCTTCTCACTACAGGCCTGTAGCTTTTTCTTTCAAATTCTGGTTAAAAATACTAAACTGGAAACATTTCTGTGACTAATACTTTTCAAAAAGAGCTGGGAATTGCAGCTTTTAAACAGCTGATAGTGTTATTTTCACTTCATAGTTGGTGAGATGAGTTAAGAATGTGCAGAAACCCAGGTGAGGAAGTGTATTTGTCAGAAACTGTTGGAAATTGCAGGACTTTAAAGGGACAAGTGGCTTTGTTTTCCTTTTGCAAGAGTTCAGGAGGTCCCTGAAATGTAAACTGCTCACTGCTTTTTTTGTGAGGTTTTGGGGTTTTTTTGGCTTTGACTCCATCTATCAGTGGATTAAGAGAAAATACCAGAACCCCACATTTCTATTGCTCAGCATAAGCTGCAGATAATTTCAAGAAATGGAGGAAATAGTGGGTTTGGTTAAAGTAGATATGCAGGGTGTGTGGGGATGGAATTGCTCAGTGGAGGAACAAAAATGGGGACAACCAATAATTAACTTATTTGCACTTTGGAGAGCTGTGGTGAAGTTTCACCAGAGTTTGTGATCAGTTATAAAGTAAGCCTGAATAAAGTGAATCAGATCAAAAATGACAAATTCTGTGGCTTGGGATTGAACAGCACATTTAGATCTCTCTGAGTGCTTCTCACTGAATATCTTCATTTTTTTCTGGATTGGTTCTGCAATATTTTGGCATTTGAGAGAGGGAAAGATTCGTTTAGTCTGGTTATTGTGTGAGTGTGTTCTCAGTGTCTTTTTAATGAGGATTTTTGTTGGGCTCTCTTAATCCCAGTCTCTAAAATAATATTTTTACATCCTCCACAAGATCCAGATAGGTCTTGTTGAAGACACTGATTAAGCAGGGACTAGTTTTGGATAAAATCCAGTCTGCTGTAGGTGCCAGAGAAGCTGTTCCACTTCCTGGGAGAGAGGATGTGCCTGGCCATGCCCCTCACCTGGATAGGGAACAACTCTGAAATGGGATTTACTGACACAGGTTTGGGATTTTTAAGGGAAGCCTGCAGGACTCAGCAGCCAAGAGCTCCCTGGTAATTTTGTTCTCACCTTTATTCCTGGATCCCTTTTAGAACTCCAGTATATCCACACCTCCATCTGGAGATGTGAATGCATTAATGCAGAGCCGGGTGAGTGTCCCAGGGAGGGGGAGGAACCGAGGCACAGGCAGATTACACAGTTTCCAGAGGCATAGAGCAGTTACAGGATTAATTGGTGCTAGGCAAGATCATGGACTTAAATATATTCTTGCTTTGAAGATTTTACTGGGAGCCTGCACAAATGTGTGACAGCAGAACTGGGTTTCAAGCCTGAGTGTAAATTATTGTGATCAGATCTAGCCCACTTAAAACTGGTAGTTCATTTTAATTGAATTGTATTAGTCTGGACACTTTATGAATACAAAAAGCATCAGCCCTGTCAGTTCCTGCAGGGCTGGATGTGATTTAAATGGATGTGGATGCAGGTGTCCCCAAATTTCACCTCTCCTCTCTGATCTCATGGTGAATCTGTTCAGCTCTTTTTGGGACTGAGCCAAAGCCTATTGACATTAATGAAGACTCTTCTCTCAGCTGAAAGAAATGAATGAATCAGATCCTTTTTTTTTTTAATTCTGTGCAATATGCCATGGAGAGCTTTTGGTGAGGAGTAGGTTCAGTGAGGATGAACAACCCCTGAGCCATTTTGGGTGTGCTGTGTGTGCCAGTGAGTGAGAGGGGAGAGCCATGGAGGGAGAGGCTCAGACAAAAGCCTGGGCTCAGTTTTGGAGCTCTGTTGTTCTGTGTGAATGTGAAGTTGGGTCGTGAATCTGTGATGTTTTGGGCATGTGCAGAATTTGGGCTGTGGGAGGTTTGTCTTTACTGTCTGTGATTTGTTCAGGAATTCTGTGTGGGAAGGAGTGGAGAAATGCAGAACCTTTATTTAACATGCAATTTTGAGCTGTTTTCAGAGAGTGCCAAGGCTTTTAGCTTGTGGTTATTCAGTATTTTTGAGTAGAATTGTTGTTTCCTTCTCGTGTATGGGTGTGGTAAAATTATTTAATAGGTGCTCTCCATATCCATGTGTGTTGTTCAGTGATGATGTCTGAGGTTTATTTGAAATCTGCCTTAAATTTTAGTGCAAGAAATGCTGGGACAGTCCCTGGCTGAACTCCAGCCCGTGGGATTACACCACACTCAGACAGCTTTGCCTACACCTGAGTTTCTCAAGATTAATAGCTAATTAAACTGAATTTAGCTAAATATTTGTGCATGTTAGTCTGTGTACTGCACAAACAAGATGCTGAGAAACAAAGGCTTTAAAAGTATCCAGACAAGTGTGCAAATGTCAGCTAACTGGGATTAATTGGCAACTGGGTACCTTGAGATGGAAACTCGGGGATTGTCTTGATAAATGTAATTAATGGCCTGGTATTATGTGGGGAGGTCAGTCTGGATGGGCTAATGTTCCCTTCTGGCCTTAATATCCAGATATAACTATGAAATTTCACATTTCCTCTTCCCTTCTCCTCCTTGCCCATGTATTTGGGGACTCCAGGCTGGCAGAGCAGGAATGTGTGCTGTCAGCTTCTTTGCATCTCCAGTAATGGAAAGCATCAGTTTTTATAAATCTCATTTTTTGCCAGCCCCATCCCCTCCCTGGTTTGGGCTGATATCAAAAGATGATGATTGAGGCAAACCAGCAGAGCATGAACTTCATGGAAGTGTTTCTCTTTCTCTCCTCAGCTTTCCCCCTCCCCCAGTCCCCTCTAATAAACCCCTGAATACCCAGCCTTTATTCTGTTGTTGAATCCAGTTATTTTCTTTACTTTTAGCAAACTCATCTGTGTCTGATCCTGTTGTCCTCCCTGTCAGATGCAGTAATATTGGAGTGAAAGGGCTAAATTGAGGCTGTTCTGGAACTCTTTGGGAGTCAGCTGAAGCACTGCTGTGGGAGGGGGGTGCAGCCCTGGCTCCTTTGTGCCCAGGGAAGACAATTTTCCCTCTGCAAAGGCTCTTGCATCATTTGCATTCCAATGGAACCAGCAAACTGGGCTGGGTGTGGAGCAGAGCTTTGCTGTCAGCAGCAAACTCAGCCCTTTTCCTACTGTCATTTGGTAAAATTCCCCAAACTTACTGTTCTGGGAAGCACGAAAGGAGTGTTGCTCCCATCATTTCCTAAATTTGGACAGATTTCCCAGTGCTTTGTGCTGAAATCTGTGAGGAATGGGAACCACACCACCTGTAAAAAATCACCTTTAGCCTATCATTGAGTCTGGGCTGGCCCTTGGAGCTGCTGTCTGAGGCTCACCAAACAGAATTATTGATTTTATTTCCTTTATTGGGACCCTGAGGGGTGCCAGGCTGGAGCTGCTGTGATCCTGCCCAACCCCACCTTGTTCCACACTGAGAATTAAATCCAAGCTTCAGTCCACAGCCCCATGTCTGGGATGTGACACCTGGAGGAATTCCCCTGCTTTTCCTGCTGCTGGGAATACAGAGCAAGCTCCAAAAGTAACCCTGGCAGCCTTCAGAATTACGATACACTGGAGCTGCGGCGTAATTCTTTGTTGAAGAAGTTAGAGGCCTAAAATGTTAAGGCTTATTGTTATTCTGAGTTGATAATCTCTGCCTTGCTTTAATAATTTTTCCTCATGCCTGGATAGCCTGCGAGTTGCACAATAATCACTCACACAGCTTTGTAATCAATGCCCAAAGTAATAGGATTCCGCTGGCCAACGGCAATTAATAAATTTGTGTCTTTTTTAAAACACTAGCAAGTCGGGCCTGAAATACGACTGACTGGCTTTCCTCATTTGCATATTTATTGCAGTGGAAAAATTCTTGCCGAATGATTGATGTTGAGCCTGCCTCTTGAATTCCAAACAGCACATTATTATGAAATGAAAAATGCCGGCCATACAGTTGATTAAAGTTGAAGACAGTGGAATCGGTGTTTTTTAAGATTGTGGGAGAATTAAAGGCATATTTTAATAGATGTTGACAAGAAGTGAACTAACAAAAGCAAAGCAAAGGATTTGCTTGAAAAGATTTAATCAAACGTGTTTGGTGGGGGATTAATTGCTGGGGATGGGGAGTGCAAGTGGCTGGCTGCTGGATGGGAGTGGGGAGCATTGTTCCCAGGCCAGCTCTTCAAGGGCCATTTTGACCTGGAGTTTAACTCCTGTCCCACAGCCTTTGGAGGGAGGGAACAATCCCCCTCTGCATCAGTGCTGGGATAAACCTGTGTGCCAGGTGGAGATGCTTCTGCTTGTGTGCAGCCATTGAAATCAGGCTTGGATTCCTCTGCTCCTTTTGGCTTGTGTGTTGGGGATGTGGGGGCTCCATGGGGGCTCTCTGTGGAGGCAGGGGAATGTTCCCAGTATTGTGCAGCTCAGCTTTTGTCTGCATGCCCTCCTGCCAGTGCCAGCAATGCTCCAGCTTTTCTGTGTGAGCACTTCCCCAGCCTGTGGAGGTGCAGGGGGAACAGAAAGCTTTGTGTGTCTGTGATATTCCAGTGATGCCAGAGCCTCAGATTTAACTGAGGGAGAAAAGTCCTTAATTTCCAGTGCTGGCACAGGCTCTGGAGTGGAGCTGTGTGCTGGGCAGGTGATGGTTCCTGCTGGAACATCCCAGGAAGGTTTTCCATGGATTCAGTGTCCCTGCATGTGGCTGCTTGGGAGGGTGAAGTGAGACCCCATCTTTAGAGGTGATGGAAAGGAGTGCAGGGCTGTTCCTGGGTGGGCAGCTGTGGGAATGCTGGGCCTGGAGCCCCCCTGGCAGCCCAGCCCCATGGGATCCATGGCAGCTCTGGGATCAGTCCCTGCAGCCAGCTCCCCCCACTCAGGTTTGTCCAGTGGCACTGACAGGATTGATTTGTGTGGTTTGAGAGCAGCAGGATGGGTTTCATCTCTGGTGGGTCTCCTGACACTTTGATCCATGGCAGTGCTATCCCTGAGTGGAGCTAAACACTCCAGGGCTACTTCCAGCCTGGCTGGGGGGCTGGATAGAGCGAGGACATGAGGAGTGCTGAGAGAAAGGCACACTCTGATTTACTGGTGCTGGCTCCCAGCGTTCTGGGTGGATTGATCTGCTGCCTGCTGCAGCTGGAACAACTTTTTCCCTCCTGGACACAGAATGAAGGGGCTTCTGTGGAAGCACTCTTAGAAGTGACTCTTCCAAGGTGATGTCTCATCACTGACTCTGAGTCCCATCTGAGCTGGAAGTTGTACTCCAACCATGTTTGTTGTATTCTTGTTTCAGACAAGGGGCAGCATTACAAAAATCCTGCTGGGGTGGGAGGGTCAGTCAGTGTCCAGCCTCCTTTCAAAATGACCCAGTTTGCACCCATGGAACAGTTTTGGTTTGTGCTGCCTTCATTCACGAGTGGGGCCAGACTCTGGCCCAAAGCAGGCAGTGTAAAGGCAGACAAGGGCTTCAGAGGGAAGAGGAGATGAAGAGGAGGCTGTGAAGAAAACAGCCCCTTCTGGAATTAAATGTGAGATGGACAGGGCAGGGCTAGGTGGGAGGAGAGCAGAGGAGGGTGACACTTGGCTGCTGAAGTTGAGTTTACAGCACGCTTAAGCAGCCAGCAGTAGAAGTGAGAATGCCATGCAGGAATGCTGTTAAATACACAAGGACTAAGAACAGGGAAATCACCCTGCTGGAAGAGGCTCCTGATGAAGCCACTGCCTGCAATAATGAGCCCTCCCCCCTGGTTAGACACATGGTCATTGTCTTCCCTGCCCTCTCCAGCCCCTTCACTCCAAATAAAATTGCTCCCCAGCCCCACTTCTGCTGGGGCTGTATCTCAGAGCCTGGGGCAGCTCGAGCCTGGCTTTATTTTCTTGCCTGCTCAACGTGGCCCTGCTATACCCCAGAAGGGCTGGAGTGCTACTCCAGTTGTAATTGCCAGGATCAAAGCTGCCTGGGGTGCATTAGCACTGCTGCTGGAGGAGAGGCAGCAGGGAGAAAATAAACAGTTTGGGAAGCTCTGGGGACGTTTGGCTGTGTTGCAGGCAGCAGGAAGGATTTTGCTGGTGTAAGCTCTGCACTCAGGCAAG
The DNA here is from genome assembly GCA_026413545.1 of Cichladusa arquata. Taxonomy (NCBI): domain Eukaryota; kingdom Metazoa; phylum Chordata; class Aves; order Passeriformes; family Muscicapidae; genus Cichladusa; species Cichladusa arquata. The sequence goes on from JAOTQP010000828.1 coordinate 9,991,875, forward strand.
GGTGGGGGCACTTGGCTCCTGCAAGTGATGCTTTAGCTGCAGACACCTACAACAAATGCATTTTTTTTGGGCTTTTGTCTGTTTGTCTGGTGGAATTGTTTTGATGCTCACACACGTCTGATTTACAAGTGCAGCAAACCTAATCCGTTAATAGGTTTATAGAGAGCAGTTGTCAGAGTGTATCTACAATGAGCCATGGGCTCAGGGAGGGTGAGTCCAACAGCTGATCTGCAACAAAAATCTTAAAGCATCTTCTCCTTGACATTGCTGTTACTGAGGTCAGGCCATCATTTATCTGGAGGTGGTGACAGCTGAGCAATATCACAGTAGGAACACGTGGAGATTGAGACCTCTGAGTGTCTGGGCTGATTTCTGCCTCTGTCTGCCTGAGGAAGATTTGCTGTTCACTCTACCCATGATCTCTGTGTCCCCTACTGAAAAGCAGAAATGAAGAAAAAAATGGAGTGGGGAAAGGTTCTCCCTGTTCTTTTTGTGACACATGCAGAGGGAGGTTGGGGAGTGGAGCAGAGCAGCCCCAGGCAGAGGAGAGGCTCTGGGGAAGGTCCCAGCTCCTGCTCTCCACACAAACCCACGTGCTCTGCCAGCCAGAGTGCAGGTCAGGTTTTTGGGTGGGGGTGTGCCAGGTGTTTCACCTGGAGAGCTGACCCTGTGCTGGGTGTGCAGAGGGACGGTTTGTGTAGGCCTGGGCAGACACTTGTTTTCTATCAGAGAGTTCTGCAGGGAGGCTTGTTGGTTGCCACAGAAGAACTGTTTCTGAAGAGCAGATGTGCAGTTAACCTGTCCCACAGTCAGCTGGAGCTGTGTGTCCTTGGAGAAGCCACAGCCACTGGAACAGGCACTGCATGGATACAGGGAACCAGCTGCAAAAGCCTTTGGATACACAGCACCACATCTGCCTTCAGGATCTGTGTGTGTCAACACCCTGCTCATCCCAAGAAGAATCACATTCATACCATGTATTGATCAATTTACACCCCTCCACCCCATCTTTTCTTCCCTTTCTCTCTTCCTGAGGATCTCTGGGCCTGCAGTTCTGCTTTTCTGATCAGAATCTTCTCGTTAAACTCGCCAGGTCATGGTTTAAAGTTTTCCCCATAGATCACATCTTGTCACTTGTGTCTCTTGCTCTGCAGGTTGTAAAGCCCTGGAGGCCTTGCTCAAAGTGCTGGTGGAGCTTCAGGATGAGCTGCTTTATCAGTACCCAGGCACGAGGCATCTGGTGGATGGAAAGCAAGCAAAAACTGAGAGGTAAATGCACAAAGAGAGAGGATCTTTCTGAACCCTTTGTCTCCAGTAAACAGGACAAAGCCCAGCCCTCCTGAACCACCCTCACCCTGCTGCTCTCTCAGTTGCTGCTGTCTGGGTGACAGACACTCTGTTATTTGAATTCTTTCTGCCTTGTGGGAAGTCTGGTTTGTCATATTTCTGATAATGGAGGAAGGACTAAACCATGGGGCTTTTAATAAAATTATCAGTGCGGTGTGGGTTGGTGGTGGAGGGGCCACCAAGGACTCAGACATTGCCTGAGGGAGGCACAGGGTGTTTATCCTGAGTGGTTTTGTTCCAGTGAGGATGAAATCCCGAGCAGCAGCGATGAGGAGCCAGTGGAGAAGGCTCAGGAGAAGAGGAGGAGCCTCCCCAAGAGGAAGCTGAAGTTTGAGGAGTACCCTGAGTTCATAGCCAAGCGCTACAGGGACTTCAGGACCTACAGGAACAGCACCATGCAGAAGTGGCACGACAAGACAAAGCTGGCAACTGGCAAAATGGGGAAGGCAAGGCCTGCTTTGTGTGTGCTGGTGTGGCTCTCATGGAGCAGGGGTCTGGGGAACAAGTTCAAGCTGCAAAAGGGGGAAATTTGGGTGGGATACATGGAATAAATTCTTCCCTGTGACTGTGGGGTGGCGCTGGCACAGGGTGCTCAGAGCAGCTGTGCCTGCCCCATCCCTGCAAGTGTCCAAGAACAGGTTGGATGGGGCTTGGAGCAGCCTGGGATGGTGTGAGGTGTCTCTTGGTAGTTTCTGTGTTCTCTCAACCAGACATCCCATCACAGCCAATCTCCAGCAGCAAATAATCTCCAGGAAAATGTCACTTGTGCTGCTGCAGGAGCTGTTTGTGGGGGCCCTCTGAGGCTCTCCTCCATGAAGTGTAGGCTTTAATACAATGGGTAATCATTCCAGCCAGAGATCCAGGCTCTCCTCACATCTCTGAGTTGGTATTCATCATCAGGAAGTTAATCTGAACCAGAACAGCAAAGGCATTTTATTAAGCCAGGCGTCAACTTGCCTGGGGTCGGGAAGGGAGAAACAAATCAAAAATCCGCGCAGAAATCCCCCAGCCCCTTTTCTTGGTGCCCTGAGGAGAGGCTGTGTGTGCTCTGTGTGTGACACTGCTTGGTGCCTGCAGGGTTTTGGAGCCCTGGAGCGCTCGGTGCTGGCGCAGATGGAGCACGTGCTGCTGGACAGGGAGCGGCTGCTGCGGCGCACGCAGACCCGGCGCTCGCTCTACACCGTGCTGGGCAAGGAGCAGCCTGGGCCAGCCCCTGAGCCCGGGGCTGGCACACAGGTGAGGGGGGTAAATGCTTGATTCAGCCTGCCTGGCACACAGGTGAGGGGGGTTAATGCTCTGATTCATCCTGCCTGGCACACAGGTAAGGAGGGGTTAATGCTTGATTCACCCTGCCTGGCACACAGGTGAGGAGGGGTTAATTCTCTGATTCATCCTGCCTGGCACACAGGTAAGGAGGGGTTAATGCTCTGATTC